>CM031622.1:9277678-9300249 GCA_018398815.1 Conus ventricosus
AATCAACACTCAGAATGGTGAATTCATGGTGAAAACGTAAAGAATTCACTTTATTGGTAACAATAACCATGTTGCTGCTTACAAAAATAATGGATGTACACCAGCTTCTACAAACGGTGATAAAAAATAAGAGGATTTATAAATGACATAAAATCTATAAGGCAAGTTACATTCGGGAACATAATGCAATCAATGCTTTTTTTTTTTTTCATGTAGCCCTTGCAGTTATTCCAACCTTACTGATAGCACATGTGCAAACAGAGAGAAAGAGAGAGAGAGAGACAGAGAGAGAGGTGAGTGAGAGATGCGTGAGAGAGAGTGATTGAGGTGACGAGAGATGAGAGTGGGGAGAGAGGGTACGAGAAGAGAGAGAGAGTGTGTGTGAGGGTTGTGTTAGCGTTTATTTCATCTCTTTTTAAAATTGCATAGGTGGGTTTCGTGTTTTTTTGTTTAAATGGGTATTTGAAGTGTTCTATCTTTTGTTTTTTCTTCCCTACATCTCTGTTTTAGATCTTTGAAAAGTAACAAACATATCATTTGGAAAGTTGAATAATGCAGCACATGTGCCATGTTAGAAAGTGATAGACTCTAGCGCAACAGTAACATTCAAAACAGAGTGCCTCGCATCTTCATGCGTTTCAGTGAGTCGCTCGAGCATTCACATAGAAGATCATTTATCTGCAAACTAATCATGATCCTGTTCCTGTTATGCTGTGTCCAATAGATTCACTGTTAAATCTCTCAGTGGTAATGTTGTTCTCCCAGCATGACATGCAGGTCTGTGTGGTACTAGTGAATTTTGTAAGGTAGATCTTTTTTAACGATTATTGGTAGGAAGTGCTGTTTCTAGGGTGTAGGGTAGGCGGGTGTAAGGTTTGTGGGGTTGGGGTTAAGGGCTGTAGGCTTCGGGAGGTGATAGTGGAGAGAGAGGGATGTGATGATGGGATATTTGAGTGTGAATCTCTTCCTGCTGAGCTCCATGATGAGTCATTGTGTGCCATGGCCTTGTTCTCCACATTCAAGCTCCCTGTCCATTCTGCTTGTTGTCAGTCAGTGTTTTCTGTTACCCACTTCCATAGGACATTTTCATGGCATTTGGGTTTAGGGCTCATGCTTTCTGACTTTATTGGCTCGAATAGAATAGCTAAACTACAGAACAAAATTAAATGTTGCAGTTATCAAATATGATATATGTTATGATTGGGCTTTGCATTTGGGGGGGGGGGGGGAGGGGTTTAACTGTCATTACACAACACAAGCAACATCAGAACAACAACTGATTTAGGAAAAGCCGTAAGGAGACAAAGGCCAGAATAAGGAAAGCACACCACACCAGTGCCATTCCTCTGTAAATTTTTCATTTGTAACAGAACTCGTCACCGATCAGTTGAGAGTCATCTTTTTCTGCAAGGTGAATCGCAGAGGGAGGAGACGGAAGATAGGGGTGTGCATTTTTGTGAAGAAGATTCATTTCCATTTTCAATGCGGAATAAAAACCCCGCCATGTAGCGAAGTCTTGTCAGGGGGATGGGGGGGGGGGGGTGGAGAAGAAGAGTGGGAGACGTGAGATAGAAGGGTAAAGGGGGAGGTGGGAAAAAAGGAAAGGAAAAGTGTAGGGGAGTGTGTGGTTGGGGGGCGGGTGGGGGGGGGGGGGGTTCCAAGCCTGTATCATGGTTTTGTTAAAGAACTCGTTTTTATAAGTATACATCATCCACTTGGGGGGATACAGTCTTTTTCCCCCAACTGGAGTCGTGGGGGGGTGGGGGGGGGGGGGGGGGAGAGGTGCCGGATGGGGTGGTGGTGCAGATACGGAGGTTGTCATTCTTTTTTGAAGAACATTTTCAGTTTTGTGCGAAGAGAAAACGACTACATTGACGAAGTAATTGTGATTTCATGTGGCGGTGGAAGAAGGAGGTGAGATGTGAAAGGCAAGAGGGAGGAGGGAGGGAGTGCAGGATGTAGGGGATGGTGAAGAAATAGATAGGGAGGGGGGGGGGGGGATGGAGTGTGGACACAAAATCTGCAAGGGGGACTTGGACACTGTTCACCCGGCGGGGCAAGACGTGCCGAGCCAGCGCTCCGACTAAAATGGGAGGTGGACTTACTAGTTCTATCTTGATAGATTCACAAATGAGACAAAATGTGCATTTTATGTTTTTTGTTTGATTTTTTATTTTTGTCGCTCGTGCCCATAGGTTAAGTAAGACCTCATTGGATTATTCAGACTGGATAGATACTTTGTGTCAAAAAAAAAGAAGTAAATAAAAAAAGGGAAAAAAAAATAGAATAAGGTGGGTGTTTTCAGTGACGAGCGATTTTGTTGTATCTTCCAGCTTTCGCCGAAGACAAATTGGACATTTGCCCCTATCCCAGGAACATTGCTTCCTGTTTGTTTGGTGTTTCTTGCTTGTTTTCTCTTCTCTCTTTGTGGTCAATGTGAGATGGCACCGATAGGCTTAAAACTCAGTTAAAATCAAAAAAGAAACGGAACAACAGACCAATAAGCAGTCCAGGCCACAGTGAAGGAAGGGCGCCTCCCGACTACCTTGACTGTCCCAGGTTGGCAGGTTTCAGTCGGAGGGCAGTGATCAGTGAAAGATGGGGACCGCCGTTCTACAATTAAGGTGAAGGTTTTGGAGCAACAACAGAAAATAACAAACTTTAAAGACCGCAGGAGTGGCAAAAAATCGGGGACGGAAACGGGTACCATGGTCGGCCATCGTAGGTGGAGAACAGCGACCTCAACTGTACACTCTCAACTATCATGGACATGAAAGGAGAGATGGCATGGATGACGGCAAGAATCAACAAGATCAAACTGAGGCCTCAACTGCGAAAAAATTCTATCTGATTATTTGTTGTAAAAAAAAGAAAAATGATCTATTGAAGTGAGAAAATAGATCACTTCAAAAAAGCCACACAGACCTGCATGTTGACGGTCAGCCGGCTGTAAAAACGTATGAAGCAGGAAAAAGAACTGCGCAAACTCACTTGAGCAAGTATAGTCGAAAGGAAAATATCAAAATATCAATATACCTGAGGATCGGGAACGAGAGTACAGCGATAGAGACAGAAGGGAAAGTTGTAGAGCTTTTTAAGAGAACACTGGACTGAATTCTTGTTCAACTCAAACTTTATCTGTGATTGCCCTCGAGTGCGGAATGTACACCGCTGGCAAAAACAGCCCCGGCATTGTGCGCCTTGTAATAGGGAAAAATAATATCAGTAATTTTCAAAAGGAGGAGACTATTAAAACAATATAATTCAAATATTACGTGACTGAAGACTTAAAATAAAGCTAAACACTCAGATGACTGTATGATGTAAAAACGTCACCCAGCCGTCAATCGCAGCTTGGTCCTTCCTAGGAAAACTTTATTGCAAATTATTAGACCTTATAGATTATTCAGTTTGAAAATGGGGGACACACTGGTAAAAATTGATCAGGATGCCTCCTCACGAATCCAGATCAGCTGACCGGAGCCAAGTAGTTTCTCCTCCACCATTTTCAAACAGTGGGGCGTCGATTGGACACCGCAGACAAACGGGAGGACCAACCGGTGCGGGACAGGAGACAGCTGTGGGAGCAGCTTACAGCCAGTCCAGTCCGCTTCCAGGTCCACAGCCCCGTCGGCGGCTACAGCAGACGGGTGTCCTAAGCTCAAGGGGCAGGTATCCGGTGGATCGGGAAGAAAGATACGTCATCCACTCAACAGGCCGTGTCTGGGCAGTGATGCCAGAACAGCCTGTGGTTGCGACCAAAGATGGCACGGGACACAGCGTTCGCTGATTCGTTGTGTTCAGGAATAAGTCCATCAAAACTTCCGACTCGGTTGCCAGCGACATGCCGACGCTGTGTCAGGGTCTGCTTTGGAAAACGTGTTATGAACTCATCTGTAGACATTGTGAGTGACGGTGTGGTGGATTCTCGGACTTCCCATCTTCCTCCCACTCCATTCCAAAGTGCCAGGGTTAAAATAGGACATTCAAGGGACTATTTGAAAAACGGATAAATAAACCAAACTAAAGGACGTCTTCCAAGTAGGATGATGCAGTTAATTTCAAAGTATGTGCATGGCGCGTGTTGTGTTATGTGTGTGTGTGTAGGGGGGGGGGGGGGGAGTGGGGGGGGGGGAGAGGGTGAGAGTAAGCGAGTGGGTTATGGAAGGGAAATATTTGTACGGGATTTTTTATTAATGTTAATAATGTATGTATGTTAGTGCGTGTGTATATGGCATACGAGGGGAATTTTGTTGTTATGTCTGCGCACGTGGGTGAGTAAGTGTGTGTGTGTGTGTGTGTTGTGTGTGTGTGTAGTGTGTGTGTTGGTGTGTGTGTGTGGTGTGTGTGTTGTCTGTTGTCTGTCTGTCCATGTGTGTGTTGTCTGTCTGTCTGTACTGTCCATGTGTTGTCCATGTGTGTGTGTGTGTCGTGGCGCACGCGCTCGCTTGTGTGTGTGTGCTGTGTGTGCAGGTGGGCGGATGGGGTGTGGGTGTGTGGTAACTGGTATATTAGGTGTGTAAGTAAATGTTGGTATTTGTTTTTATAACGATGAGCCATAGATGTAGGGTCATAAGATGATAGTCTGCTCCTTGCACGTGTTGTGTGGGGGGTGGTTGCAGGGGAGACGCGGTGTGTGTGGGTGAGGGGGGTGGGTAGGGGATTGAGAAGTGAGCGATGAGGGTTAGGAAGGAAACTTTTGTATGTGTATTGTAAGTGTGGTGTATATGGGACTGAGTGGGAATTAGGTAATGTGGGCGTGCATAGTGCGCTGTTTGGTTGAGTGAGTGTGTGTTGTGTGCTGTGTGTGTGTGTTGTGTGGGTGTGTGGTGTGGTGTGTGTGTGTGTGTGTGGGGAGCGTGCGTGGCGTGGTGCGTGTGTGTTGTGTGTGTGTGTGTGTGTGTGTGTGTGTGTGTGTGTGTGTGTGTGTGTTGTGTGTGTGTGTGTGCGCGCGCCGCATGTGGGCGAGTGATTGGGTGTGGTGTGTGAATAAATATGTTTGGATGATGATTAAGCACGCTTGTGCATCCACTATCTTCGCCAGTTTTAAAAAAAAAAAAGTGATATGTACACATCAAGTAATGCGCATTGCGTGTTTATAAGTGTTTGTGACTGTTAGTCTTGTGTTAATACGTGATTGGAACGTATGGTATTTTGTATGTGCAAGTTTTTTGCAACAAAAACTCAAAAAACAGGTGCTTGTTGGACATCTCTTCTGATTTTAAGGGACTTTGATCCATGAAAAAACATTGTATTGCAAGGTGTGTGTGGTGTGTGTGTGTGTGTGTGTGTTGAAACAATTGGTGAGAAAGTATGGGATCTTTTGCTCCTGTGTTCTTGGATGCGTTAGTGCATGGTTTGTTGGTATGGAGGAGTGGGTGGGGGGGGGGGGGGATAGTACAGAGAGTGGGAGCGAGCGCGCGATATGGTGTGTATATTAGTGAACGTGCGTGTGTGTATGCTCTTGTGTGCATGCGTGCGTGCGTGGTGCGTGCGTGCGTGCGTGCGGTGGAGTGTATGTGTGTGTGAGTGTAGGTGTGTGTGTGGTGTGTGTGTGCGTGTGTGTGTGTGTGTGTGTGTGTGTGTGATTTGTGTCGTGTAGTGTGTGTGAATTTGGTTGAGTAAAGTAATATGTTGACATTTGGTTTATAAACCGATGAGCCCATTATATATTGTATGTCACAAGATGACAGCCTGCTCCTCGCGCTGTTGAAAATTTTTCTGTGCTGACAAGCCGCTTTGTGTGTCCTCTATTTCTTCCCATGTAGAAAATATGTGATGTGTACACACACGTATGCGCATGTGTGTTTACAAGTGTGTATATTCGGGTCTATTTGTATGCCAGTGATTTGATGTATGTTTATTCATCCTTGTGCTGGTTTTGCCGGGGAGGTGGGCGGGCGCGGCGCGCGCGCGCGGCGCGGCGCGCGTGTGTGTCTTGTGTGTGTGGTTGGGTGTGTGTGTGTTGTGTTTGTGATCGGTGTGTGTGCGTGTTGATGTGTGTGTGTGTGTGTGTGTGTGTGTGTGTGGCGCGCGCAGTCGCGTGGTGGCGTGTCGTGCGTGCGTGCTCGTGCGTGGTGTGTGTGTGCGTGGGTAGGTGCGGCCGAGAGTGTGTGTGTGTGTGTGTGTGTGTGTGATGTGTGTGTGTGTTGTGTGCGTGACGGGTGCTGACCCGAGAACGTGTGACATGTTGTTGGTTTTTGGCAGATGAGAGATTTTTGGCATCGTTTTGTTTGCTTGATTTTTCTGATGTTGCTGCTTCAAACCTTGAAGAGATAAGAGAATCGGTGATTTATCATTTCGGATAACACAACTGCCCTATAATCGTCAAAATGTTCAGCTGTTGGTGGATGGTATTTTGTGTTTAGATGTATTCACGTTGATTTGATGTATGTTATATGCTTGTGCAAGTTTTGCGGGGAGGTGGGCGTGCACGTGATATGTGTGTGTGTGGTTAGTGTGTGTGTGTGTGTGGGGTGTGTGGTGTGTTGTGAGTGTGTGTGTGTGTGTGTGTGTATGTTTGTGTGTGTGTGTGTGTGAAAATTGGTGATAAATGAATGGGATCTTTTGCTCCATTTGTTCTTGGATGCATTAGTGCTGGTTTTGTCGGTATTTTGGGGGAGGGGTAGGGAAGGGGGATAGGGCAGGAGTGGGCGCGTGCGGCGCATATATTGTGGTGTATATTTGTGAATGTGCGTGTGTGTGTTATGTCTGTTTGCGTGCGTGCGTGCTGCCTGTGTTTGTGTGTGTGTGTGTGTGTTGTGTGTGTGTGTGTGTTGTGTGTGTGTAGTGTGTGTTGTGTGGTGCGCGCGCGCGGCGTGGGTGTGTGTGTGTGTGTGTGTGTGAGTGTGTGTGTGTGTTTTAAAAATTGAGTGAGAAAGTAAAATGTTGACATTTGGGTTTTATAACGTTGGAGCCTTATATAGTGGTTGTCACAAGATGACAGTCTGCTCCACGCGCTGGTTGAATATAATTTCTGATTGCTGATAAGCCACGCTTGGGGTCCACTATTTTTCCTTCCATGTCGAAAAAATGTGTGTGTACTCACTCAAGTATGCGCTTGTGTGTTTATAAGTGTGTATAGTGGGGTCTATTATGTTTACAGTGATTTGATGTATGTATATATCTCGTGCAGTATTGCGGGGAGGATGGGCGCGTGCGCGTGCATACGTGTGTGTGTGTCTGTGTGTGTGTGTGTGTGTGTGTGTATGTGTGTGTGTGTGTGTGTGTGTGTGTGTGTATTTGTGAACGTGTGTGTTGTGTGCGTGCGCGTTGGTGTGTGTGATGTGTAGTGCGTGCGTGCGTGCGTGCGTTGCGTGGGTGTGTGTGTGTGTGTGCGTGCATAGGTGCGCGCGCGCGCGTGCGAGTGTGTTGTGTGTGTTTGGTGTAGTGCGCGTGAGGGTGCGGACCCGAGAAAGTGTGAATGTTTTTTTTTTGCACGATGGGATTGTTGCATTCGTTTTTGTTTGCTTTGGTTTGCAGATGTTGCTGTTCAATCCTTGAAGCGATAAGAGATCGGCTGATAATGTATCATTGGTTACACAAACGCCCTATAATGTCAATGTTCTGTCCCCGCGATGGTGATGTGAACATGTCTTGTCTGCTACCCTTGGCCCTGCAGTCACTTTCCCTATTTGTGATAGGAACATGGAACCTTTAAGGAACCTGATGCAGGATCCGTTCTACCACTCTTAAATTCTCGATAACCTACTTTGTCTTATGCTGGTATTTGATGCAGTTGCCACGTTTTGAATAGTTCCTCACCCCGCCCTCACCCCACCCCCATGTTAATGTATGGAAAAGGTAACTGTATTTTATTCCGTTTCTACCTCAATAGAAAAACGGGTTTAGCAGGTAGTGACATGCATTGAGGCCATAACGGTCAGATGTTCTTTGAATTTTTCTTTCCTGTCTTTCTTTCTTTTAACTTTCATTATTCCTGCCGCCTTCTTTCGTTCGTTCGTGTGTTCAAGTCTCTCTCTCTCTCTCTCTCTCCTCTCTCTCTCTCTCTCTCTCTCATCTCCTCTCTGTCTCTCTCTCTCTCTTTATCTCTCTCTCTCGTTCTCCTTCGGGGGAGGGAAGTGTTTAAAGCCAGGAATGAACCAAATGTTGACAGTGCGAAAGCGGGATTTCTGTATTTTATGGACTGTCCGTTTGCGGTCTACATACCATTAATTTGGTGTGGGATAGTAAAGAAGAGTACCCCCCTTTGTCCACGCCCCCCACCCCACCCCACCCCCACCCCATGAGAGGGTGGGGTGGTGGGCCTCTTATTGTAATCTTGGAGATTTTCTTGTTATGTCTTTTCCTCCCGCCATTCTCGGTCGACGCTGCTACTTGGCTCCCGCCTCTCTCTTTCCTCTCGCTCTCCTCTCTTCTCTCTCTCTCTCTCTCTCTCTCTCTCTATCTATCTCTCTCTCACGCACACTCATACACCTCCTCCGTCCGCCCCTCTGGTTCCTTCCCTTTATTTACTTTGTTTAACACCATCATTATTATATTGTACTATTTGCAATAATTAACTACCACTTACCACAACACTAATCGCTGACAACAACTCCACTACTTTACTTCTAATTTCTACTGTCGTTTTTATCTTTATGCAGTGGGTTTGCTCTGTCCGTGCAGATCTTAAACTGGATTGAGGTTCTATTGTTGCCGGGACTTGTTCTCAAAGGTTTATTTTCACCTTTTCTTTTCTTTTTTTTTTTTTGTTTTTTTTTTGGGGGGGGGGGGGGGGGAAGGAGGGGGTGGCGAGTCAGGTGACCGGGAGGTGGATGGGTTGAGGGGACGAGGAAATTTATTGCAGAACGATCGGATGGGGGTGGGGGCGGAGGGGAGGCTGGATTTGAGATGTTAGTTCGAGAAAGGGAAGGATTTCCAGTATGATATGTTAGTTTTATATGATGTGTTCTTATGTAGTTACATGTTTGCGGCAGTTGTGCGCTGTGTTGTGTGTGGGCTGTGTGCTGTGTGTGTAGTGTGTGTGATGCGGTGTGTGTGTGTGTGTGTGTGGTGTGCTGTGTGTGTGTGTGTGCGTGCGTGCGGTGCTGCGTGCGTTGCGTGCGTGGTGTCTTTTGTTTTTCTTTTTGTTCTTTTTTGCACATACTATTGAACATTGTATGTATTTTGAATGTGAACTATCAAGACTTGGAAACTTCTTGGCAACGACACGGACGTTTTCAAGTGATGATTCAGGTGTGAGCCACTTTTAAACATTGGTATAATTATTGTTATCTCCATCATTGCTTTATTTTGTGACTTTTTCCATGTTTTATTTCTCATGTTATATGTATACATGCCGTTGCAGTATCACATTTGCAATATCGATCATCTCGCATGGTATGTTGTACCTCTTGAAAAGAATGTTGTCTGGTTCAAACTGGTAACAGGTATGTCTACCAAACCACTGTCTCTGTAAAATTTATTTTTTGTCAGTTATTGTCATATGTAAATTATAGCATGTAATTGGATTTCTTTATATCACACTAAACTGCAAGGGTTAGGTAATAATCTGAATGGCGTGACGTATTCCAGTATCTGAAACAATAATTCTCATTCAATTTATTGTCTTCCAAGGACATCACCCTTTGATAAGAATCAGAAAACACATCGTTGCATCTGAATGGGGTATAATTGTTTTTTCTTTTCTAATAGTCATTTTCCTATGTGGTGTATCTGTCATGTTTAATATAACACGTTTGAAATTCAGATTAAAAAAGATATACAGGTCCAAGATGGTAACTTCATATTTATCGGTTTTTAATTATTTTGGAGCTCGATATGCTCTGTTATATTGTATACGGTACATTTATAGGGACAACCCAGATTTTTAGGTAAACCTAAATTGTACTTCATAGAAAGTTTTATACCGTAATATCATTGCGGTTGGGGATTGGAACCTTGTATTAGACCCCTTCTATTGGATCTCTATGTTATTCTCTAATAATAATAACAATCCCAAAGCGCAGGATTCGTTCTGAACATGTCGAAGAACTGCTGTTATCATGATATTAGGAGAGAATTAACCCTGAGGCAGGAGATACACATGGCGAAAGATTAGCCTCTTAAACAAAGTAGATTGGGCTTTATTTCTAATTTCCGGATTACCTGATTTTTTATGTAGAAGATCATGACATCCACTATGGATATCGATCCGGACCACTCCTGGTTAGTTTATAGTTAGAATTGGTAAACAACCACCATAAAAAATAGTGGAAATTTAACAATTCTCTACTCCGAGATCGCCAATTTTTAGAAGAAATTTAATGACATGATTGGGAACGTTGACCGTCATGAATATGCTGCAGATCTTATACAATGCACATCTGTAGGATCTGTCTAAAGCTGTTGTACAACCATATCGGTGCCTGTCAACCGTTTTCTTGGATTTCTTGTTAAATGGAAAAGTGCAGAGCAAAAACGATTGCATATGCAACAATGATAAAGAAGCATGAGAGAAATGGTTGGGTAGTTTAGATATCTAATAGCAGAAATAGAAGAAAAAGAAACTAAAACTGAGGATAACTTGCTGAAATTGGATTTGCTTTGGCAGAGGAATTAGCCACGTATAGAGATGAAAAAATTGCAAGGATAATTCTAATAAGATCAAAAGGCCAAGATGGGTGGCTCAGCAGGGAGTAATGGTATAATAAATATTTTTTGTAATCTCGAAAAGAGACACTTCGTTAAGTAAATATATGTCTGAATTAGTAACAGATGGAAGGATAAGTTTACAAATTGATGAATTCCTGATGGAAGTGAAAGTTTTTATGAATCCTATACCAGTGTGAAATGTTGGAAGAATGTGAGTTTACGGACTTGATCGAGAAATGCCAAAATTAACAGAGAAGGAACAAGATCGCTTGAGGGTAGAATAACACTTGAGGAAGCAGGATTGTGCTTTAAGAAAACATGCAGACGGGGAAATAAGTCCTGGTTCAGACGGTTTCAATCGGAATTTTTTAAAGTTTTTGGAAACAGCTGGGTGTTTTTGTAGTCAGAGCTTTTTATACAGTCATTTACAAAAAGAGTGGATTTATCCAATACACAAAAGAAGGAATAATTCCATGTAGCCCCAAAAGGAGACAATCCGAATGAATTCATTTTAACAACTGGAGACCTATATCACTGCTCAAGTTGTCTATAAGATAGGGTCTTTCTTGCATAGCAAATCGTATTTAATCCGTCTCTTCCCAAATTAATTCAATGGAAGATCAAATCGGGGGTTCATGGCAAATAGATATATAGGGGACAACATCAGATTAATCTATGAGATCTATATCCATACTTAAAAACAGAAAAAACTCCCAGGAAGGTTACTCCATAGATTTTGAAAGGGCGTTTGATTCCTTAAATTGGCAATTTATGTTGAGGTTTTTAAAAATCTTTGGGGATTGGTTAGATATATGTCGTTGGATCCACGGACTGTCATAGGGAATCAAGACATTCTGTTATAGTTTAACAGTCAGAGCTTCAACATGGTTTGAAATACAAAGGAGGGTTGTCGACAGGTGACCCCAGATTATCCCTATTTATTTATGTTTGTCCGCTATATATGAGTCCATTATGATTAGGGAAAATAAAACATAAAGGGGGGAATTTACATTAACCATAATGAAACACAAGCTCTCTCAGTTTGCAGACGATACACTGTTGACAAGCGAAAGGGGACAGATTTTCATTTGAACATTTCAATAGAGACCTTAGACAAATTTCGCAAAAGTGTCTGGTTTGCATGAATATCGAAAAAATACGAAGGGCAGTTTGCTAGGAAGCAAAGGGTTTTCAATGTCTAGATATATGCCCACCTATAAAAATAGACTGGATTCAAAACAGTTTAAGATCCTTGGAATATGGTTTACACCTGAACTATCACACGGCTTAGAACTGAATTCAAGAGACAAATTTTTGAAATATATCGTTATTCAACGCCTGGAGTAAGAGAGTTATTACACCTCGTGTTGGCTGAGTAGCGTTTTTAATAAATCAAGGATTCTCTCATATTCCTGATATTATCTATTGGATCTTGTTACTAATCCACCTATCAGTTTTAGGGATAAGCTGCATTAAGCAATGCTTTCGGTTCGTATGGAATAACAAACAAGATAGGATAGCCCGAAAAACAACAGTTAAAAAATGTTAGTAATGGAGGATTAGGTATACCTTCACTTAACACACGATAATAGTTGCATTGAAACTTTCATGGATCAGAAAACTTAAATTTAGTATCATAATGGAAAGTCTGTATTAGAAACAATCGTATCCTTTGGTAAAAGACTCGAAAAAAATATGGTTCATGCTTTACAGTGAGCCGAAAAGAGACTAAATGCCTTTTGGAAATGACACTTTCCAAGCATTATAGAATTTTGGTGAAAAGGAAGTATTGATATCCTAGTCGATGTTTGGTGAAAACATATTTTTTTTTTTTACAATAAAAAACCATTAAAATAGAAGGGAAAAAGATTTGTTTCTAGGACCTGGTATTGACAAAGGTGTATATCGTATTGCAGATTTTAATAAAACCAGCAGGATCGTTCAGGACATATGAAATTCAAGCTAAAGCATACGTCAACAAACTTTATGTATACCTAGGTTGTTGTACTATCTGTAAGAAAATATATTCAAACGAAGAATTATCAGATTTACTTGTAATATGCCTTCGCCCACTGAAAAAAGCTCTCAGTATAATCTGTGAGCGCCAAAGAAAGGAAGAGCTGACTTTATTATGACATCTTAAATGCAGTTAACTCACAGCCAAGGTGCTGTAAAGAAATTGGAACAGTGAAATAGGAAAAGAATTGATCTGGAATAAATATTTTCTTCACACACACAAAATAAAAGAAATTAACTGTGATGGTGTCCAGTATAAGATTTTTTCCAGGATCCTGGCTACAAATATTGTTCTTGAAAAAAATGAACATTGTTGAAAATAACAAATGTACTTTTGTAGTCCTGAAAGGGGATAACTATAGATATTATATTTCACAGGCGTCGTGTCAACACATTTTTGGACTGGACCTTCAGAAGTCTTAAAGACAATTGCTCTGGTATACTTGTAATCGTATTATCAAAGGAATTTGTTCTGATTTGGCACGGATCTCGGATATAAAATCTGTCATCATACTCGAGTTACATTATTATCTCTGCAAAGTTCTTTGTATATAAATCCAGACTTGAAAAGGTGGTTCCTCTGTTTACTGTCTTCAGGAAATATTTAATAACCAAATTCCAAGTAGAAATGGAATTGCAAAAATGGAATTTGAACTATGTTGATTTTGCAAACAAATGGCCAAACACATATGAATTTTTTATCTGATAATAAGTTTGTATGCGCGTGCTCGCGCGCGCACGTGTATGCATTTGTTTTGTCCTGAGCAAAGCCTGGCGTGGCAGCTAAATGTCAACCGTCGTTTCTGGATAATAATTTATTTGAACTGTCAATGTCGTTCCTATGCTTTTATAGAATACTTTAGGAATAGGGTGTGTTGTTGTTTTTTCTGTCTCTGCTGTCTGTCTGTCTGTATGTCTGTTCTCTTTCTTTGACTATTGATTTTGAATAGATAAAAAACGGATAACGCTCCAAAATAGTAAGTTTAATGTGTGAGAGACACTGACAGTGTAGGACACTATGTTGTGCATTTTTGTATATGTAAATTTAAATAGGATCGCTGTTCTTTTGCGAACTTATTGCAGCTTTGTAATGCATTTTATTAAGATAAGGATTACTGTCATTTTTGTTTTTTGTTAGTGCTGTTTTTGTTGCGGGTTTTTTTGTTGTCTGATTTTTCTTTGTTTTTTCTTTTTTTTTGTTGTTTTTTTTTTTTCGAGATTTCATTTGTAATTTTCTTTACAAGCAAATAAAAAAGAATTGAAAAAAAGGAAGGAAAACGACAAAGGAAAAAAAATAAAAAAAAAATAAAAAAAGTTTAACTGGTTCTGTATAAATCTGCATCGGATGGATGAACCACGCTTTCTTTATGTGGTTCGTTTTCAATAGGGGGGTTTAGATAGCTTCTTCTATGGAGTACTAGTTACTCTCCTTTTTATGAAAGTGACTGTTGGGTCAACAGCAAATGTCAAGAGTATCAGTTGCTATTATTTTTATGATTGTAGTGCGGCCCAACGAATATTTTGAATCAGTATATTTGAACGCGATCATTTTTCATTTCGTTAAAAAAATGGTGTGTAACAATATTGCCCTAGACCTGTCTTCGTTTTTAGAACATGCATAATTAACATTGGCGGAGCTGAACGGTCGCACTTCATGAAATTTTTACAAAGTAGTATGGTTTAATATAAGTGAAGCAGGGGAGGGAGAATAATAAGGTTCTTAAAGTTGTCAAAATAGGGACCAAATTAGCCAGTTATCAATACCTGATGGTTATTACTGGGTTTTGCTCATCAAAGAAGCAAGAGTAAATTTGTACATTACTTTTCAAACTAAACAATGCAAATTAAAAACATTGTTAACATTCAAGCCGAAGATGTTGCGTCTGACGTTTTAGATAGAGAGCTATCTTAAATCGTTAGGCTTTACAACTGGCTAATTACCACCTCATATTTTAGCACAATTACTGCGACAGATGAAAAAGTCGTTTGGGGGAAAGCCGCACGATCTTGCTTACATTCATTTACTCTTTGTTCATTTGGATGAGCTGAGCATGATGAAAATTATATGATGGAAGGCCCTTCTACGGTTTTAAAAGAGCTCTTCCGTCTGGAAAGCTGCTTATTTTCGATATGAAATTATCAATTCCTAATTTACAGTTTAAAGTTTAGTTTAGTGGGAGGGTTGGATCTTTTAATATAATAATTGCAGACAAAGCAGGGAATGTTGTATAATGTGATAACCTGCAATGGTTTTGGGAAATAAATTATTTCGTTCTAAAAATAATGTCCGCGTGGGGCCAGAAGAACAAGGAGTTATTTAGCGCCTGTGAGGTGTATAACTTTAGAATTAAAAGACTTGCAGGACGTGCGGATTTGAACAGAACGGTGAGATAGGCAACTTTGTATGGGTTTGAGTACACTAATAGATTGGTTGATTAGAAACGCAAAGAGGTTGGCGACAATAAGTTCCTTACAGAACAACTGCGCATTCTAGAAGCAATATAATAGTTGGCCAGTTTGAATATAATTATAGTTCGTAAATACATGACTCAAATGGAACTTAGAGCCGTATTTTAGAATATGGGACATAAAATTTGAATTTCTTAAGCCCATTTACATATTTTAGCCGTCAAAAAAAGTTTCTGAAGCATTCAACTCTGGTCCATTTCATTGTAAGTTTATGCGGACGACATAGTCGGAATGAAAGAAATTGAAATAACGCCGTATGAGGAAAAAAAACAGTTCATCCTCCACAGAAAAAGAAACAGTTGTAAAATAAGCTTCTACAAAAATTACAGTTCCTTTCCAAGCATGAAAATTAGGGAGACACGTTCACAATGATTTTGAAATTTCTGTCTTTTTAAGAGGTGGAGAGGGATGGGGTTGTGGGGCGTTATTGATGACATTATATAAGGAATTATAATTAGCTGGCAAAAAAACTTAGTCGTTTTAATCGTCTTAACGTTACCATCGTCGTTCTTCACAATGGCGAGGTTATTAAGATCATATCAACAAGCAACAAAATAATGTTGACTTCAATAGAAAACAAGCTTACAGAATGAATTGGATTAATCTTTCACTTTTGGACTCATAGGGTTTTTATTATGCTGAACAAGTTTTGACGGAGAGTTTGAGTAAAATAATAACTGCGTTTATAGATTAAATTTGTTATAAAAATATGGAGCAGTTAAACTTTCATGATAAAATCCCTCATTTTGTTCAATGATTTGTGGGCGACTGGTTGTGGAAAACCAATATTTGTCCTTGACTTATTACAACAGTTTAATCGTTATAATTTTAATCATGTTGTGATTTGTCTGTCCTACACTTTAATGGAAAAACAAAGCCATATCATCGATAGAAGGTTTATATGGAAGATGATGAAATATATTTAGTTGATCCCAGCATTAAACTGAGTGATGTCTTAGATCGCTTTTTTTTATTGTTTGAGGGGGAACGCAGCTCGATTTAATTATAGTAATGATGTGTGTGGTTGTGGTGTTATGTTTCTGCATGCAGATAAAGACAGTCCAGCTGCTGTCAAAAAGAGAAAACACTTTGTTCGAAAATAGCTTTCAGCGGAAAAGACATGATCGGATAAGTGTTGGGGATTTTATGTCAGAAATATATCTCCAGTTTTAAAAGTCTTTAGAGAACAGTTAAAGACTGTAGTGTTATTTCACATGAAAGACAGAGACTATTTGAAGAAATGGTTTGCGCGAAAATGATGTTATTGAAACGATCAAGAAAAACATAGGATTAAACAAAAAATACTAAAAATCTGAAAAAGTTTAGTAATTAGTATTATAAACGGATACCATGCATCAGTATGTTTGTTTGTAGATTATTCGTTATTTTTTGGTATTGATGTTCTTACTTGTCAGAGAACAGGAAGACCTTTGTTCTGGCTCATTTCGCCCGTAAACGGGGTGAGGGCGTGGTGTGAGGCCAAGTGATGTGAAGGTTTTCCTGTTCTCTATCTTTTGTTCCTGTTCACTTCTGTAATACTAACTGTTGGTTCATTGTTCCTCAGATCTGTATTAGTGGTGTCAAGCCCCCTTTGTTTCAACTTAATTCAAGTCTGCTTCCACACTAGTTTAGATACTCAGTCATGCTGCATCCTTTCATTTACTTGAAAACTTTCCTTTTCCCCACTAATCAAGAATGCAAAATATGTGCTGGTATCATATGGGAGTATTGAATTGCTTGAATGCCTGTGATCATTGATTTATTATCTTTATTGTTTGACAAGTGGGTGGAAAGAGAAAATGAGAGGGTTGGGCTACACGAAGGCATGCTTGGATGCAGTGTAAGTGTTCGAATGTTGCATGTATTTCGTGTGTTGCAATTTTTGTTGCTTATTAAGTTGTTTGCTTTGTAATTTGATATTTGTAGTTCGTGGTGTAAATGCCTAAGGCATTCAGTTTTTGTGGAATTAAATATTTTTAAGTGGGAAAAAAAAAAAAAAAAAAAAACTAAAATCAGCAAGGATAGGTCCATTTGTAAGAGAACGTACAGACTATGCATGGTGTGTAAGAGACTGGTTAAAGCGGAAAAAAGAGTTAGTAGTATAAATTGTTTGTATTTTTTCCGCTTTTTTTTGGGGGGGGGGGGGGGGGTGGGCAGGTGAAGAGGACAGTGTGAAGCGCCAAAAAACGCAGAGGTGGATTTCGGCCTGAGGGGGAAAAATCACTGCCTTAGGTGCTCCACTGAACCGATAACTGATGCCACTTAAAGGAATAAAAGGAAAGGGGGAAAGTGCGTACACACCCAGTCACCCCTCTCTCACAACGAACACATCTATCTATCTATTTAAATATCTATCACTCTATCTGCCTGTCCATCTATCTATCTATCTAGTAGCTAGCTAGCTGGCTAGCCACCTATCTATCTACGTGTTTATTTATCAATATATTCATCTGTTTACACCCCCCTCCTCCTTCCCCCCTTCCTCTCTCTCTCTCTCTCTCTCTCTCTCTCTCTCTCTCTCTTTCTTTCTCTCTCTCTCTCTCTCTCTCTCTCTCTCTCTCTCTCTCTCTCTCTCTCTCTCCCTCTCTTCCCCCTCTCTCTTTCCCTCTTTGTGTCTATGCCTCTTTCTCTCTGTCTCTGTCTCTCTCTCTACTTGTATAATTCTCTCTCCGTCTTGGTCTGTTTGTCTGTCCGACTCTGTCTCTGTCTCTGTCTGTCTCTCTCTCTCTCTCTCTCTCTCTCTCTCTCTCTCTCTCTCTCTCTCTCTCTCTCTCTCTCTCTCTATATATATATATATATATATATATATATACATATATATATATATATATAGACTCAGCTCTGTTTGGTTTTTGTATTCTTCTTTTTGAATGACTGTTTATGGTTTGCGTATCTGGTTTTGAAAGTGTTTTCAGTGATCCCTATATATGTTTCTTTTTCATTTCCTGATGTTACCGTAGCTTGGTATACGATATTGCTGTGAAGACATTTGTTGCTCAGAGGGCACTGTTCTTTTTTAGTGCAGTTGCAAGATGTCTTTTCAGCACCCTTCTTTGTTGCATTGCTTTTCGTTTTGTTAGATGAGTCAATTATGTTTTTAAGGTTGGGCATACATGAGTATGATAGTTTAATAGTGTTTTTGTTGAATATTTTGAACAGTTTGTGTTCTTTTGCGAATGATGTTGCCAAGATTTTAAAGAATTCTTTTCCTACGTTTGTTTTTTACTTGTCCATCGTATGGGGGGTTGTACCATATGATCTCTCTCTCTCTCTCTCTCTCCTTCTCTCTCTCTCTCTCTCTCCTCTCTCTCTCTCTCTCTCTCTCTCTCTCTCACACACACACACACACACACACACACACACACACGCACGCAGGCACGCACGCACGCACACACACGTACACGCACGCACACACACACAGACACACACACACACACACACACACACACACACACACACACACACACACACACAAACAAACACACACACTACCTCTCCCTCACTCACACACGCACAAGCAAGCATGCACACACATACACACACACACTCATGGTAAAGAACATTCAGCAGACTTAGAGACAAAGACAAGACAGGAGAGAGCTACATCTTACCTTGTCCATATTCGCTTACACTGGATGTCCTGCAGAGACTAAAAACTCTCAGTGCACTGAAATCTTCCCACAACCCTCACAGTAACTTTGTCTGGTAATCGTAAAACATGAGTGTTAGATGTGCAAGGCCTGAATAGATATCAGTTCAGCGAGTCAAGTTCACATGAAAACAAGGAAAATCACGTGCACAGATTTGACCTGGGCATGCCTACATTCTTATATTCCCCGTAGGGTGTGTGTGTGTGTGTGTGTGTGTGTGTGTGTGTGTGTGTGTGTGAGAGAGAGAGAGAGAGAGAGAGAGAGAGAGAGAGAGAGAGAGAGAGAGAGAGAGAGAGAGAGAGTGTGTGTGTGTGTGTGTGTGTGTGTGGGCGCGCTGGCCTTCTACAAAGGACTGCGAGGTTTTCTTAACGATATTTCACTTTGGCAATATTTTTCTTTGTGACACTCCAAAAATGACGCTTTGTGACAGGTGATAATTACGACGCAAAATGTCACAATCCTGCAGTTTGTCGAAAAATTTTGAAAATTCGCACACAGTAATTTGGAAGGTTATAAACACTGCAACACACGCACACACACACACACACACACACACACACACACACACACACACACACACACACACACACACACAGACACACACACACACACACACACACACACACACACACACACACACACACACACACACACACACACACACACACACACGCACGCACGCACGCACGCACGCACACAGTCATTTTGTCCTGTGTCAGAAGTGTCATATTGTGCTTTTGGCTTCAAGAATTGATATTGTTGGTTGCAAAAATGCATTTATTGCAAATGTAAGGGTATTGCTTTATTTTTTCCTGAAATGACTGTTCTGCATACAGTGCAATCTTTTCATTTCCTTCTCTCCCTTTATTCTATAAAGTAGAGTCAGTGGATGGCATATTGTTAACAATGATATGTCTCCAGCTCTGTCAGATGCTTGTCAAAGCCTGAGTATTTGTCAGTTGTGTTGCGGTCAATTTTGCAATGTTGTGAGTCCATTATATTCTCTCTCTTTTTTCTCTGGATCACCATAATTGAAAAGAGTACACACTGTTTTCTTTTTCACACATATTGTATGTTGATTCATGGCCACAAGAACGTAGTTTTCTGTTCTTGACTGAGGTCAACAGATTGTCTCATGGTCTGATGGTCTGTTTTTGTTCTGAAAACGTGTTTATGGTGATCAGGTGAGAACTTCTGGTCATCAGTAAATTACAGTAGTTTTTCAGCTTTATGATTTTTATTTGTTCTAGATGCGTTTTAAAGGGTCCATGTCTTGCACAAAAGTATGAAATAGGGCATGAGAGAGCCCGGTGTGTTTATTAGGATGTTTATGTCTTCCCATTTTAGTTTGAGCCTGAATTGTGTTGAGTTTGACACTGCCCCTGAAAAGATATCTCTTTTCGGCCCCTCACTGCTATTGATCAATCTCTGGCGAGTATACAGTTCCCTACACAGTTACTAACTTCTGTCCATAGATACGTATGTGAAGAGTAATGGTGTTGGTGAAACTAGTTATCGCAGCACCAGTTATGATCCCATAAAGGAAACATCGTCAGCACTATGTTCAAGAAGACTATTATTACTGCACCAAACTCGATGAATGAAGTAGCCACGCACTCAAATTACCCATCTGGTGGTGTGGAATATGAGTTTGTTGCCACTCTAGTCGTCACGCTGGACATCATATCTGGGTGCATGTAGTTTCCTAGATGGTGGGTGACAAAGAGATCGGATCTGTCCCAATCCCTACGTTCAGTTTAATCACAGGTTTGTACATACCTTAATATGCATGGAAACAAACTACGTCTGAATGGTGAGAAAAGGCGAGAACAGCACCTTCCTTATGAAAAGAATGAGAACCAGAGATTACAAATGAAAGCAGAATAGAATCGGAATATATGATGTTACTGAAGATTATATACTGTTCAAAAAAAGACACGCAAAATGCCAAGCTGCCGATTTGAAACACAATTTATTGAAGCTCAGTGTGACAACACGTTTAATGTGAAAATGACAAAAACAGGTCATCAGTAGGACAGAAGTCTCCCCTGCAATGCTGTGGTAAAGAACCAGCCCCAGACCCTCAGGGAAATCGGCAGGCCGCTTCCAAAGTCAGTAACGGGTGTGACCCCCTCTGGCTGCAATGGTAGCCTGGCATCTGCGGGGCAATGAAGCAATAATGTTCCTGATTGTCTGCTGTGGGATGGCCGCCCACTCGGCCTGCAATGCCCGGAACAGTTCATTTGGAGTCGCTGGGGCGTTGGCCCTCACTCTCAGGCGTCTGTCCAAAACGTCCCAAACGTGCTCAATAGGATTCAAATCCGGGGAAAGAGAGGGCCAGGCCAGGGTGTTGATGTTGTTGGTGGTAAAGAAGGCTGTGGTCAGGCGTGCTGTGTGGGGCCTGGCGTTGTCCTGCTGGAACACGGCCCTGGGAGTGGCCATTAGAGGCAGGACGTGTGGCTGAACAATGACCTGGACGTACTGCTGGGCTGTCAGGTGACCTTCCACGTGCACCAGCTGGCTCCTGCCTGTGTTGCTGATGGCCCCCCATACCATGACATTGCCGCCACCATGCGGAGGTGCCTCGTCGACGCAGTTCTGCTGGTTGCGTTCATTAACCCGGCGGTAAACCCTTCGCCTCCTGTCATGGCGCTGCAGCAGAAACTGTGACTCATCCGAGAACCAGACGTGTCGCCATGGTTCCTCAGTGTCCAGTGTCTGTGTTGCGTAGCCCATTGCAGTCTGGTCTGTCGATGGCGCCCCGTCATTACGTTGCCACGTAGGGGCCTGTAAGCCCTCAGCCCAGCAGCATGCAGCCTGTTCCGGACAGTCTGGTCGGAGATGCGACGGACACCAGCGCATGCCTGGACAGTGGACGAGGCTGGCAGGAAGCGATTGCGGAGATGTCTTAGCCGTATAAAGCGGTCCTGGGCTGGCGTTGTGATATGAGGTCGGCCTGACCTCGGGGCATCAGCTGATGACCCTGTCCTCTGGAAGCGAGTCCAAAGTCGGCATATGGTACTGGGGGAGACATTCAAAGCATGGGCCACATCAGTTGCACTCTGACCAACTTGCAAACGACCCAGGGGGTTTTCTCTCTCTGCTGGGCTCAAACGTGGCATGCTGTTTTTTGGTACGGTGTGCCTGCCGGTTGCCAAAATGACCCGGCTTTTATACTGCACTATGACCATGGTGTGTGTGTGTGTTCACCACTGAGTTGGGCATGCTTTGCAGGCGAAACAACAGAAGCACAACCCAATGTTTGCACTGTCGCACCTGGCCCACAACACGCACGTGCACATAGTGACAACCGGAATCAATGTTTATCCTAGCACGTCGACGTTCAAGACATACATCAGGGCCGGTTTTTGGCGTGTTCTCAACTGTATGGTCCACCCCAGGTGGCAAAATTTCATTTTGCGTTTCTTTTTTTGAACAGTATATGTATCTTTGCGTTCATCATTTGGCAACATTGCTGTTTGTTTTTTTTTCCCACAGCTTTTTTCAGGGATCTTAACACATTTAGAAAATTGGTGTCAAGAACAATTGTGCAAAGACCTGTTCTGGTGTGATATTTGCTTTATAGCGAATACATCTGTGCGGACTGGAACTGAACCATGTTCAACAATGCAGGTCAGTTCATATGAACGTATGTTCACATGTACTTGACAATGTACACTTTGTGCAGAAAGATTATTTTATCATTCCAATGTCTGACACAATGCTGGCCTTCTACAAAAGAGCTGTGATGTTTTCTAAATTTTGTATAGTCGTCACACGTATTTTTTTAGTTTTGGCAATTTTTTTTTGTAATGTGACATTCCAAAAATGACGCGTTGT
>CM031622.1:9300349-9317849 GCA_018398815.1 Conus ventricosus
GTTGGTGTGTGTGTGTGTGTGTGTGTGTGTGTGGTGTGTGGGGATACGTTTAGTTTAGTTGTTTTTTTCTTTCATATGAACGAATTGTAATGTCTTCTTCTTGGATGTTGACGTTGTTATCAAAGAAAATTCAATAAGCATTGAGTCAATTTAAAAACAATTACCATGATTCACTCATGTTTCCCTTGTTGATCCCTTTCTCTGCCCATTCCGTTGCCTTCCCCCCTCCACTATCATCTCCATCCTTCACCTGCCAGTCCATACCCCTTCTTTGGCAAGATGTGTATATTTGTTTTTCAAACTGATACCAGAGCATGGTCTTCATTAACTTCTTCAGTTTTACAATGCATGTTTTTTCTGTTTTACAAAGACTTTTTACATTGAAATCCACGCACTATAGCGATCAAAAATTGAGATTAATTTGGCAAACGTCTATGAGAAAGGTCTAATTTTACAAAATGAAACCTTCAGCAAGACTTTTTATTTGGACCGCAGTATTAACTGGATCCATAAATCTAGAGGGAAGGACTATTCTAAGAACTGATTGTGACATCTTCCTTTGCTTGATTTACTATTGTCTGAGCACCACGTTCCTGTTGCGATGCACTTACGGTTCTGGTGTGCAATAAAGTTGTTAAAAAAAACAAAAAAACACGTCTGTTGCATACGACTTGTGATGTTGAAGTGCGTGTGTGTGTGTGTGTGTGTGTGTGTGTGTGTGTTGTGTGTGTGTGTGTGTGTGTGTGTGTGTGTGTGTGTGTGTGTGTGTGTGTGTGTGAACGGATGGACTGGAGTTGTTAATGTATGTATGCATGTATGGATGGATGTATGATTATATATGCATGTATCTATGTACGTAACTATGGGTATTTGTTTGTATGTACGTGTATGTGTATGTGTTTGTGTGTGTGTGTGTGTGTGTTTGTGTGGGGGGGGGAGGGGGGGGGGGGCGCGTGCGCGCACTTATGTGTATGTGTGTAGGAGTGCCAGAGTATGAGCGTGTGTGGTCGCGCGCGAGCGCGCGCGCGCGTGTTTGTGCCTGTGTGTGTGTGCGTGTGTGTGTGTGTGTGTGTGGTGCGTGCGTGCGTGCGTGCGTGCGTGCGTGCGTGCGTGCGTGCGTGCGTGCGTGCGTGCGTGCGTGGTGTGTGTGTGTGTGTGTGTGTATGTGTCATGTTTCCTCCACATCGAACCTTAGCTTTAACACAGGAATACATGCTAACTATGCATCTAAACAGTTTTCCATGAACGCCAGCTTTTAAGAGAATAGGCCACAGAATAGTTCTATTAACAGAATCAAACGCTTTCTCAAAATCTATGAAAGCGACATGCATCTTACGATTTAAAGAAAACTGTTTTTGCACCAAAGCCATCAAAGTAAATATATGATCAACACTTGAATAATTGCGCTTAAAACCTGCCTGATATTCGCCAGTGATATTATTATCTTCAACCCATTCCTGTAATCGGCGATTGATAATAGTGCTGTATAATTTACTACTAGCGTCACTTAAAGAGATTCCTCTATAGTTATTAGGATCATTCACGTTGCCTTTTTTTTTTGTACAGTGGTAGAACAATACTTTCCGTCCAATGTTCAGGATAAATTCCCTTATCAAATAAAGAATTGAAGAAGGTTACAAAAAAGTTCATCATTAGGTCAGTTTTATAAGCATACTTCAGCAGCTCACCAGTTATACCGTCTGGTCCAGGAGCTTTACGTTTCTTAATTTTTCTTAGAGCAAACATTACTTCCTCTTTTGAAATCGGACGACTTAAGTAATCATCATCCCCTTCACTATGATCCAGTTGTACCCTGATGTTAGGATCTACGTCTTTCGTTTGAAGTGACTTAAAATGTTCGTACCAGGTTTCAATACTGATGCTGTTCACTGGTTGTTTTCTTTTTAATGAAATTCGATGTACATTCTTCCAGAACTCTTTCTGATTTTCCATAGATGCAATTAGTTCTGTCAGCAATGCGTTGTTAAATTGCTTCCTTTTAATCCTTTGCAAGTGTTTGTACTCGCGTCTTGCCCTACAATAGAAGTCACGATCTTTGTCGTCGTGCGTAATTTAAATTTTCTATTTAAATTTCGGACTTTCTTTTTATTATCATGACATTCAGCGTCAAACCAGTCTTTTGATTTCGAATCATTAATTCTTATTTCTTTCTTCATACACTGTGCTGCATCTTTGATGCAGGTGTTGAAAACATTCAACGCCTCATTTACATCGACATCAATAACACTAACTGCATATCTGATTTTTTCTTGAATCTGTTGCGTGGAAATATTACTCATAAACACATCAGCACGGTCTTCATTCCATATAAACCTTTCCAACGTAAAACTGTATTCAGAAGGACTTATCTCCGAGTTGACATTATCCCTGCCGTAACGCAAATGAAATTCCACAGGCATATGATCAGAATCGAATCTCTCAGACACTCGTAACTCACATGAATCACATAATAATGCAAACAAATCACACTACATAACAAAGTAATCATTTACACTGCATCCACGGTCTGAAACGTACGTGTAGCAACCTTGACGGTCGCCATGACACACACCATTAAGAATACACAAATCCAGTGCAGTACACATATTCAACACATTTTGCCGTAATTATTCAGTACAGAATCCTCAGATAATCGATTAGCGTTGATTGGATGACTTGCATGTTGAAAATCGAAAGTACTTGATATTCCTTGACAATAATGTGAAACATTACCCGTCCTACTGTTCAAATCCCCGCACAACAATACGTATGCATCTTTGTAAACTAGTAAACAACTGGACAAATAGTTTTCCAATAATGCGATTCCATTTTCAGAGTCAAAATATGTATAATACGGGGAGCCTTCTAGAGGCACATATGAGTATACATACAATACATCTTTGTCCACACCAAACAATGTTTTATTAATAATAAGTGCACCAAAAATATTAGATTTTATTTCAACTTGTTTGACATATGACGCATATATATTCTTAACTAGACACAAGATTCCACCAGATCGTCTCCCTTTAATTGTCAGTTTTATCACAGGTAAACAAAACAATTTGTATGCAGAGAATACATCAGATTTAAATTCATCAGTAAATGTTTCTACCAAACAAATGAAATCGAAGGACCGAAGAAAGTTTACAAAGTCATTGTCTTGTAATTTTGATAGTAAGCCACTGACATTCCAATACAGGAAAGATAACGAACTACTTTTGTCATGTTTACGGCTAGTTACATCTTCCAAGCGCCTGTGTTCACAACGATCACTCACAGAAGCACACACAGAAGTTGACACACACAGGGAGCCTTCGTCATCCAGGTAAACACTCTCACTGCCATCAACACCAAAATCACGTGCACGTTGAGTGTCATTCTTGGCTGCACTGGACGGTGATACCGGTGTCGCTATTGGAAATGTTCCCTCACAGAAATCAATTTTATGCACATCAAAATAGGGACGGCCGGTTTCCTATTTAAGTTCTACGAGCCTGTCTCGAGCGTCGATGGAGAACTTCTTACCGTCAATCAAAAGGTAATTGTACACCATCGTGGCTCTTTTTCCGTCTTGCTTATCGCGTTTCAAGTGTGGAGTCAGCCTTCGACGAATGTCCCTGACCCCTTTTGAAAAGTCTTCCCCAATAAATTCATCTGAACTTTTCAGCTTACCCTGAACTTTAAGAATCTTCACCTTTTGCTTGTAAAAGGCACATCGGGCGATCACTGGGGAGTCAGGTCTGGAACTCAGTCGGTGCACACGGTCAAACTCCACATCGTCAGTCAGATCCAGCTTCTCCGTCAGAAGATCCTGCACCAAGCCCTCACAGTCTGCGTTGGTTTCGCCGTCTCTCCGGGGCAGACCGTTGAAAATCAAGTTGTTGCGCTTAGAACGGCCCTCAAGGTTGTCTATACGCCTCTCGCAATCTTCCAGCTTTTCACGCAGGTCGTTGTTGCTCTTCTCCAGATCCCGTTGTCTTTCCGTAGCTCTGTCACCTCTTTCTTCAGCTCCCTCATCTCACTGTGAAGGGTCGCGTAGTCTTCCCTCAGATCATGGACTTCCTGCTTGACTGCGTCCAGCTTGGCGTCCATCTGGTCGCTTCTCGAGTTCAGGGCAGCCATGATGTCATGGTTCGTGGGTTCGGGTTTACTTGGAGCTTGGTCAGGGTCAGGTGTCGTGGAAGAGTCCGTACTTGCACGGCATACAGAGCCATCACGAGCCAGGCGGGACTGCCTCGTGGAGCTGGAGCTGGACGACTTTGGCCCGGGGTTCGTCTCCACGTCGCCGCATCGGAGCAGAAGATCGCTGAAGGAAAAGGCGGTGAGGACCAAGCCTACCATGACACCGGTGACATGGGTGTGTACGTTTAACACGCGCACTGACATGGACAGCTTAAACCTGGCTCTTCTTGCCATAAAACTAATAAAGACTGCGACGAATCCGCCACACC
Organism: Conus ventricosus; assembly: GCA_018398815.1. NCBI lineage: Eukaryota > Metazoa > Mollusca > Gastropoda > Neogastropoda > Conidae > Conus > Conus ventricosus. Next base: position 9,304,804 of record CM031622.1, read on the forward strand.
GACCTCTGAAATCGAGGGCTGCTGATGGCATGTTGACACTGTCACCGATCTGAGAGACTGTACTGATGACAACTGGAGAAACTAACTGAAAACGTTAATTAATCGCAGAGCCGAAGAAAACGTGTCTTCTCCTCTTGGATGACGACAGCTCACACCCTCCCCCCCCCCCCCCCCCCGAGAGAGAGAGAGAGAGAGAGAGAGAGAGAGAGAGAGAACACGAATGCCAATACTTTAATGTGGTTTAGGCTATTAAGGCACATTCACAAAAAAAGAAAAAAAAAGGAGAAAAAAAAGGACTATGGAGGAATGGGATGGGGGAACGGGGTAGGGGTGAGGGCTGGGGGAAAATGGAGTGAGAAGGGAGGGAGATATACGAAACTTGTGTGGAAACAACGTTGTACAATTGGCCTTTACAAACGTTCATCGTGACATGGATCCCACATCGTGGTATTAACATATTTGTATCTAATCCTCGGATGTACATCACACATAGTAATAGTCCACTTCACAACTTTACAACACAACAGTCACGAGGGGTCCTAGTGAGGATTTCCTTTCACAACATCTTTGCTCCAGGTAGAAGTGATGTGTTGAACTTGACCACAAACATGGAGGAGATTGACCAAGGTCTTCCCTCTTTCCACAATAGTTGACATTATTTGTGTGTGAATGTTTTGTTGACAAGATTCTGTGTGCTGCTGCACATTAGGTTCTGTAATGAGCTAGGCGCTGTCTGTGCCACATGTGCTTGATGATCTATCATTAGTTTCCTCTGTGTTGGGTAAATGCATCGATTTTCAATCACGTTCGGTCGTATTATCTTCCTGTGCATGACCTTCAATATCTTTTACACTAACAGTCATATGCAAATCTGTTTCTGCAACGCACTTTTTCTCGGAGTCATGGCACAAAATAAGTCACTGTGTATTGGCGTCACAGTTTCATGCTGATTTGCCGTTCATTGTTTTGAGAGTCATACAAAGACTGGGAAACAGGTAATGACGACGTAAAGCACGGTGACCATGCCAAACCCCCATCCTCCCGTCCCGCCCCGCCCCCTTTTTCTTTTCTTTTTGCCCGCTCGCCTCTTGGATACATGCGTGAGCGCTTGACGCGCACGCCTGTTTCAAATCACTTATAATGCGACACGAGGTTTTACTTTTTACCTTTGGTGCATGCCCCCTTCGCTCGTTTGCGGTGGTCAAGCAAACATCATCTTATTTGGGTTCTTTTTTTTTGTTGTTGTTGTTGTTTGTATGATGATTGTAGTGTTAAGGGTTTTTTCTGCTTTTTTATTTTGATATTTTTTTCCCGGTTTGTTCATAGTATAATGTGTTTGTGTGTTCAAAACGACTGAAAATTCTTCAGTTTGACTGGGTTGGATGGCTCATTTAATGCTGTCAGTTGTATATGGCTTGGTGACCTCTTTTGGGTTCGATGTATTTACACATGTTATTGTCTTCTTCAAAGCATCTCGTAAATAAAAATGGGACAGTAGTGTGTCTATTTCTCAATTAACTGTCAGGGCCTCATAGTTTGAAGAAAGACGGGGATAATCTTCCATTATCTAAAGTGTAGAAAATTTCAGTGTACTTCTGCAAGACACTCATTTTGAAAAAAGATGGAACGTATTTTCCAGTCTGGTGGGGCTATAGGCGTATTTCTCAAGTTACTCTTCCAACGCAAGAGGAGTCGCGATTCTGTTAATAACAACTTTAAATTTTAAAGGGGTTAAGCAATTGTTAAGGTGATTCTGGAACTTTCTCATGATACGTGCAGAGATACATGGGAATGATTTACCTTTTAGTTAATATATATGGGCCAAATAGGGACGACGCAATTTTACAATTGTCTCCAAAAAAAATTTTGTGGATTGGTTAGAAATATTATAATAGGTGGGGATTTTAATTTGGCCCTTTGGGACCCTTCCGAGATTATCATAATTACAAACATATAAATAATCCTCACGCAACCGGCTGTTGAAAACATGATCGAAAATCTGGGACCTGAATGATATTTGGCGGGAACTAAACCCAGAGTGTCGCCGTTTTACGTGGAGGAGAATAATCCATTTCAACAGGCCAGGCTAGATTTCTTTTTGATATCAGACACAGTTGTTTCTTAAAATGAGAAGTAGACATTGAATCCGGTTATAGAACAGATCATCTGCTGTGTTATTAAAACTAAAATTTAATGAAGACAAAAGCGTTAAAACTTTTTGGAAATTTAATTCGTCTTTGTTGAAAGATAAGTATATTTAGATGAAATTAATACCGTGATCGAAAGGTTAAAGAAGAATACTCTAAAAGTACAAAAAACATTAATGAAACGACGAAAATTAAAATTCTCAATTTCTAATGATCTATTTCTCGATTTCCTGTTAATGAAAATAAGGTCGAAAACGATTGTTATGCTACTGCGAAAAAAAGAAAGAGTAATGAAGAGGAAAAACAATTAGAACAAGACGTTATTAAGTTAAAAAAAAAGGAAATGAAAACTGAAGATGATATTAAAATCATTAACGAGAAAAAAGAACGACTGTCGGATATCAGGAGAAACGAATAGAAGGAGTTTTGTTAGATCACGCGCTAGATGGATGCAGATGGGGAAAGTTAGTAGCTTTTTTTTTGTAATCTTGAAAACGGCATTACATCATTTAAAAACAGGCTAGACTAATTGATAAACAGGACAATGTTTTAACAAATCAAAAAGACATACTAAAAGAAGTATTTTAGTTTCTATAAAACATTATACCAAAAAATGCTGTAGAAAATTGTGATATAAAAGATTTGGTGAAAGACATCCCCCATTTAAATGAAACAGAAGCAGCGGACTTAGAAGGTCTTATTACATTGGAGGAGCGACATGTCTTTAAAGACAATGAAAAATAATAAAAGCCCCGGTTCCGAGGGTTTTTACTACTGAATTCTTTAAAGTCTTTTGGAAACCAAAATTGGTGTATTTGTCGTTTAGAGCTTAAATGCAAGTTTCAGAAAGGAGAACTGTCATGTGTAAAAAAGAGGGGAATCATTACATGTATACCAAAGGTGATAAACCCAGACTTACATAAAAAAAAAACGAGAACTATTCTCTGTTAAATGTTCGTTTATAAATAGGATCTCTTGCATTGCCAACAGAATAAAATTTTGTGTTGCTAAAATTCATAAATGAAGATCAGACCGGATTTATTAAAATTTAGATAATCGGCGACAACATAAACTTAAATATTTGACCTATTTTCCATTTTGTTGAAATGATCTGTTTGGGTTTTTTTGTTTTTTAAACTAGCTTTGAAAAAGCCTTTGATTCGGTTAATTGGGAATTTATGTCTAAAGTCCAAAAGGCATTTGGTTTCCAAAAAGATATTTGTAGATGGTAAGCACATTCTACAAAAAATTTTTAAAGTCTTGTGAAATTTGTGAACGGACAGGTTTCACATTGGTTCGATATTAAAAAAGGATGTCGACAAGGAGCCCCAATTTCACCATATCTGTTCATAATTTGTGTCGAAATATTAGCCATTATGGTAAGGGAAAATCAAGATATTCAGGGAATTCAGAATGAATGAAACAGAATTTAAGATATTCAATATGCTGATGACACCGAGTTTTTACTAGCGGGGGATAAAAAATTTCCTTTGAAACTTGTATTGAAGTTCTTTTAAGATTTGCTGTGTCTCAGGTTTCATTGGAATTTAAGTAAAAACGAGCGCAGTTTGGCTTGGAAGTGTAAAATAGTCAAAACCACTACAGGGAAACCACTCAGAATTTTTATGGAACCCACAAAAATTTAGAATACTTGGTATATGGTTCACAAATGACTTGAAAGATTGTATAGAAATAAACTACGCGAAAAGACTAGCAGATGTAAATATTTGTTCAATTAGGGGTTTAAAACGCCAGATTTCGCCCTTGGTAGAGTAGCAATTCTGAAATCCATCATCCTTTCAAAGTTGACTCATCTTTGGCTGTTTCTACCTAACCCACCAGATGTTTTCTTCAAACATGTCAGAAATATGCTAAAAGTTTGTGTGGAATAAAAAAACCAGAAAAGATCAGTCGAAAAAACAGTGCATAAAAGCATACGGAATGGAGGTATTGGCCTTCCTGAGTTAAAACCTACGTACATCTTTAAAACTATCCTGGATCCGTAGGACTGAGAGATCAAACCACAAATGGAAACAAATTCTTTCAGTAATTTTCCTCATTGGCATCATATGAGTAAACATGGTCCAGAGATTATCTCAAAATTTACAAAATTTTAATCCGTTCTGGGCAGATGTCCTTGAAGCTTACAAACTTTTTTATTACAAGGTCGCCAAAAAATCCGCTAAAATACTTGCTAAATCAGTTTGCTTCAACAACGTATTCAATTTGGGAAAAAAGCCACATTGTCTCTAAATTGCTTCAAAAACAAAAGTGTCTATTATCTCGCACATTTTTGTGATAATGGTCAGTTTCTTTCCACGGAAAATTTTAAGGAAAATATGATGTCAACATTGATTTTCTAACTTATACAGGGTTATAAGTTGGAAAATAATTGAATTTAAAAAAAGATTCGACATTACCATCGAAAACAAACAAATGTATTATTCTCCCATTCTGTTAAAAAGTATTGTTTGCCACTTTAAAGGTTCAAAGACTTATTACGATATTACTGATTGAAAATCAGTGGAGAGCTCCGTGTTGTGAAAAATGGGACATCAAACTTTCAAAAGCTCATGACTGGAATTCATGCTTTTTTTATGCACTTTAAGTTACAGATGTAAAACTTATAGTGGTTTCAGCTAAGAAAAATTTCCCACAGGTGTTTAGGCACAAATGTTTTTTTTAAAAAGAAATCGGTGTTACTGATAATGATAAATGCATTTTTTTGCGGATTATTTAAAGATTCTATTGACCATATGTTTTGGAATGTATCTTGTCAAATTTTTTTGGAGTAGGTTAATTGATTTGGAAAAAGAGAAATGCACTCATCACAAAATATACGCCTAACAGAGTCTTCATACTTTTAGGTTTCGACAGAAACAATCGCAATTGATTACATTTTTTATTCATTATTCTTCTAGCAAAATATTACCTATATAAGTGTAAGTTAGAAGGCAGTCTTCCACTTTGTAGCAGTTTTCTTGAAATGTTGACCTATAGATATAAATTGAAAAATATAACTCATCCCTAACCATGAACCACGTGGATTTTATACCAGATGGCTTGCTTATGAAGCTTTGGTTTCTAATTACCTAGTGCTTTAGCTACTGTCTCAGGAACATATCTTTCTGTATTAATAATAATAGATGCGTATGATGTTTAATATAAACAACAATTACTAGGCTAATCATGCATCTTTTCCTTCTTTTTTGTTTTTGTTTTGTTTTGATCCTTTGTGAGGATATCCTGTGTGGCCCTTGTCTGCTGCTGAAATTATTTATGTTATTGGCACTCAAGAAATAATGTACCTTATGATTAATAACATGTATTATCTTCACTTGCTGTGACCCAAACCCATTCTGTTACCTTGTGTATCTGTCTGTCTGTCCGTCTGTTTTTTTTGTTTTTTTTTCCCCATATATTATTTGTATGTACATGCTGATTTATTTTGCAATATTTATGTGTATGTATGTTATATTATATATATTTTATATATATATATATATATATATATATATATATATATATATATATTTATATTTGTCAAACGCATGTATACATCTGTTTTGGGTAGTAGTATTAGAATAATATGATGCATACAAGTTTATGTATTTTTCTTATAGCATTGTCAATAAGTAACCTTGTTTTTTTTAAAAAATTTATACATAGAAAATGTTATGCTGAAATTCTCTCTCTCTCTCTCATCTCTCCTCTCTCTATCTCTCTCTTTTTTTTTTTCATGTGGTGTGTGTGTGGTTTTTTTTCTGTTTGTTTCTTGCTTTATACCTGATTTCTAGTTATGAGTGTCTGTCTTCTTATATGTGTGTGGGTGTGAGTCTATCTTTTTTTTCCTTTTGCTCTTTGTATGGAATAACAATAAAAACAAATAAAAATGTTAAAAAAAAAAAAGACTGGGAACGAAGCAGGCAAACGATGCTCATAGTCACCTACATGTTTATCAGTATAAGCAATTTTTTTTCACTGTCGGCACCAGCCCCATAGAACAAATTGGGCAGTGTGGCAAAAAAAACCGATGGAGATGAAAGGCTGCCTTGCTCCCCTTGGCTTCGTCTGTGTTTGACAGTGTCATCCCTTTTTAGCTGGAGGGGGCACGTTTTGCGAACACAGCAGGGACGCTGTGGTAGTAACGTGACGGGGAAAATAATCGGTTATAGTATTGAACCTCAGGACGACGAAAATGTGGTTTTCCTTTGCCGCCTTCAGTTTTGAATGGGGATAGCGTCATGTTCTGCAGTGCCTGAGTTCAGCATACTTTCTAAAGTTACCAGGAGACCCCCCTAAAAGGCATTCGAAAAAGCTTGTTTTAGAAAACAACTAGGGTTAGGGAGGAAACAAACGTGAACTTCAATAAGGCATAAATCTCTCAAAGTTAGAGTAGGTGGTCTGTTTACAGTGGGTAAAGACATCTTTTCAAAAAGGTACGCCTTTTGACGCCCACCCTTCCAAAACCTGTGGGGTTCGGCCCCGGCTGAGCAAAGAAAAAAAAAAAAAAATGTGGAGGAACATTTAATTTGTTAGTTAAGTAGTAAGTATGGCAGTTAGCTAGCTATTTAATTAGTTAGTTAATGAGAATAAGGGTTACTTTTTTTTGCTTCTATCCAAAGACTACAAGTAATAAAGAGCCTCTTTCTGTCTGCCCTTAAACTTTGTAATTGTCTTTTTCAAAAAAGGAACAAAAGGGGTGTATAACAATACATATATAAGAAAACAAAATTGTCACACTGCACTTTGATACCCGCATTCTGACGGGCTTTACTCCTACGCACACGCAATCTTTCCAAACAACCAAAAGGCGCACTACCGAATGTTTTTCTTCTCCCCTCTCCTTCAGGGAAACATTTACTAAACATCAACCACTTGTAAACAGAGTTTAAAACTGTACCTCTCCACACTGAGAGACAAATAATCGCCACAATGTTATCCTCCACACGAGAGACAAATCAATCTTCCACAGTTTTCTCACCGAGAGACAAATAAATTCTTCACACATGTATCTCTCCCACACGAGAGCAACAATCTTCACACTGTTCTCTCCTCACCGGAGAGATAAAAAACCTGTTCCGCTTCTATAAGCTAGGGCCTTCACATTCCGTTATCCAAAAATTTCGACAGGAGAATCAAAACTCCGTAATCACTGAGGTCTGCCTCCTCAAGAAAAAGCTCCCTGCTTTCAATTTCCCTGTCTCTTGAGACAATTACTATGCCCTCGAATTCTCCTGTCCTGGAGATACGAGTCTCGACTCTCTTGGGATTCTGTCCTTGAGAAACGACGAGTTTCAACTCACTCCGGGTTTTGGCACTTGCTGGGGCTGAACTACCGGTATTTTCCCCCCACACTGGCCATCTTCAACCTCATGGGGCGAAAGATGAAGGTAAAGGGGGAAAAGGGGTAAAGGGTAAAGGTGAAGGCTAAAACACGAATAAGGTTCGTGTAAGTACTGCTTCTAAATTTCAACTTATGATTCTTTCTTTCTCTTTTCTTTAAGTTATCCCCCTGTAGCTTTCCCCACTATCTACCCACTCACCTGGAAATTTGATGGTCGCAAAGAGGACCACCGTCCTGACAGGTTCGGTCTCTAGGCCATCTGCTGGGTTAAACGACTCTTTCCTCCTTCTCCTAGGAGGTGCATACTCAGTGTTCAAAACACATGCCCAGCACTTACCTTACCAGCCCTTGTTAAACTATCACTCAGTGGTCACTTTCACCCAATGACCACATTCGTTTCTTGAATGAGTCATACTCACAATTATTTTGGGGACCCCCGCTACACTAGTCAAGCCATATGAATATTTTTCCCTTTTAAATTTGTGGCACGGGGAAATGTTCTATCAACAAACTACATGTGATGGAGGTCACATGCCTTGTGTGAGGCTACGTCACATGACACCCCCATTCCTGGGATGAAAAAATTTTCTCCAAAAAATTTTTTAAAGTATATACAAACTTCACTTAAACACATCTTCAAGCCATGAATCTCAAAATTTTGTAACCATCACACATGTTTTCACCAAATTAATAATCAACGTATAGAATCAATCATCATGATCCACCATAAATAGCATATTTCAAACTTTCAGTCTTTCTAAAAAAAACATTCATAATTGATCACATCTCACAAAATACAATTCACAAATTACATGGATAAAACAATTTTGGGATATTTCCATTTTAAAGTACAATTGTGTTCATACATTAAGAGGGGAAGCACTATTTTCCCTTGATCTTTGTCTCACATCATATGTTCAAAACCCTCATGAAAAGGGGAATACTTCCAAGTGTGAATGTTTTTTCAATGACATGTAAACAAAATAAACATAGTTTAAAACATAGTTTCTTTTTCCCACATGTAGTGGTTATAGTCCATTTGAAAAGTCACATGCTTTCCATTGTTGACAGGACAAATGAAAACAATTGGTTTGTCTCATTGCACAATCAAACATGTATATTATACATTTCTAAGAGTTATTTGCTCATCACACATACATTAGATTCATCTTCACAAGCAAATTAGACATAAATAGTACTTGATTTTTTCCATTTTTTACCAAAAGAATAAATATGTATTACATCAACATCAAGTAGTTGTTTGCTTGCCCAAAAAATATAGTCACTTCAATAAGCAAATTATGGGATAAATACCACTTGATTTAAATCGTCAGTAGCATACAAAGCACTGTCCCAAAAATGATCACACCGTAATCTTCAGAAAGACAAAAACAGGAATAGTCTTTCCCTTGAAGACAGTTACATTTGTCCATGAATTTCATGCACGTGACAACAAATCTGCATGACATTTTGTGTTCCAGGCACTGGTTCAACAGTAAATTGGAATTCCTGCAATGCCCAAAAACCATTTTAATAACCTGCTGTTCTTAGTCTTTGACGATTTCAAGAACGTCAGTGGCCTATGGTCAGTCTGTAACTGAAACTTTTTCCCGTCAAGAACCTGGCGAACTTCACATGCCCATACAATAGCCAAGCACTCTCTCGACAACCTTTTTTTTTTTTGCAAACGGCAGGGGGTATGGTCTGGTTGCACTGGTATTTTTTAGAAGTTAACGAACTATGGGTTCAATACCCGTTACTGTACCTGGGGTTTTCCGTCAACACATCCTGAAAGTCTTTCAAAATGTCTTTGAGCTGTTCTGTTTGACTTGTGACAAATCATTCGATAGAAACCCCATCCTCATAGGTTTCACCTTGATAGACAGAATAGGAAGGGGTACAACATCATCTGCACTGGTTTGATGTTTAACATTCCTATTTGCTGTTTTCATAACCTTTGGGTCTGTCCCTGTACGGTCATTGGGTACAAATTCATCACTGATAATGCTGTCAGTTGACATCAGTTTCTGACACAGGACATATCCACTCAACCGACTGGTTGATGGCAACATTTGTACGTTCAACATACTTCTTCAACATGTTCACATGAAAAAAACCTTCTCAGTGTTTGCCATTTGATCTTATAATTTACTTCAGAAAGTTTTTCGCCCCCTGAAAAGGACCCTTCCACATAACACGAAGCTTGTTATGTTCATCAGTTAGTAGCACAAGGACTTTATCCCCTACACTGAAGGAACGTGCTTTGCTTTTCTGTCTCAAAGACCTTTGTACACATCTGTTTTCCTATCAGCTGGGCTGTTTTAGCAAGCTCACATGCATCCTTCAAAAGATTATGCAGTTCATAAACGTATTGGTAAAAAAGTTTTACTGTCAGGTATGTCCGTCCTTTCGTCCATTTGTGTCATCAATAGATCCAAAGGACCCTTGGTGAGTGTTCCCCAAAAAAAAGCTCAATTTGGGGAGAATCCCAGCGTTTCGTTCGGCATTTCCCTGTATGCAAAAAGCAAAGCCGGGTAAACGATCCCATTCCTGGGGCTCTTGCCTTGCAACCTTTTTCAACTGGACTTCACGTTCCATTGAAACGTTCAACCATGCCATTCGATTGGGGATGATATGGCGTGGTTGAATGGAAGAGATTGACAACAGTCTGTAAATTTCTCTCATGAGATCAGAAATTTAATTGCGTTCCACAATCCGAGAGAATTTCGTCTGGAAAACCCACTCTGGAAAAAATTGCAAGTAAGGCTTCAGCGACAGATTTCTGTATCATTTTTCTTCAGTTTGGGAAACGCTTCTGGATACCTTGTTGCTGTATCCACCAAAGTCAAGATATAAACGATATCCGGAAGAAGACAGTGGTAAAGGTCCAACAAGACAATTGCTACCTTCGAATGGAACAAAATGAGAGGCATTTTGTGCAAAGGTGCACATGGGACGCGACCTTTTGAGATGTCTTTTGGCAGATGTCACACGAGCGGCAGTATTTCGTAACTTCCTTTGTGACACCCGGCCAATAAAAAGAATCAAGAACTCTCTTTAACGTTCTTTTGATCCCACAGTGACCAGCGAAAAAATGCATCATGAGCCGTGTGCAGCACTGTTTCCCCTAGTGGTTTTGGAACCACACAACCTGTCTGTTGTCCTGTCCAGGTTACACACCTGTAGTGAATGTTAGAGTCCAGTATGTACGTTGGTTTGTCCGTTTGTAGTCAGTGACAGTCTGTTTAGCAGCAGAAAGTATTGTCGTCAGCGTCTCGTCTTTCCCTGCATTTTTTTTAAATCATCTGGGGTTTAAACTGGAGTTCATCCAGTTTTGAGACTTTTAGCGGCTTTGTAGCCTTTCCTGCTCTATGCATTAGATCTGTACTCACAGACAAGGAACAAACGATCCTCCAGCACCACCATGACTGTAGCGACACCTGGCAAATTGCCCCAAAATCAAGTCGCAGACTGGTTATCAATGACACAGGCGGTAGAAACCGGAGTAGTACGGTGTATCGACTGAAATTTTCGCCAGCGGAAAAAGTTTCAATCTTGCTCCAAACGACCTACACTTTTGGGGCAGTGTTGAGATAATGGTCTTGAAGCACGAAAGACTTCCGTACACCAGCAGTAGTGCACCCAGTGGGCTCGCAAAAACCCAAGCCTGCAATCCTTTGGGTGGCTCCGTTTTCTACACCAGTCCATCAACAGTTGATCTGGTGTCAAAACAAGGCCTTCTTCACATCAGTGGAGGGCTAATGGGGTTTTGAATCACCCCGGGTTTAAAGGGCAAAATTTTGTTTCAGATGGAACTTGCCATCACAAAAGAAACAGCGCATTGTCTGATCGGCAGCTGACTGATTTTGGAACTTCTGTTCTGGCCCCGAACTGGCCCAAAAGGTCTACGTGGTGGTCGTGTCCACGACCTCGGAACGTTTGTGAGAAGTAACGGGTCTGTCCGGCGGTTTTAGTACTGGTATTGACGAAAGTCACTCGAACCGCGGAAGATCCCTGTCGTTCCTAGGATAGGTATATCCTTGAGGACTCAAAAATGACCCACGATTTCCTTTCCTGTAACTTCCCTGTCCCCGATGGGATAGTACATGACGCATGAGACTCAAAGATGGGGAAAAATTTTCCTTTCCTAGCCCCGCCCTTATCTGGGTGAGCGATACAATACTGATCACCATCTGACACATTTCCTCCACGTTTTCAAATTGCCTTTCTTAAGGAAAGTGGCCAGATCTTTGCTCACGCTCTGGAAAAGTTGTTCTCTAAGAAGGAATCTCGCGTGACTGAAAAGTCTTGTTCGTTTTAGTAAAACGATCCATCGATCCAAAACAATGACTCATACGGATCAGAAAAGACGGAAACGATTCTCCTTTTTCAGGGCGCAAACGGAAACGTTCGTGAAACGATCAGCAGAACATTGAAATTTCTTGAGGAGTTCTTCTTTCAACTGATCCCAAGTTAAATTTTGTTTTGCTGCAAGTGAGTGGTACAATGTCAAAAAGCTACCTTAAACAACGACGCAATATACAATGTCCACTTTTCCTTTGGCCAACCACAAGACGTTGCGTGGACTTTTAAAACGGAAAAGAAAACTATCAATGTCATCCGTTTTTTCCTCAAAAGGGCGCAACTTTGGATTTTATGCCCCTTTTGGTTGAGGCATGGCTGCGGACCGACTGGTGGAGGTTCTCTCGATGCCGGGATTCTTTTAATTTCAGCATCAGTCTCTAGTTCTAACTGCCTCAACTTAAATTGACGTTCTTCAGCTTCAGCTTCCCTCTGTAATTTATTTTCTTCAGCTTCCCTCTGTAGTCTATTTGCTTCGCTTCCCTCTGTAATTTTTTTCTTCAATTTCGGCTTCCTCTGTAATTTATTTTCTTCAGCTTCCCTTGTAGTCTATTTTCTTCAGCTTCCCTCTGTCTTTGCCCGTCTGCCCTATCTGTGCATTGTTGCCATAGTTAGTAAGTTTTTCTCCATCAAAAAACCCCAAACGTTCCGCTTGTTTAACATATCTATCAAAATCTTTCCCTAATGAACCGTCAGATATAAACACCAAACAATCTCAAAGTATGAATAAAAATAAGGCGTATTGATAATGTTATGTTTCACAAAACCCTAATTATGTATATACAAAAACAGAATTCAATTTCCGGGGTAAAAAGAAAACCCCTTACTAAAACAGGGTAGATATGAAATCCAAGGAATGTATTTTCAAAAATAAATTTTCAACTGCTATCAATTTGGAATTTAGAAAACAAATGAAGTTTTTAAAACAAAACTGTTTTCCCTAAGAAAAAAAAAAAAAACACAATAAAGTTTTCTGAAATAAATTCTTTATAAATTTTAGTTCTTAAATGTTCTTTTTGTCGTCTTTCTTTCTTACTTAATTTCAAACGAATTTACAAAACAAATGTACCGCCTTATACAAAAAATGAATATAAATTTACAAAACAAATGGGAAACACAAACAAATTTAAAAGAGGGGAAAGAACACAAACTACGGAAATCCTACCTAAAAAATGAAAATGTTGAAAAGA
>CM031622.1:9322849-9329742 GCA_018398815.1 Conus ventricosus
CGTCTTCGGGTTTCGAAACCATAGTATTATTATGTTGCCTTTTGGAGTGATCACCGACACTGGACATTGTGCGTCCCGAGGACAGTTTCAGATTTGTCTTGTTTTGGAAATGTATTTTTTATGATGGAACATTATTTGCAAATTAAAATTATGTACTCCGACAGATACATACAGTTGAGCAAGTGTCCATGGATACAAGGGAAAGGGGGCTCCAATGACCACTGGGTGAAGAAAAGGCGAGTACACGTTTCGTGCTCCCCATCCTATGTTGCAGGGGAGACCACTCTTTTCCTTATCTTTTCGTCGTTGCATCTATGCTTCAACCCTTTCTTTCGTCGTCTTCTCATCGCTCTCCACCGTTCTCCAACGCTTTTCGACGTACCGTCCTTATCTCTTCGCGACGGTTTTCCATCATCTCCCGGTTCCTACATCTACTTACACGTTAAAGCCGAGAGCGGCACGAAAGGCACGATCTCCTGCTGCCGCACGCTCGCGCACAGCGCTCATTCCCTGCCGACGCACATATTTGGCCACTTTTTAATTTATTTTTAGGCAGCTAGACAACAACTGACGGTCTTGTGTTAGGTGTCACAGGAAAGAACAAACACTCAACTAATAGAACATAGTAATTTTTAAATCATTTTCTTTCAATGTGTACACATGACTGTGCGTTGAAAAACATGTCTGAAAAGTAGAAAAAATGCTTGTTTTCCATTCTATTCCGTTCTTTTACAACACCAAATCGGAAGATGAAGGGATGGCTGCATCTTCAAAAAAATTCACTTTCCTACTCTCTTTCACAGTTTTCTATCTCTCTATCACTCCCCTCATCACCAGATCCACTTTGTAATACGATTTCAAGCGCTTCATTGAGCGAGAAATCGCTACCACCCCTTCGCCTAACCGACATTTTTTTCTGGCACAGGAAATACGTGCCGCGCGCCGTGTGGCGGTGCCGCCAGTTTCTTTGTTTCAAAGCTCCTGGGGTCAGCCAATTTCACAATAGGCCACTGAAAGTATGGTCTACAACTCATTCCAACATCCCCAAGACTAGTTACAGAGCTTATTTCCCTTGGATCATTTCATGGAAAGTGTAGGAATTTTGTATGTTCCCGTCATCTGATTGTGGACGACACAGCAGAATGTACTGCTGTCTGTCCGTCATCCGGACTTGGACGACTCGGCTCAAGGAGAGAAATCCTGTCATCAACTTTTGGACGACTCGGCTGGTAATTAACTGTATTAAGTGGTGGGTAGTTCTCCAGGATACCGACGAAGCAACTTTGTTCCTGCGACGCATTTATTAACTAAGTGCGATATGCATATTCTATATCTGTATATGCTGTGACGGTAATGTCTTTGTGTCCGTATCTGTCCGTTCACCTATCTACTCCAATTGTCCCATATCTTTTGTTGTCATCCTCCCTCCGTGTGTGTGTATATATATATATATATCTGTTTGTCCACTAACTGGTGTGTGTATATATGGCTATGTTTGTCCACTAAGTGGTGTATATATGTCTATATTTGTCCACTAATTGGTGTGTGTATGTATGTCTATGTTTGTCCACTAATTGGTGTGTGCATTGAATATCCTTTTTTAAACGTTAACTAGTTTCTTTTTACCTTCGCAAAAACAGTGTGCAGAGGGTGTGTTGGATAGATAATTTCATCTTGTCTATCCACACTAACGCTTCAAACATCTAGCGACCCGCAGATCAGAACGAGAAACGCTCTAAAATGCACAACATGCCAGATCGATTGTATTCTGGCTAGAACTACAAGGTTATTGAAACTTATGTAATAATAAATAATGATAATAATCTAAAAATTCAGGTGGGTGAGAACTTGGCTGTGAGGCCTTTAGCTGATCTTTTGATCAGACACTAACACTGCTTGACTAAAAAGCGATCCTAAACGATCTTTTGATTGTTCATCCGATTCTATTACTTTTTTTTTTTTTTGCTGTCCCAACCTCTGCGCCCCTCAGAGGCAGTGGACCCGCTCATTCCGTCACCCCGTCCACAGCTACAGCCCGGTCAGCCCTGCCACAGCCCCAGCACCGACAATCCACACGGAGCAGTCAATGCCAAGTCGTCAAGAGGCAACCCACCGGAGGAGACACTGCACTGCTGCCGAGTCACTTTGGTGGTGTTCAGTGGCGCCTGTTCTGATCTAACATACGCAGGACACCACCTACTAAGCCCCCTACTGATGACAATAATTGCTTAGTCGCGGAGCCGGCATGATTGAGCTCTCCCTCCGGAGGGCGCCACAAAGTCCATCCAACAACAGCCCCCATTGACTCGCCGATACCGGTGTCCCCGACGGAACCAAACCAAGGCCACAGACATGGAGAGGACTTCGAAATTGAGGTCACCATGAGAGCAGGGCATGAAGGGCCACATAATTTGAGACTTTTCTATTTTTAATGCTGATCGATGAGAATGAGGATGATTAAGATGATGCTATGGATTTCCATTTTGATCAGAGACTACATGACAGGGCTGTACTCTACGCTTCCTTTCATAATATATCCCTGCGTCAACCAGGTCCGAGAGATACAGGCACCTGCAGTGTTGGTCAGAAAATTTGAGCAACACTCTTAGAAACGCATCCATTAAGTGGATGAAACTCGGCTGTGTGGTCCCAGTCTTCCCAACTGAGTCCGCAGCAGACTCAACTCTGGGTAGGAGCCGCTCGGGGCAGAAAAACCCACATGACTCTTATGGATTCGAACCCACGACCTCCCAGCCGAGAGTCCGCGATGCTAACCACTTCGCCACAGCGGCTGGTTCTTTTGAAAATTCTATTACTTGTGACGTGACTTCCGGCCGTAATTTCTTATGTGGTCTAAGTGGGTGGCTAAGATTGCAGGAGTACATTTGTTCCTTGAAGGTGCTGTCTAGATGATTCTTGAAACTGTTCAGAGTATCTGCATTCACAATCTTGGTGTCGAGGGAGTTCCGCGTGTCAGCTACCCTGTTGACAAAAAAGTTTTGTCTGATGTTGAGTTTATTGTGACCTCTCGTTTGTCCTTGGGTGTTGAGTATGAAGGGGAGGCACAATTGTAGAGTCCATGTGTATGTTTATATACATCTACTAAGTCTCCTCTGACTCTCCTGCAACTAATACTGGGTAATTTCATAGCCTTCAATCTGTCCTCATACTCAAGATGACCCGAACCAGGGACACACTTTGTAGCTCTATGGAGCACTCCTTCAATTAACTTTTTGTCTTTGTTCTAGATGTGGAAACACAGTTTGCATATTCAAGATGTGGTCTAACTAGAGCAGTGAAAAGAAGTCGCAATGACTCAGGGTCCAGGAAAACGTAGGATCTATGGATCAATCCCAGGATTCTGTTGGCCTTATTTATTTGCATTTCAGCATGTTTAGAAAATTGCAGACCTAAGTCTACCAGGACCCATAAATCTCTTTCTCCATCTGCTTCAGCCAGAGGAACTCTTTCCTGATTGCCATGAGTTTTCATTGTATACTGATGATGATCATTCTTATTGCCCATGTGAAGAACACTGCATTTAGTTGCATTGAATTTTAATTGCCACGTGTCGGCCCATTCAAATAACTCATCAAGATCTTCTTGAAGTTTATTGTGATCCCAAGGAATGATTATTCCACATGAATACTAACTGGTGCAGAAATGAATTTTTTGTGGCACTGAAATGTTTTTTTTTTTTTTTTTACTCTGATGCTGACCATAAGATACTGTTTAGCTACCAGTCACGATTGCATTTTGTTCTTTTGTTTTTTGTCTGGGTGTTTTTCCAGTAGTCTGATTTGGATTGTGTTGTACTTTTTTCTTATTCTTGCTGAAGTTTGACAGCCCCTGTGAAGGTGTTAAGTGGCCAGCTAGGCTACAATGATCAATACTTGAACATGGGCAATTCTCTCTGTGTGTGTGTGTGTGTAGTAGTAGTAGTAGTAGTAGTAGTAGTAGTAGTAGTAGTAGTAGTAGTAGTAGTAGTAGTAGTAGTAGTAGTATGTGTTTTTCTACATTTATGAGGTTTTACATTATAACTAAATTGATTCTGTTGGGTTGTTGTTGAGTTACCCTACTTGTTTATTGTTTTTCATGTTTATTTATGTCACTAATGTATAGTTAGTCAGCAGTACGATCGTAATTTATCAGAATTAAGATAATAAAGTATTCTTGTATCTTGTCTACGAAACAATTATTTTTTTCAATGTCCATTTCCTAATTAAATGTAAACGTTCCTGTGAAAGGTGTTTTTGTATATATTCAAAAATGATTAAAGGTGTATATGTAGAGCTTCAGGTGTTTTTTTTTCAATGTCGCTATGGAATTCCTCTCCCTCAGCAGTTTAAGGTGAGGGGACTTGAAGTTGAGGGGACGAAAAGCAATAGCCTGAGACGACTTCAAAACCATTACCTTGGTGCTCTCCTGCAGTGAGAAAAAAGTAGTAAGCATCATAAATTTCCTCCAAGTACAATGCGTAATATTTTCTAAAATCCCGCATACTTACTAAATTCAGATGGGCAACAGACAGTTTGCTGTTGAGAAGAAAGGTAGTTTGTGAAAAAGGAAAGAATTTCAAGAGATGTATTCGGTTGGATGATGGGAATTGAGCTTTTTATTTAATCTCAAGGCTCTTTGAATTTTTTCAAATGTTCAGACCAGTTTACCCTAAAACTGCTATACGAGTGTATTTTTGACAGAGTGTAATTTCTGTAAAAGCTAGGGACAGTGGGGTGGGTTGGGTTTAACCTGCTGTCCTAGTGAAGAGGCTTCTGCTGGTAGTGACGCTCATGTTGCAATTGCAGATGCTTCTGCTGGTCCATTTTGCAATAGCAGAGGCCACTGTCTCACTTTGCAATAGCAGAGGCCTCTGCTGGTAGTGACTGTCTCCTTTTGCAATAGCAGAGGCTTCTGCTGGTAGTGACTGTCTCACTTTGCAATAGCAGAGGCTTCTGCTGGTAGTGACTGTCTCACTTTGCAATAGCAGAGGCTTCTGCTGGTAGTGACTGTCTCATGTGCAATAGCACAGGTCCTTTCTCACATAAATTACTTTCAAACCTGGTTCCTCAGCATACGTTAGCACTAACTCATGCTCTCTCCCCGGTTTTTCAATGTTTCAGGGATGTTGACACAGTTTGATATGATTCAGCATGTACAAATTAGCAAGCGTTGTCACTCTTTGGTCAGTATTCCACCCTCACCCCACCCCGCCATCCCTATAGCAGGCCAGTTAGCCCTTTTTGTAAGTCTTCAGTACCTCTCCCTATAGCAGGCCTGCCAACCCTTTTTGTAAGTCTTCAGTATTCAATGGCATAGGTTTTCAGTATTTGAAAAAAAATCAGCATTTAAATAGAAAATAATATGTAACGCTTATTTGAATTCTGAATGGAAAACAGTTCTGACTGTTAACAAAAAAGATGTAAAGGTATCTGGCTGCTAAGTTAAAGTTAGGACACCATAACATCTCTCTGCTGCTTTTTTGTTCCTATATTTTCTTGTTTTCGGTTTGAGCTATAGTGATCATCATTATGATTTTAAAAAAAGATAATAAATAAAAATAAAAAAAAGCTCATGTATCTGAAAGCTCAACTTCTTAACCCCTTCAGTGCTACAAGTTGTCAGGTGACAGCACATGAAAAGTGCTTCCACAGTGCCTATAAGCCGTCCACAGACAGCACATGGTTTTCCAGATTTTTCATTCATCCATGTTTGGTTCAGTGTGCACATAGATGTTCAACAGTGACCTTGATGTGTCTGCAGTGTTAACATGACATACAGATAAGCGTGTGTTGGGCCAAAGGCCTCTTTATAATCATTAATTCAGTAACAGGGCCATGTGGGAAAGGGCTTTGCCAAAAATGGTGGCACAACCTCCGACAAGCAGAGGCAATGATCATGATCCCAATGTTGGAACTTCCTACTCCTAACGATTTAGTTTATAATGAGTTGAACAGATATCCTGTCACTATTAATTTTGTTGTACAATGTATCTGTTACTGGTTTAAAATACTGCAGATGTCAAATGACAGATGACCAAAGAAGACTTATGCTATGCTCTGTGATCTGGAAAATCGAGGAAAGACCACTGGGCCATACATGCTACACCATGTTTGTTTAGATATGGATTTGGATTTTTGTGGTTGGAGCAAGGTGTGGGTGATGTCAAGGAATTTTTGTGTGTCTTTCGGCAGAGATCAACTGATTGTAAATGGCAAGAATGGAGTGACCACGTGAATGAGAGTGATAGGTTTTCTGTCTATAGAATGTTTTGTAATCCGTAGGGCTCTCTACCTATTTATATATGCATAGAACTTGACAGGCATTTAAAATATGTTATCACTAAGTTTAGATTTGACATTTCTGACCTGTCGATTCACTACTATAGGTATAGAAACCATAGGTCACAAGACTTAATTTGCAAACTATGATAAGTTGCTGTCGAAAATGAAATGCACTTCTTATTATGTTGTCCATTTTACAATAGCGTAAGAGAGAAATTAATTGATCGAAAGTTCTTTCATAATCCAAATGGTTTTCGTTTATCTCTCTTGATGGCCTCAACGAACAGTAACACAGTCAGAAAATTAGCACTTTAGATCTATCAAGCATTTAAAATGCGGCAGATTGCTATAACGTGAATACATGTGTATATAATGGTGTTTATATGCATTTGTTTTTGTTCTCCTATTCCAAAGAGGGCTTGGACTTGCGTAATAAAAAATTCCATCTCTCTCTCTCTCTCTCTCTCTCCTCTCTCCTCTCTCTCTCTCTCTCTCTCTCTCTCTCTCTCTCTCTCTCTCTCTCTCTCTCTCTCTTTGGGGCATAAACTGAATTCAGAGGTGACGGACGTGTTGGTAATGAACTCTGTACAAATTGTGTATATTGCGAATTGA
>CM031622.1:9335742-9370131 GCA_018398815.1 Conus ventricosus
ATTAAGAAATGGATAACTTGCTGAATGAGTAAATGCACAGGTTTAAAGTATACTTCAACAAATTTGAAGGTTATTAACATATGCACATTGTTTAACTCTGAAGTTTGAATAACATATGGTCATTGTTCGAACAAATTTGGATTTACCAAAACCATACTCGTCCTTTAAACACTTCTATATTTGATACATAGAACTACAGGAACTTTTTTATGCACAAATCTGGAGTTTAGATGGTCAATAGGCGTCTTTATGTGAAACTGAACCTCTCAGAAAAGTGAACATCTTTCACTCTGTGCTTCACATAATACCGCCCTTGGACATCCGACACATTCAAAGAAAACAATCTAGATATCTTTATCTTGACACGCGAGCACACACACACACACACACACACACACACACACACACACACACACACAAGCGCGCACGCGCACAAACGCACGCACACACGCACGCACACACGCACGCACACACACACACACGCACGCACACACACACACACCACACACACACACACACACACACACACACACACACACACACACACAATCTCTTGTTTCTTCATTTATATAACAAAGAAAGCAACGACGCAATTTTTTCTCAGTATTTTGAACTTACGGATCTTCCTCAGGGCACATTAATAATAATATTTTCCATCACACGTTGAGAAAACATTATTAGAACATATAAGTACTAAACGTATATAACAACTTATTTGACATATCACACACACACACACACACACACACACACACACACACACACACACACACACCACACACGCATGCATACTAACATACACGGCACAGATATAGACGGACAGACAGACAGATAGATAGATAGATAGATAGATAGATAGATAGATAGATAGATAGATAGATAGATAGAAACGTAGGTAGCTAGATAGATCGATAGATGAAGAGAGAGAGAGAGAGAGAGAGAGAGAGAGAGAGAGAGAGAGAGAGAGAATTTCACGAGACACATAATTATCTACCTTTGACCATTAACTTTATCACAGGTATATGACATATTGTGTGTCCAGTGAATGCACAAGTTTTAAATCCATCATCAAACATTTCAACTAACCAATGAAAATAACAAAAATGAAGAAATGTCATTGTCTTGTTATGCTGAGTCCATGACATTCCGATTTAGAAAATATAATGAACTATTTTTGTCATGTTTGTGTCTAGTTACATCTTCAAAGAGGCTATGCTTCATACGAATCATTTACGGAAACACACACAGACGTTGCAGCACGCAGAGCTAAAGAGTTCTCATTAGTCAGAGGTAAACACATCCACTGTCATCAACACTGAAATAACGAGCACGGTTATTGCCATTAAGGTTGCTCTGGACGGTCATGCCAGTGCCTCTTTTGGGAAAGTTCTCCCCAAAGAAGTCTCCTGTGCAACCACATAAGGCTGGCCGGTTTCCTACTTACGATCTACTCTTTCACCACCACCACCACCACCACCCCCCCCCCCCTTGGCCCACTACCCCCACCACCAGCCCTGCCACCTTCATTCCCTTAACTAGCTCCCGAATAAAACGAAAACAACTATGCTTCCTTTCCTAGCAACCCACAAGGGGGAATAGAGGTTAACAAACTAGAGTACAAACTATTTCACAAGCTTTCACAACACACATGCAAAGACAACTCTACATGCAACAAACACAATTAATACACTTTAAAGTCAACATTCCACACACACACACACACACACACACACACAAGAGAGAGAGAGAGAGAGAGAGAGAGAGAGAGAGAGAGAGAGAGAGAGAGAGAGAGAGAGAGAAGTGTTTTTTTTTTATTCATTTCAGGCCTTTGCCCCTCATGGAGGTGTGCAAGAAAATACAATTATAGAAGCACCATGAGAACTATACACATATGACTAACATGAATTCAGAAACGATCTAAATATAACATAAAAGATCGCAGTTTAAACGCTTTAGAGAGATAAATCGACAATTTTCTGACTGTGTGTTCATGAGTACATACCAAAAGAAGCGCTAAACTGAAATGATTTAGAACTTTAATACTTCAACAGTATATACTGAGTTATTGAGTTTTGCAGGACAGGACAGCTTGACACAAAATGCACTTCACTTTCTATCTCCTCTCTGCAAAACTGGCAAATTAAATCTTCTTCGCTATGGAATCGGTGACGGTCTTAATACACAGCCATTTCAGAAATGCCACGTCTGAATGTTTTAGTTGCATATTCAAATGCCTATATTAAGCAACAGATAAGTTTTAACATTGGGCATAATGCAAAACGTCATGTAAACATTAAATCTTCTCACTATTACTGATGTGATAATTCCACTCTTGCCATCTGCACCCAATTAGTCTATCTCTAAAGAATTGAAGAAAATCATCAAGGGGTTTTCCTTGTTTCAACCAAACCCATGCATGTATATTTTACAACGAACATTTGAAGCCCAGTTTCTTTTATTACGTTCATCCAAAAAAAAAAACAAAAAAAAAAACCTTGTTAATCTTAACCAAAACCTAACACATTTTAGAACAGAACTATTATGTAAATAGGAGACCTGTTCGTTTCTCCATACACCTGAGTACAAATGTCCTTTTTTTGCAATGTGCTGCTCCATTATCCAGTCCCCATAATTCTGCACCATACTGAAGCATTAGCTGAATCCGTGAGTATCATAATTTTAGAAACGTGTTAAGAAAATTATTTTCAAGTTGCACTTTTTTTTAATGCATAACAGAACATTCTTGGCTCGTTTGGAAAGGTTATTGCACGCTGCTAAAAAAAAGCCAAGCCTTGTAGAGAAGTATACTTCTAGATATGTGTACACGTTAACAACAGGCATTCTTATTCCATTGTAAGTCCATCTCTCACGAGCAGTTAAATAACCTCCTAAATACAACATTATTTTTATTCATATTCACCTTCAGATATGGTGCTGACACTGCACCATACAAACTGTTTATTCGTGTTTGCAGTCCAATAACTGTTTCAGCCAGCAAAGCTACATCATCAGCCAGTAATACTATAAACAGCTCAAAGTAATCATGTGGGAAAAAATGCCCCGTGTTGCCTCTTTTTTTTTACAACATCTAATGCTGGAATTCGTTGATAAATAAAGAGAACAATATAGAGCTGCAGGCATCACCTTGTTTAACCCCACGTGTACAATTAATATACTCGGTCAATTTAACTTCACATCTGACCCTAGCTTTCACAGTTATGTACATA
This sequence comes from Conus ventricosus, assembly GCA_018398815.1. Taxonomy (NCBI): domain Eukaryota; kingdom Metazoa; phylum Mollusca; class Gastropoda; order Neogastropoda; family Conidae; genus Conus; species Conus ventricosus. The sequence goes on from CM031622.1 coordinate 9,338,970, forward strand.
CTATGAATACATTGACACAACTTGCCTTTGATCCATTTTTTAAAAGGATAGGCCATAACAAGCTTCTTTCTATGAAATCAAAGGCCTTTTCAAAATCAATGAAGGCAACGTATAGTTTACGGTTAAAACAAAACTGTTTTTGTATTAATGCTAACAAAGCACACATATAGTCAACTGCAGAATGGCCTCTTGTAAATCTCGCTTGGTGTTTGCCAGTCAAGTTACATTCTTCTATCCATTTTTAAAGTCTGTCATTTATGACTGCACTATACATGTCACTGCTAATGTCACAAATATATGCCTCTATAGTTGCTAGGATTATTTACATCGCCTTTTTTTTTTAAATAACGAAATGATTATAGACTCTGTCCAGCTGTCTGGGAAAATTCCCTTTTCAAACAATACGTTGGAAAATTAAAAAAAAAATGAATTGTCCGATCTCCTGCATATTTCAGCATTTCCACAGTAATGTCATCTGGTCCTGCAGCTTTGCCATTTTCTTTAAATTTGCTACTGCAAGCATTACTTCTTCTCTTGATATATGGCGGTTCAGAGCTGTCATTAACTGGTCCTGATAAGTATATTCTAAATCAGTGTCTGTAGTATCTACGCTTGTGGTTGCATCTATTTCAAATTGGTCTGTAAAATGCTTGGACCAGCCATCAACAGTTAAGTATCATGAACTTGTTTACATTTAAAGGATATCCTATGAACAGTTTCCCAAAAACCCTCTTTGACTATTGACTGTTGAGACAAGGTTTTTGTCCCCAAGAACATATCATTGTAGGTTTTTTTTTTTCTTTTTTCTTTTCTTTTTTTCCCCAGCATACTCTTATAGTTTCTTCTTGCAATACAATAAACATCCCCCATCACTTTTATCTGTTGTTTTCCTGAATATTGAGATATCCACACAGTTTTATTTTTCCGTCCCGCGCGAGACACTCAGTGAAAGGGCGAATAAACAAGCGTTATACATTTCTAATCCAACATTTCTGTTGCTGTAGTCCAAGCAGAGACATGTATCCCGGACGACTACCTTCCGGTATGCACGGTTGCATGAAAATTTGTGGCTGGACGGGAAACGGTCCGTCACAATACTCCCCCTCCTAAGAAAAAAAAAAAAAAAAAAAAGAAAAGTCCGAATTGTTTCTACTAAGAGTAAGTAAACAACTACAGGTCACAAAATTCCAGCAAAAATACATAAAAAGGCGATCAAAACTGGGATGTACACAAACCAATGTTTAAGGAACAGACTGGTTCTCAAAAGAACATGAAAGATCAGCGAAAATGTTCGATGATCCTGGAACTGGTTCCACTTCGAACGAGAATTCCTGCAGAGACAACGCCCAACGCATAATCCGGGAATTCTTAAAATTTGACGTTCGAAGGTACGTCAAAGGTCGATGGTCTGTTTGTAGGAGAAACTTGACTCCTCAAAGGTATCGAACAAACTTCTGAACAGCCCAGACAATGGCTAAACACTCTCGTTCGATGGTACTGTATGACTTTTCACGATCCAACAACTTGCGACTCCCAAACACAACTGGGTGAAGGACATCATCATCCTCTTGCAGTAGTGCAGCACCTAGCCCAACAGAACTAGCATGAGTTCTAAGAAGAAAGGGCTTACCTAACTGATGTAACAGTAATACAGGTGCGGCGACAAAACAGTCTGAATCTTCTGTAACGCTACTGCACATTCAGGGGTCCAAGAAATAGATCTTCCAGCTCGACCAATATCCTTGATTAAATCACAGAGTGGAGCACTCAAAGTGGAGAAACTGGGAACATATCTCCTGTAAAAGCTAAGCAAACCTAGCAAAGATCTGACTTGCTTTCTGGTAGTAGTGGTGGGAATTCTCAGAATCTTATCTATCTTTTTTCTGTTCAGGACGCATAGTACCACCTCCAATAATATGGCCAAGAAATTCCAGAGAATGGAAACCTGCCTCGATTTTCGAGGGACGAACTGTGAGGTTGAAAGACCTCAGACATGACAGAACACCTTTCACATGATGAATATGTGCATCCCATGAAACACTATTAACCAGAATATCATCAAAGAAACTGACAGTTGAAAACTGATCCAAAGCTAACAATGCGCATCATGCGTGCGAAAACAGCAGGTGCTGACACAAGACCAAAAGGCATCCTTACAAACTGAAAAAGATCCATATGCGTTGTAAAAGCTGTCTTTGGACGGTCCGCGGGCTTAACAACAATCTGCCAATATCCCTTTGCAAGATCTATCTTTGTAAAGAACTGTGCCTCAGATAATCTCGCAAACAAGCTTTTCACGTCAGGAATAGGCTCAGCATCGAAGACGGCAATCTTATTCAGAGAACGGAAATCAATGCAAAAGCGACAAGTACCATCTTTTTTCCTGACTAATACAACTGGGGAGGCATGGGGACTATTTGAAGGTTCAATGATACCGAGTTCCAGCATGGTGCCAACTTCTCTCTCAACAACCTCTCTAGCAGAGAAGGGGATGTCACAACACCTTTTTCTAACTGGAACATCAGTAGTTAGAGGAATCTCTAATAGTACGTTGCCAGAAAAGGAACCTGGTTTCGGAGTCAGAATATCCTGAAATCCTCAAAGACTTCGTAACTCCTTAGCATTGCTGTCAGACAAAGTACCATCAATAATAATTATAATAATAATAAATCGAGCTTATATAGCGCTCTTCCATGAGAGAAAAAGACTAATCCTCAGAGCACTTCACAATACAGGAAAAAAAAGTTTCCATAAACATTGCACAATATTGAGAAAAAGGCATCAAAACAAAAGGTCACAAAGCAAGCACTAAAACAGATGCACAAGCCACATCCCCCCCACTCCATCCTCCCCCCACCTCCCCCCCCCCCCCACCCCCCATCGCCACCTCCCACACACGTGACATTTTATGAACAACGCTCGACAGGAATTTGGGAATAGAAGAAAAGAACCAACCCTCATCCGCACCCCCACCCACCATCAAACTGTACTGAATCGATATCTTCATCTGGCATTGAAGATGCCATGAGAACAGGTAAAGTATGTATTGGTAGTGCGTCATCGCAGTCTTAAACAACACCGACTGTGTACCCGACTACAGGATCACGAGAATTTGGAGCGGGGTTCGAACAAGGAACACTTCCTGGAGAATTCTTGAAAGAAACATCTTTCTTGCCAGAACTGAGAGGTGCTATTTCTGACCATGGTACTGATTTTCCCCGTGAGGTAACTGTTGGGATACAGCAGAACGGCGAATGTACCTCTTCAACATATTGGCATGAAAAACCTTTTCTTCTCCTTTGACTAGAACTTTGTAATCAGGATGCAAGACTTTGGTAACTGGAAATGGTCCTGACCAACTAGCCAGTAACTTGTTTGAATCCGTAGGGAGGAGAACAAGAACTTCGTCGTCAACCTGGAAACGACGTTCTCTAGCCTTACGATCAAAATACTTTTTTCCCCATAGCAAAGGAATCGACAGAATGATCCATAGCCAACTTGCATGAGCCAGCAATGACATTCTTTAGCTCGAACAAGTAGGCATAGAGGGGTTTTGCTTCAGCATCATGATTATCAGACTGGGTCTAAGATTCCTGCAATAGAGCGATAAGGCCACGAACTTGTCGACCAAACAACTGAAATGGGGAAAAACCTGTACTTTCCATAGGCAACTTTCTGCATGCAAAAAGCAGTGGAGGTAGATTTCGATGCCATGCCTTAGGGTACGAACGCACAGTTTTCTTCAGCATCGATTTCAGAGTGTCATGGAAACGCTCAACATGACCATTTGCCTGAGGATGGTATGGCGATGTGCGAATGCCCTTGGTACCACACAACACATGGAACTGCTTCATGAGGTCAGAATTAAACTGGATGCCTTGATCCGAAAGAATCTCTTTTGCGATTCCTAAACGAGACAAGATACCCAATAGTGCCTCTGCCACACTGACAGAAGAGATAGCCTTCAAGGGAACAGCCTCAGGGTAACGGGTGGCTATATCAATCATGGTAAGAATATACCTATGACCTTGTTCCGAAGGAGGAGACAGTGGACCCACAAGGTCAACAGCCACACGGTCACATGGAGTACCAATGAATGGAACAGTAGAAAAGGGTACTGGACAAACTTTCCCCTTAGGTACTGTCTTCTGACAAACGTCATATGAAGCGACATACTTGGCCACATCTACAGTAACACCAGGCCAAAAGAACTTGTTGAGGATTCTTGCAAGTGTTCGACGAGAACCACAATGACCTGACAGGATAAGATCGTGTGCTGCAGATAGCACTGTAGGTTGGAGGTCAGAGGGAGCAACAACCTGATCAAACGGAATATCATTTTTCTGTAAATGCCTGTACAGAACACCGTCTGACAAATAGTAATAGAAGGTAGCTGTACCTGATCTGACACAGATGTTTCTTCTCTACCACATGTTTAGCTCTAGCCCTGGCAACGGCAGCTAAAAAGAAGGGTTCATCACTCACATCACTGGAAGCACTGTCTTCACAGATGCAAGGAACATTACCTATGATGAGATCTGCGACAGGACTGTCTAGGACACAGCAGGTTAGATCACCCTCAAAGTAGGGACAACTGACAGGAACTGTAGCTAGTGGGAATTCATCCACACGTCCTCCAAAAGAAACACAGCTCACTGTAGCACCTAGCATCTGGCTATCGGAAACTAGTCTCTTGCGAGCACCACAGATGGTAGCACCAGTGTCACGCAATACCGAACTTAGAGTGCCATTGACAGAACCAGATTCTAAGTTCAACTTCCCTGTGAATTCACCTGCAGCTAAACAAGCGAATGGGGAGCGAATAATCGAACAAGCAGCAGTAGAATGTTTGTCAGCTGACATGTCGACAACAGTTGAACTGTCAGTCACAAAGGGGCACTTATCGCGTGACTAAGAGTACAAATCTTGCATGGGTTTTTACCTGACTTCCAAGAACATTTGGAAGCCACATGCCCTGTCTTTTTACAAAGAAAACAGACAACACTCGGAGACTGGGAAAAGGTGAACAGGAAGATGAACCTCTATTGACTGAATAGGGGCGAGTGCCACTACAACGGTAACGGTTACTACCGCCTCGATTAGATGGGGTGCTGGGATTCTGAACAGGATGAGGGGCAAAATACCTGCGACCTCTGTCTGACTGACCACGGAATGGGGGTCTATCTGACTGTCCAGAAGTATGAGAAACAGAGGCAAACATATTTACATAAGCCTTTCTGGAAAGGAGCTTAGTGGATGGGGACGTCTGTATGATTCAGCAGACTTGATCATAGCATCAAATGTTTTTTCATCTTTTTTCACACAGAAAAGTAGCCACATCCTTAGAAACACATTCTAAAAACTGCTCTCTCAGAATAAGATCAACAAGACCCTGAAAAGATTTCTCAATCTTGGACAACGAAATCCAACGATCAAAAAGGCGCCTAAGTTCCACTGAAAAAGTTTCAAAGGGTTCATCTGCACTAGGGTTTGACTCGCGAAAACGCTTATGAAAACCATCTGGAGTACACTGAAATTTCTTCAACAAACTTTCTTTCAACAGCTCATAAGAAACCACATTATTTTCTGCCAAACTGTGATAAAGCGTTAGAGCTGAACCTTCAAGTAATGCAGAGAGATAAGTTACCCATAGACTTTCTGACCAGCCTAGAGAGCGAGCATAGGTTTCGAACTGAAGAGATACCTGTCACTGTCATCGGTTCTTTCTTTAAAGGGAGGTAATTTGGGAAAGGTAGGACGAGGGGCGTAAGACCTGGGTACGCCAGCACTTTGACTATGACTGTCTTCACCTGAAACTACTCCTTGACGAGAAATTTCTAACTGAATTCTTTTAGTTTCTTCTGTCTCGTGTGTTCTTTTGGTTTCCTCTATCTCTTGTGCTCTTTTAGTTTCTTCTATCTCTTGTGCTCTTTTTAATTCCTCTCTCTCTTTAACTTTTAACTCCTCTCTTTTAGTTTCCTCCTGCGTTTGTCTCACTTTCACTCTTTCTTCTCTTTCCAAATCTTGCATAACACATTTATCAACATAGTCTAATAAAACATGTCCTTCAAGACCAAATGCCTTACCACGTTGTAAGTATTTAGTGAAAATCTTATCTTCGTCCACAGAGGCCATATTTAAACACGAAATCAGTGGACCAAATACAATCAAAAGAAATATATAGTTCAAAGAGGGTTATTATTATTATTATTCTTTTTACACAAACATTTATATCTATCACACTTAAAAAAAAAAAAAAAGCTACGACTAATTTTGAAAGGGAACGAAACGACAGCAATAACTAATAAACAGAAGTTTACGGGTTTGGGAAACGCACTTAACAATCAATAACAGCAATAATGAATAAACATATGCAGAAATCAATCAACAACAAATTAAACATATGCATAAATCAATGATCAATACATATATGCATATATGAATCAATACAATCTTGTTGGGTTTTTTTTTCTTTTGGGGGGATTTTTTTTTTAATGGCCCAGGCAGCCACCCATACACATTCATTCAATAGAAAGAATCCTAAGAACGCTATGGGAGCAACACAATCCCCAAGTGAAAAGGTAGAAATAGAAACAATCAGAAGGGTAACAAAAGAAAATCAAACTAAAGCCCACAGAAGACAAAGAACTAGGCCCTCGTATCTCCAGAAACTATACAAAGAAAATACCCCGTTACGCTGGAGACGGGAAATCAAATTAACCTGAAACAGTCATACAACAATAAAAAAAAAACCAATCAATTCTCTCAAAAGGAAAGTCTATAAACGTGTCCTAACTCAATAACTGGGGACACTACAAGGGGTCACAAAAGAAATCCTAACCCTAGTACAATTTAGAAGGTAAACGTGAAAAGTTCTACGGGGACACAGATGTTACGGATGGTATGGGTGTGTCTGCAGGTGTCTGACTGTCTGACTCGCACAGAAATTATGGATGCATGCACGACTTTTCTAATTTACACACACACACCCGCTCACCTGAACATTGACAGCCACGCAACAGAACAACACTTCTTTTTGTAGTTTTTTTCTGCCCGAGCCATCAGACAAACATACAATGTAACATTAATAGGTCGGCACGCCAACCATTAGGCGTACACACAAAAATATATCAATATATAGCTATTAGTGCTACTGGTTCCAACGTCGACGAAGACGACGACGAAAGCGACGAGACGACGAGGAGGACGAAGACGACGAAGATGACGCAGATGACGAAGACGACTACAGCGTCAAGTGAAGTCCATCACAGGACTTAAGTCACTTCAGAGCTGTGGCTCAAAAATCTCTGACACACTCACGGCATCTCTGCCGGCGACGAGGTGACAGTCTCACACAGGACGACCTGGCCAACAGGTCACTGGTTCAACTCGGGAGCGGCGCTCTGGCTTGGCAGCAGCGGCGTCTCCAGCCCAACCGGCTCAGCGGGTAGTCGGTCCCGGGCACAGTGGCAGGTAGGGTGATTATCGACACTCAGGCCGACCTCTCCATGCCGACACAGGGTGGAGAACAGGGGCGTACACTCAGCTACGGCCCTGACCCTCATAAAATGGCAGCCAGTCCCCTCAGTCCAGGGAGCACTTCTACCTGGGGGAAACTGACTGCCACCAAAAACAGCTGAGTCCCTCTTTGGCCTTCTGGGTTGTTGCGTTGCCAGAATCACTGCAAAGACTGCCTAACCGGTTCAACTCACCCCGTTTTAATGGTGCGCAGGTGAGCAGCAGTCAGCTAAACTTTCTAACCGCCTTCAGGACGACTACCTTCCAGTAAGCACGGTTGCATGAAAATTTGTGATCGGACGGGAAACAGTCCATCACAGTATCAAACTCATGTACCAGTTAACAAAGGAAAATTAAATACCCAGAAAGAGATTACGTTAATTTTGCACAATTTCGTGTGTGTTGTCATTGTTCTAATATTGCCTGACCACCTGCATACAAGCTTTCATGCAGTATCTATTTTATTACAGGAAAATAAACCTAATCAAAATTGGTATTAAAAGAATTGTCAGGAATTCGCCAATTCAGTCATCTCAAGAGAGCAGATGCATTACATTTTTCATGACAACCCCTAATTGTCAAACCGACAGCCCCATTTGTAATGGGCCTTCAACAATGCCGAACACATTGCTGCCAGACCGGTTATGCACAGATGACATTCAGTTCGCTGAGTACAGCGCAGTTAGCTGGCTGGTGGGGAGCAGCCTGCAGAAAACATCCCTGACCTGCATTCACGGCTTGGCTTCTGCAGCTGTGGGCGAGCTGTAAACTCCCCTGCCTCTCAAAACCAAGTAAATCGCTCTGAACAGCCATGGAGAGCAAACCTTTTGCACTACTTTTACTTAATCTGTATTCCTTGTCATACCAGTCATTTTCATCACTTTTGACAAACATATATTCCTTTTTATGGTTGTCTAATGCATTCATTGAGCATGGTCAAAACATCGTTAAAATCATGATCAAACAAATCAATCGCACGATCGAGGAGCGATAATGTTTTCTCAGAGTGCATCCCATCAGTATAAACATTCTCAAAGTCAGGGTTCCACACACATTGTTCCATGTTCTGTTGTTCATCCACTATAGCGGAAACACATACTTTGTTTGAACTCCCAGGTAACTGTAAATATAACAACAGGTAAATGGTCCGATTCTGTCTTTCTGATACAATCAGTTTACAAGTGTTACGGATGGTGTGCGGTGCGTGTTTTGTTGTCTGACTCTCGCTCTCAAAAGTTTGGATGCGTGTAATAATTATTCCCTACACACACCCACACCATACGTACATGGATAGCCAGGCAACACACGAGTTAGGTTTTTTTCTTTATAATTATGCTGCCTGAACCATCAAAACATACATTCATGTGAATTGGTACAAATCAATACATGTCACTACACAGCATATAGATCAAGATATAAATACATAGGAACTTCAATCATCAGATATCATATTACATATCTTGATATCACTCACAGATCTCGCCGGCGCCGTCCACAGTGTCTCATATATATATATATATATATATATATATATATATATATATATATATATATATATATATATATATATATATATATATATATATACAGTCAACAGACTCGGTTCCACAGTACCCGAGCCACAGTCTACAACACTAAAAGAAGACAAAGAAGGATAACCAAGGTCCCCACACGGTAAACACAGCCGTTCACAAACACAAGCGATGAAGAAGAAGAAACAGGGTCTCTACACAACAAGCACAATAAATCACGTCGAACTATCAGAAGAAGAACCGCAAATTCACAAGGCACAGTAATCCATAGCAGAAGAACCGCAGATTCACAAAGCACAGCAATCCACAGAAGAAGAACCACAGATTCATAAAGCACAGTAAACCATAGAAGAACTGCAGATTCACAAGGCACAGCAATCCACAGAAGAAGAACCGCAGATTCATAAAGCACAGTAAACCATAGAAGAACTGCAGATTCACAAGGCACAGCAATCCACAGAAGAAGAACCGCAGATTCATAAAGCACAGTGAACCATAGAAAAACTGTAGATTCACAAGGCACAGCAATCAATACTGAATCCCCGGAGAACACAATTTTAGCAAAGTCCCATAGAACACAATAAACTTCGATTCGACGTACCGTTGATCTAAAACAAATATTAACTTCTCCGTGTATTGATATTACAGTGTTCACATCAATAAATTCAGCCCACCGACACACATGCGGTGGTACAATTAGAGCACATAAATATTCTTACATGAGTTTTAAGTCACTCTCGGCGACACAGCATTCACAACATTTTTATAACAAATAAATGTCCTGGTACATATTCCGCTGGTACCGTCATCAAAAGTATTCCACATACACAATGAACTTCGACGTACTACTGTGACTTGAAAGTCAGCCTCTCCACATAGTATCACTACGGAGAAAACGATGATTAAAACAAAATAAATTAGGCTGGACACCAAAGCCTCGGCCGTTAGTTCTTGCTTCCTTCTCTTGTCTATATTATTATTTTCGTCATGTTCCTATGTCATTTTAAGTTGACGTCATAATTTACATTGACGTCACAACAAGAAGTAAACAAAAGGGTTGGCAGTTCTTTAGAAACTAGAAAATAATGATTAAGACTGTTTCCTGTTTCTGATATATATGTGTAACTGTCAACAGCATCATCATTGCAAATGCCATGAAGTATACATAAACAAAGTGCTGTGCATGTTTAACAAACATTTTCCATAAGAATTGAGTACACTGTCAGCAGATTTTCTTACACAAGTGGAAACAGAATGGCTGTTATAATGATTTCCAAAGGAACCATCATCAAGCACATTAGAAGGGGAAAAGGGAGGTTCTCCTGTTTAAATCTCCTGAGAACATCACAAACGCTTATCAAATTCAATCATACAGTCAAAAATACATTCTTTATATGCACTATATCATTATCAATATCACAATGAGTATAATAAGGTGAGCCCTCTGGAGGGATATAGGCACATACATGTATGACATCTTCTGTTAAACCTGAAAGACTCTTGTCAATCAGAAACAAAAGAACATTTTTATTTGTCTTGGTTTCTTGAATATAAGACATAATTTCATTTGGAATAAGACACAGTATGCCACCTGTCATTTTTTTTTATTTTTTTTTATATTTTTTTTAGTGAATTTAATGGCTGGCTTGCAAAATGTGGTATAACTTGGAAATGCGACATATGGAAGATCATCTACAAAAGCTTCTACTAGATGTATGAAATCAAATCTAAACGAATACGACATGAAATCTCTGTTATTTACCTTTGACAGCAGACCCTTTATATTTCAATGTACAGCCCAAAAAGAAATCTCGCTTTTTTTAGAACCATTACTAACATCGCATAATATGCTGTTAGTAGGACTTGACTGTTGCTGGAACCTTCCTAGGTTATGGTAACTTATGGTAACATATTATCTTGGCAAAAAGAGTATAACTACTATGCATACACTGTCGTCCATTCTGAGATCTTAAAGATTGATCTTTGTCTTGTTTGATGGATGGAACATTGTCATAAGTTGTACGCCTGTCCTTACCATTTTCCTTGTGAGATGCCCCCTCAGTTAAACCACAAACAATAACATCTGACAGTAAATGACGCTCTGGGTCTTGGAAATGATCGTCAATAATTCTCTTTTCGTCCATACAATCCATTCTGTGATGTACCTATTCTACATCGCAAGTATTTGTACAAAAATATTATATACGATAGGTATAATATCAGAACTTGAAAAGTATCATTTAACGCCTCCAATCCAATATTTACATTGTGAACCACTCTCTACTCACTGCATGTACGTGCCTGACCTCGGTACAGGCCGTCCATTCCACACAGTTGTCACGCACCCTCCTGTCATACACTGCCTGTGTCAAGCTGGGCTGGCCACCAACCTAATGACACTCCCTAAGACTTTGCCTATCAAGATAAAAACTTGTTTCCCTCGATAAAGAGATAGTCGAATATCATCAGAGAGAAAAGCCCTCTTTTACAAACGCTTCACTGCCTTCAGTTTATGTTTGGCCATACGAGTGTTTTTTGTCTTTATAGAAAGTGCAGCAGGTGATGATAAGTGAGTTGGGCTTGGAATTCAGACGATGTACTCGGTCAAACTGGAAGTCACTTGTCGATCCGAGTTTGTACACAATCACATCACCGATGAGTCCTTCACAATCAGACTGTGTTTCGTTCTGAGCACGAGGTAGTCCATAGAAGATGAGATTGTTCCTCTTCAAGCAACCTTCCAGATTGACAGATTTCCATACGCTTTCTTCCATCCTCTTCTTCAACGCGTCGTTCTCCCGTCGGAGATCGGCCACTTCATCCTTCAGGGACTTCACCTCCTCTTGCAGTGCAGAAGGACCATTCTGAATGTCCTTCGTATCATATTTGATGTCGCTAGTAATGTCTTTCATATTTCTCATGTCTTGGTTCATGTTGTCAAATTTATCACCTGGAGTCTGAAGCATGGAAACTAAATTTTGCATGCTCGGTTCAGGAAGTGAAGTAGAACTGGTGGTAATGGCCCCTGATTTATCAGGGCTGGAACTTCAAGTGCCACTAGTTATGCTGGTTTGCTGAAAGCTGTCCTTCCAGGGCACAGGGTTCTGTTTAATGTCGCCGAGTTGATGTAGAAAACTGTCCCAGAACAGGAGGCAGCCTACCATGGCACCACCTGTCAGCGACTTCACTTCAATATCCTCTGAAGCATGGATACATACTTGTTGGACCCTTCATACAGAAACTTAATAAAAGTTGGCAGAAAATAACCACAGTTTTGAACGAAAGTCTAGTTGTGATGACGGCATAATCCTTCATTGAGATGTCTGCCAATTCCAGGGATTGGACACTGTCAAATTACTGCGATATTACACAATTTGTTCAGAGTTCATTACCAACACGTCCGTCACCTCTGAATTCAGTTTATGCCCCAAAGAGAGAGAGAGAGAGAGAGAGAGAGAGAGAGAGAGAGAGAGAGAGAGAGAGAGAGAGAGAGAGAAGAGAGAGAGAGAGAGAGAGAGAGAGGAGAGAGAGAGAGGAGAGAGAGAGAGAGAGAGAGAATTTTTTTATTACGCAAGTCCAAGCCCTCTTTGGAATAGGGGAACAAAAACAAATACATATAAACACCATTATATACACATACATAAATATGTATTCACGTTATAGCAATCTGCCGCATTTTAAATGCTTGATAGATATAAAGTGCTAATAAACATACACATGGACTCTACAATTGTGCCTCCCCTTCATACTCAACACCAAGGACAAACGAGAGGTCACAATTTAAAACTAATGAAAAACTACAGTAAACTCAACATCAGACAAAACGTTTTCGTCAACAGGGTAGCTGACACGCGGAACTCCCTCGACACCAAGATTGTGAATGCAGATACTCTGAACAGTTTCAAGAATCATATAGACAGCACCTTCAAGGAACAAATGTACTCCTACAATCTTAGCCACCCACTTAGACCACATAAGAAATTACGGCCGGAAGTCACGTCACAAGTAATAGAATTTTCGAAAAGAACCAGCCGCTGTGGCGAAGTGGTTAGCGTCGCGGACTCCCGGCTGGGAGGTCATGGGTTCGAATCCCATCAGAGTCATGTGGGTTTTTCTGCCCCGAGCGGCTCCTACCCAGAGTTGAGTCTGCTGCGGACTCAGTTGGGAAGACTGGGACCACACAGCCGAGTTTCATCCACTTAATGGATGCGTTTCTAAGAGTGTTGCTCAAATTTTCTTACCAACACTGCAGGTGCCTTTATCTCTCGGACCTGGTTGACGCAGGGATATATTATGAAAGGAAGCGTAGAGTACAGCCCTGTCATGTAGTCTCTGATCAAAATGGAAATCCATAGCATCATCTTAATCATCCTCATTCTCATCGATCAGCATTAAAAATAGAAAAGTCTCAAATTATGTGGCCCTTCATGCCCTGCTCTCATGGTGACCTCAATTTCGAAGTCCTCTCCACGTCTGTGGCCTTGGTTTGGTTCCGTCGGGGTCACCGGTATCGGCGAGTCAATGGGGGCTGTTGTTGGATGGACTTGGTGGCACCCTCCGGAGGGAGAGCTCAATCATGCCGGCTCCGCGACTAAACAATTATTGTCATCAGTAGGGGGCTTAGTAGGTGGTGTCCTGCATATGTTAGATCAGAACAGGCGCCACTGAACACCACCGAAGTGACTCGGGAGCAGTGCAGTGTCTCCTCCGGTGGGTTGCCTCTTGACGACTTGACATTGACTGCTCCCTGTGGATTGCCAGTGCTGGGGCTGTGGCAGGGCTGACTGGGCTGTGGCTGTTGACAGGGTGATGGAATGAGCGGTCCACTGCCTCTGAGGGGGTGCAGAGGTTGGGACAGCAAAAAAAAAAGTAATAGAATCAGGATGAACAATAAAAAGATCGTTTAGGATCGCTTTTTAGTTAAGCAGTGTTAGTGTCTGATCAAAAGATCAGCTAAAGGCCTCACAGCCAAGTTCTCACCCACCTGAATTTTAGATTATTATCATTATTTATTATTACATAAGTTTCAATAACCTTGTAGTTCTAGCCAGAATACAATCGATCTGGCATGTTGTGCATTTTAGAGCGTTTCTCGTTCTGATCTGCAGGTCGCTAGATGTTTGAAGCGTTAGTGTGGATAGACAAGATGAAATTATCTATCCAACACAGCCTCTGCACACTGTTTTTGCGAAGGTAAAAAGAAACTAGTTAACGTTTAAAAAAGGATATTCAATGCACACACCAATTAGTGGACAAACATAGACATACATACACACACCAATTAGTGGACAAATATAGCCATATATACACACACCAGTTAGTGGACAAACAGATATATATAACACACACGGAGGGAGGATGACAACAAAAGATAGGGGACAATTGGAGTAGATAGGTGAACGGACAGATACGGACACAAAGACATTACCATCACAGCATATACAGATATAGAATATGCAAATCACACTTAGTTAATAAATGCGTCGCAGGAACAAAGTCGCTTCGTCGGTATCCTGGAGAACTACCCACCACTTAATACAGTTAATTACCAGCCGAGTCATCCAAAAGTTGATGACAGGATTTCTCTCCCTTGAGCTGAGTCGTCCAAGTCCGGATGACGGACAGACAGCAGTACATTCTGCCGTGTCGTCAACAATCAGACGACGGGAATATAAAAAATTCCTACACTTTCCATGAAATGATCCAAGGGAAATAAGCTCTGTAACTAGTCTTGGGGATGTTGGAACGAGTTGTAGACCATACTTTCAGTGGCCTATTGTGAAATTGGCTGACCCCAGGAGCTTTGAAACACACGGCGCGCGGAACGTATTTCCTGTGCCAGAAAAAATGTCGGTCAGGCGAAGGGGTGGTAGCGATTTCTCGCTCAATGAAGCGCTTGAAATCGTATTACAAAGTGGATCTGGTGATGAGGGGAGTGATAGAGAGATAGAAAACTGTGAAAGAGAATAGGAAAGTGAATTGTTTGAAGATGCAGCCATCCCTTCATCTTCCGATTTGGTGTTGTAAAAGAACGGAATAGAATGCAAACAAAGCATTTTTTCTACTTTTCAGACATGTTTTTCAACGCACAGTCGTGTGTACACATTGAAAGAAAATGATTTGAAATTACTATGTTCGATTAGTTGAGTGTTTGTTCTTTCCTGTGACACCTAACACAAGACCGTCAGTTGTTGTCTAGCTACCGTAAAAATAAATTAAAAAGTGGCCAAATATGTGCGTCGGCAGGGAATGAGCGCTGTGCGCGAGCGTGCGGCAGCAGGAGATCGTGCCATCGTGCCGCTCTCGGCTTTAACGTGTAAGTAGATGTAGGAACCGGGAGATGATGGAAAACCGTCGCGAAGAGATAAGGACGGTACGTCGAAAAGCGTTGGAGAACGGTGAGAGCGATGAGAAGACGACGAAAGAAAGGGTTGAAGCATAGATGCAACGACGAAAAGAATAAGGAAAAGAGTGGTCTCCCCTGCAACATAGGATGGGGAGCACGAAAGGTGTACTCGCCTTTTCTTCGCCCAGTGGTCACTGGAGCACCCTTCCTTGTGTCCATGGACACTGGCTCAACTGTATGTATCTGTCGGAGTACATAATTTCTAATTTGCAAATAATGTTCCATCATAAAAAATACATTTCCAAAACAAGACAAATCTGAAACTGTCCTCTGATGCACAATGTCCCAGTGTCGGTGATCACTCCAAAAGGCAACATAATAATACTATGGTTTCGAAACCGAAGACGTGTAATCAACATGAATATGGATATTCGCCAATCTTGCATATTACTAAATAAAAAAAAAACATATGGCAATGCCAGAATGAGGAAGATGAAGATGGTTCATTCCACTCTTTTATAAATATTTTTTCTTTACAAATGAAAAAAGGGAAAGTACGAATATATAGGTAAAACTAGGAAAATATTAACAGCACCATGTCTCAACTGTACCAGGTATACGTAATAGCTCTCCATATGTCGAAATATGTTGACTTAGATACAAGTCAATTACGTCATGTTGCTACGACAAGATAGATTTCATTTTCTATTCATAAACGATTGGTATTTATAGGTGCGAACATACGGATCGATATTCAAACAAAGCCGGAAAGAAAATATAACATGTTACTGATTCTCTCCGATACTCACAACGGTCTGGCAGCGGTTAGCTGATACAGTCGCTATGGTGACAGAGGTGTGAAGTTCTAGATTCGGAACAACATGACACGGAACGAACGAAAGGAAAAAGAGAGAGAGAAAAAAAAGTCCACACAATCGCCTGGTCATCGATGACAGGAATATGAGTGCGCCTTGCAAGCAAAAGTAAAAGAAAAGAATTATAGAAATATCTATGGTGCGCGCGAGTTAACTCATACAACGTCAGACATAGTCCACTCACATAGACAAGAAGAGAACTATAAAAGGGGCATTCTGGCTCCCCCGGTCTCAACCAGTTTCGACCGGGCGACTCCAGAATGCCCTTTTATAGTTCTCTGCCAAGTAAGACTTCAATAACCAAAAAATAACGACCCTACAAACAAACATACTGTGTAGGGTTATCCGTTTTTAATACTAATTTTACTAAACTTTTCAGATTTCAGTTTTTGTTTAATCTTATGTTTTTCCTGATCGTTTTCAATAACATCATTTTCACGCAAACATTCATCAAATGCATCTCTGTCTTTCATGTGAAATAAAACTACAGTCTTTAACTGTTCTCTAAAGTCTTTTAAAACCGAGTTATATTTCTGACATAAAATCCACACACTTATCCCAGCATGCCTTCCACTGAAAGCTAGTTTTGACAAAGTGTTTCTCTTTTTAACTATGTCTCTTTCTGCCGAAAACCTCAATCAACTAGGTCAAACGACCCTATGTGATCACTTGGCCTAGTTTACTGCTGAGCTTTGCAGGTCAAACAACCCTATGTGATCGCTTGACCCAGTTTACTAGGGCCGGCAACTAGGCCAAGTGATCACATAGGGTCGTTTGACCTAGTTTACTGCTGAACTTTGTGGGTCAAGTGATCACATAGGGTCGTTTGCCCTAGTTTACTTTGTGGGCCAAGTGATCACATAGGGTCGTTTGACCTAGTTTACTTTGTGGGTCAAGTGATCACATAGGGTCGTTTGACCTAGTTTACTTTGTGGGTCAAGTGATCACATAGGGTCGTTTGACCTAGTTTACTGCTGAACTTTGTGGGTCAAGTGATCACATAGGGTCGTTTGACCTAGTTTACTTTGTGGGCCAAGTGATCACATAGGGTCGTTTGACCTAGTTTACTTTGTGGGTCAAGTGATCACATAGGGTCGTTTGACCTAGTTTACTTTGTGGGTCAAGTGATCACATAGGGTCGTTTGACCTAGTTTACTGCTGAACTTTGTGGTCAAGTGATCACATAGGGTAGTTTGACCTAGTTTACTTTGTGGGTCAAGTGATCACATAGGGTCGTTTGACCTAGTTTACTTTGTGGATCAAGTGATCACATAGGGTCGTTTGACCTAGTTTACTGCTGAACTTTGTGGGTCAAGTGATCACATAGGGTCGTTTGACCTAGTTTACTGCTGAACTTTGTGGGTCAAGTGATCACATAGGGTCGTTTGACCTAGTTTACTGCTGAACTTTGTGGGTCAAGTGATCACATAGGGTCGTTTGACCTAGTTTACTTTGTGGGTCAAGTGATCACATAGGGTCGTTTGACCTAGTTTACTGCTGCGTTTGTAGGCCAAGCGATCACATAGGATCGTTTGACCTAGTTTACTGCTGGGCTTTGTTGGCCAAACGACCCTATGTGATCACTTGACCTGCAAAGCTTGGCGGCAAACTAGGTCAAGTGATCATATATGATCGCTTGACCTGCAAAGCGCGGCAGTACCTGCAAAGCTCAGTGGCAAACTAGGCCAAACGACCCTATGTGATCACTTGGCCTAGTTGATTGAGGTTGCGCGCGGGACACAACCTGTTTAGTTACAAAGCAAGCTAGTAGTTCCACTTCTTGTTTGTTTGTTGGTGTTTGTGTCTTACCCACGCATGCACTCAAGTCACTTCTAAGTTCTTAACCCAAGTCACCCCAAGTCACTTCTAAGTTCTTACTCAAGTTGTCCTCAAGTCATCCTCAAGTTGTCCTCAAGTCATCCTCAAGTCATCCACAAGTTCTTACTCAAGTCAACCTAAGATCATAACTAAGTCATCCTCTAAGTACAACCAAGTTCTTATTTAAGTCATCCTCAAGTTCTTACCAAGTTAACCTAAGATCATAACTAAGTCATCCTCTAAGTACAACCAATGTTCTTATTTAAGTTATCTTATTATTGTAAAAAACAAGACAATCTATGTTTTTATCTTAAATAGTAGATGTTAATATAGTACACACACGCCTCAAAAAACGCGTCATCGTTGAGGATGTCTTGCTCAGCGTCTTTGGCGTGTAATTGGTCAGCATAGATCTTAATGAAGTTCTTACATCCTAAGCAACCACATTGATTACAATTCTGGTCTATGGAAATGTCTTTTATAGACTCCATGTCTTTATTTATTGACTTCATCATTTTATAATACGCTATGATCTATTTTTATTAAAAAAAAATTAAAATTAAGTTCTTAAAATATTATTCCATTTGAAATGGATCAAAATGATCTTTTGTTGTTGGCGGTTTTGGCGTGCAGTTGTCTTTTTCTGTATTTAGTGGTTCAGATTTTTTTGATTGCTTTTGTTTCTGTTGCCATTGTGTATATATTTTATAACCGTAATAACTGCTCCCAACAGCAGCAATGCGCCAAAAATGGCAACAGTTTTAAGTTCAATATTCCATGAAGACTTTGGTGCTGTAGGTCTTGTATCACATGGAGTTTTTATAGCGGGCATTGAATCAACTTGTTCTGGCGCTGGCGGTGTTATGTTTTCATGATGAGTTATATTCTGTAACATTAATTTTTTTTGTCTGTTCCACTCTGCTAATTTTTTTCCTGCTTTAAACACGCCCAGGATGAGGATGCTTTTCACTGACCCCCACCTGGTTCAGTGTTTTCTGATTCTGCTGATTTTCTGGCTTGGTTACTTTCTCCACCTGATTCAATGTTTCCTGGTTCTGATGATTTTCCAGCTCGTTCATTTTGAAGGGAAACAAAATCTATATGATTAATGGCGATAACAATGTTCCAAATCTGTAGTATAAATCACAGCCTAGAGACTCTAATGACTTTGTTAAAACTGGATCTTGCGTTAAATCATACGTAAGATCTTGTTCAGAATCAATGGGAGCAAATCTACTGACTAGTTTAGTGTACAAACTAAGAACCGTTTGCCCCACACTTTTCACCATTCTAGACCCCAGCTGCGCTTCATACCTGTTATGATACTTTATAATGTCTTGTGGAGACATCTGTTGAATCTGTTCTATGCTGAATTCAGTTCCGAGGAACTGTTTTTTTTCCCACATGCTGCCAAAGAATACAGCCTCTCCTTTTTGGGCATAATAGCTTGGTCATCAACTTGGTCATTCATAAGTTCAGGAAGGTTTAGGCCGCCCTGTAGCTGTAGTAGATCATCGCTGTTCATGTTTTTTATTAATTATAATTATTTTATTTTTTAAAATGAGCACCGAAAAAACTGTTACCAACCTTGTATACCATTCTGCTGTTATTGGGGGGTTAAGTGTAGGATACACAATGCTTGGTAAAAGCTTGTTAAGAATTAAACCGGCAGATCTTGGCAAACTAGACTTTGAAGACTCAGCAAAGCTGATTGCTGTTATAGCAGCTTCGTTCGCCACAAAAGATTTTCTAGTTAAGCAAGGAATAATTCCAGACAGTATAAATATGTAAATAAAAAATACATTTATAAAAAATGGCTTCACTCGTAATGATGATAGGGGGTGCAGTAGTGAATGCGCTCTTTTTTAGCGGAAGTAATTACGCATTTAGTAAACTGCGGGACGACGGTGAGAGAAAAAGACATAACAAAGCTGTGGGAGCAACTAGCTGCAGCACAAGACGCCTATGAAAAGCATAGAATTGAGCAGTTAGATTTTATTAATAACACACTGAAAAAACAGGGGCATGCAGCTTACACATTTAAAGATGTTGATCAAGCAATAAAACAATATTATCTTGTAACAGGCAAACCGATTGAGACATTGCCCCCACCAAAATTCAGCGACTTTTATCATCATCAGAAAAACAAAAGATGCAAGAAATCGGGTTTATTGTCGTTGGTATGTCCGTCGTGTATTTTGTTGCACATAATATTGGCTGAATAAAAAATGAACAAAATCTATATTCGCCCAAAGGATATTGGAAGGGTATCACAGCAATACAAAAGCTAAGCCAAGCGGCAGGAGTCAGTGAACAAACAGCAAAGGAATGGTTATCTAAACAAGCGATTTGGCAAATTTATTTACCTGCGCCCAAACGAATACAGAGACCACACTTTGTGAATACAACTCCAAACGACACCCATCAAATGGATCTTCTATATTTACCCTCCGATACGATTAGACGAAAAAAGATTAAGTACGCACTCACAGTCATTGACATAGCTTCAAGATACAAAGATGCAGAACCATTAACACAAAAGAGTGCCTCTGCTGTTGCTGTCGCTATACAACTGATATACCAACGAGGTCCACTAACTTTCCCTCGCATGATTCAAGTCGATGATGGAAAAGAATTTAAAGGCCAAGTGAATCAATTATTGTTGAAAACATAGAGTTACCGATTAAAAGAGCATTCCAGGAGTTCACAGATCACAGGCTTTAGTCGAAAACTTTAACAAACAGTTAGCGAAAGACTTTTTTCCTTACCAGTATCACAGAGAGCTTATTGACAATTCTCGCAACACAGAATGGGTTAGAAGACTGCCCTCAGTTTGCGCGCAATGAATAATGAAGAATTTAAAGGGCTAAAACCAGTACAAGCAATCAAAAGAAAAACAATAAATGTTGCTGAAGGAGAGTCTTCATCCGGCAAACTATTACCATTTGGATTGAAAGTAAGGTACCTTTATTTACCGGGGAAGCAGAAGGGGACACTCGCATCAGGGCAACAGATCCAGTTTGGGAGTGTTGATCCATATGAAATAAAAAGAATTGTAAAAATGAATCCGCCCGTGTATTATTTACGAGAAACTGACACAACAAAACAACCAGCCCCTCAAAGATCTTTTGTGAAGGAAGAACTGCAGATAATCCCGCCAGACACAGTTCCGCTTTAATTAATTTACGTAAATATATTTGAGTTTAAAATGGAAGCTCAGAAGGAAGTGCAGAACGAAACAAGAATGGTAAAGGAAGAGACCTTGAAAATGATACGGGAATCATTTCATGCGTGTAATGCTATTAAGGAAACATTTTCGGGATTAATCAATGCATGTTAAATCATCCAGATCACCTACAACTCAAACCCCCAAATTGGGAAAAAGAATATCTTGAAATAATAAAAAAAATTCGAACGCGTCAAGCAAACATGAGAAAAGATTTAAATGAATTGGATGAAGCTATGATTGATTTTATAATAAAATTTGATGAAAAATATAAACCCCCCTTTATGCGGCCTCCATGCCCATTGCATAAAAATCTGTTAAAAAACACACTTTTGTTTGTTCTATCAAATGACTTCTTTGTTAAAACCTTGTTTTACCATGTAGATTAATCGAGTTTTTACGTTGTCATGATGAAAAGTCTTTTTTGCCAAACAACTCTTTGTAGTTGTCATCATTGTTTGACTGCACAACGCGCGAGATATCCCTTTGCTTTCTTAATGTTTTTTCTCCTGGCCAAATACTGTACATTTTCGACCTTTAAAAACCAAATAAACCCTTAATCACCTTTTTCCAGATTTTTCATCCTTCACTTTTCCTAAAACCTTCTTGTTAGTAATTGAATGAAAAGGGCAATTTTTAGGAATCGGATTATCATACCACCCGCATCCCTTTGCCACTTCGATTCCATTCTTTATAGATGTCTCAGTAGGGAAAACTATAACAAAACTACGTATCTGGAAAGTCCTGGACCTGGATACAGATTTTAAAGAGTCAAAGAAATTCTAACACAAAAGCTTTGAAAATTCAAAAACGTAAACCCAAAAATAAGGTTTGCTAATTTGACTTTCTTTTTTTCCATCATTATCCCAAAAAAGCTGACTAAAATCTTTTAAAGTCCTGAAAATTAGGTTTTGAAGTCACTTAATTGCTTCTTTCCCTTCTGGTACCATCGACATCTTTACGCTTGTGCGGATTCCCAAAAAGTCTTTCCCAAAACAGCTGTTGTTCATCAGCTTAAAAAAAGTCTTTTTCAAACATCTTGGGGAATTATTCGAGATCTGTTCTCAATTAGGGTTCATGAACGTTTTGATCAAAAGCAATTATGCGAGACGCTGTCAACTTAAACCCCAAGCTTAAAAAAAAATTGCAAAAGTCTGAAATGCAGAAAAAAATTTTTTTGCCTCGAAGTTGGGCACAAGTTTAGGGGCTCTCTTGGTTTCGCCTTAACTTTTTGCTGCTAATGGGTAGTCATTATGTAGGTCATGGAGTTCATGAGATTTTCCCAATCAACTTTTAGAATGATCCCCTGTGAAAACAGGCCCAAACGCCCGCCACTTTTAAAGCCTTTTTAAATTTTTTTGGGTTGTCTTCGTGTACATTTTAAAATGCGTAATGGAAGTGATTTCGCATTGCCCATCCATACAGATTGTTTCACTAAATGCAGAAAAGTTTTTGACCTTTTTTCCCCGACAAAGTCGTCCAAGATTTTGTTTTTGTTACGTAATGATGCGACGCCAACTAATTCCCCCCGCAATCCTTTCAAACACTGAAACATTGGTAGGTCAACAATAAACAATCTGTACCCATAAAATTTTAAAAAAGCGTCCCACTCATCCCGGTGCAGAAATTAATGCGCGGGATCCGGGTAAATTTTTCATGCAGGGCTTTTTTATAATTTTTTAAAAAAAACCCCAACAAACATTACGGCCATCAAGTAGGAACATGATAGCTCCCATCGTTTAAAACTCAACTTTTCCACCTCTTGAGCATTTGGGAATCAAATCACAAAGTCCTTTCCTCTAAACTAGAAAAGAACGCGCCTTTAGAGGGAAAGGGCTCTTCGTCAAACCTTTCCCAATGTTTAGTACCTAAGGAAACGCCCTTTCTAACAAGCGCGGGGCAAAATATTTTTCCGTTATTGGGCAGGACTTTAAGGGCATAGCCACGCTCTAAGAACCCTCATGGCTGCAAGAGTCAAAAAAAACAGTTTTTTAAAGTGAAACACATGACTTTTCTGATGACTGGCATGCATGACACCAAGGCATCCCCCCCTTTCATTATAAAGAGAGTCAAACCTCGCAAGTTATAAAAGAAAACAGGCATTTCCATTTTTTAGGATCAAACTTTAAAGGAAGTTTTGCATTTACTGGCGCGCTCCCTAAATTTTTCGCTAATGTACATGCCCCTCTACGTGGTTTTCCTGCGTCTATAGAGGCCAAACCACAAATCCAACAATGTGGGGCTGAGTCATACTGTTTTTGGGTCTTCGGGCTCTTTAGATTTCGAAAAATTCAGTTATTAGAACAATCTTGCGCCTTGCGCATGCCTGTAAAAATCTTTCTAGCCGCACTTCCCAAAAAAAAATTCTGGCCTGAATGAACCCTCCGACCTGACAATGATAAAGAAAATTTGAACAGATCGATGATTCCTTTTGGGACCGTTTTCGGAAGTTTCTGTGGGGTTTTGGCCTTTTCATAAGGAACAATAAGCGACTCAATCGCGTAAACAACTATGGAGAATTTTGCAGCCTTTTCCCATTCTTAAAATATTTTAGATCCTGGGGGGGGGCTAATTAGTTTCTGTTTTAACAGTCTACAAAACTTTAAAAAGTTTTTAATTTTCATTTTCGCGGCTTGCACGAGGAATCTTTTTAAACATTTCTACAAATTCTTGTTTGCTATTTTTTTTTGTAGTATATGCAAACATCTACTCATTGTCGATTAATGTGAAATGCGTAGCCCCGCGGGAAAGCATCATATAAGTCAACATTTTTTTTTGTTGGTTCGCCAATCTTTTGGACGTTTTTGGGACCTTTAATAGGTTTAGATTTGTTTCCCTCATCCCATGTGTAGAAAATAACAGTTTTTGGGTTTTTTTTGTTTTCAAACTATCAATTTGGCATACCAAGGGGAAAAGGGAATATTCCACTAAAGTTAAGATCTTGAGTAAGGTTCATATTAGATACTCCTCTGCGTTTTTAGCAACGGAGCAACCTTGCGAGAACACACCAAAAAAAACATTTGTTTGTCTAAAAATTCTTTAAATTTTAAAACGCTTTTTTTGCGACTAATGCTGGAGGTAGGGGAAGAACCTTGCCAACAATCGGCGCATACTTGACTTTTTTAAAATCTGATCTCAAATTTTTCGCCCTGCCAACCAGAGCCCTCTTTTTTGGCTTCTTCCGCAGCGCAAACGTGAACAGTTCGTCTCCCAACCGGGATTAAGCGTTATGAGAAAGAACGGCTGCTTTTTAGTTAAACCCAACTTCTGATTTTTTTCTTTTATTGTTACATAGCGATTAAAAAAGCAAACATTATTTTAACGGGGGTCTATTGTTATTACCGGAACTTGGAAATAGCATTAGCAACACTTGCCCAAAACCTTTGCGGGATAATGCTTCTAAATAAATATCATTCAGCGCCTTGAAAAATTTTCTTGCTTTTCTTCAAAAAATTCGATTTGTCCTTCATTATCTTATCCATTTGACCCCCTTTTCTACTCAAAATATTTTTTAAAATTAAAAAAAAATACTTAACCAGAATAATATCGAGGGTCTTTTTACGCTGGACTCAAAACAAATAAAAACCCCCTTTTGGGTTGTTAATGTGAGCGTTTAGAACAAGTTTAAAAGTTTTTTTACTTTTTAAACATTCCTTTTTTTCTGCCGGGGTCTGGGGGTTTAGAAAACTTCCCTCGCCTTTCTTTTAAGATCAAAACTTTTTTTTCTTTGTAGTCATCAAAACGGCCTGTAAACGATTAAATTCTTCATCCGTGTGTTTGAGTCAAATAGTCTTTTTTTATTGCATTTGAACAGCTAAGTTTTTGCGTTTTTATTGAAACCCTAGCGTGTGCTTTTGAGTTTTTTGTTTTTAATTTTTTGCCAGCAGCACTTACAGCTAATGAACACAGGCCAAAAGGCTAAAACAAACCGCCAGAGGGAAAAAACGGGGGTGACCAACCCTTTGCTAAGAGGCCACACTTGTTCCGCGTAGAGCACTTTTATTGGTTCCAGTATTTAAAAATGTTTCAGCAATTTAAAAGGGAGCAAATACCTTCGTTGGGTTTTTCTGTATTTTGAAAGGTCTTGCCTAGTTTTTGCATTTTTTAATGTTTGTTAATCAAAGGTTTTTTTGCAGGGTTTTTTACTATCCCCGTAGGCGCGCTGTAGGCACATTTGGATAAACCCGAACAACATGCTTTTTTTTTAAAATAAAAAATAATTTTTAGTGTATATCTTTTTTGTCTGTTTTCTTTAATATTCACTGCGCCTCAATAAAAAACAAATGTAATTTAAATGGTTTATCGGCTTCCTTTTTTTTAAATTTGAAGTTTTTTACTTTTCCCCACAGTTCTCCCGCTTCCATTAAAAACCCTTCCCCCGTGACCGTAGGTCAATCCATAAGCCGTATTCGCTGTTAAAAAAACATCGAGTCTAACATTTTGAGGTGTAAATCTTTTGACACAAAGGGGGGGGTGCTGTTGGATTTCACCCCTCCCCCCCTCCAAACAATTTTCTTATTTCGTCAAAAATTTATACGGTTTAAGCCCGCAGCGTAGATTTGGGTTTGGACTACCCTCAACGAACATTGTTTATTGTTAATTTTAAAATTAAAAAACTTTTTATTTTTTCTTTCGAATGGTTCTTCATCTTTACACAGCAATAAAATACCTTTAAGCGATCTTTTGCGGCACAAAACAAAATTCCATATAGCGCCCGCCTTGCTTCTGGATATTTTTTGATGAATCCTCTTTTGTAAAATTTGCTAAATTTTTACTGATATTGTTGCTCAAACACCTTTCTAAGTTTGGTTGCAACAACGTCAAACTTAAAAGAATTCGAAAGCGACTTTGCTTTGGGGGTCTAATGATTTGATAACCCCCTTTTATTTATTAAAAGTTGTTCATATCAATTTTCTTTTAATCTCCTTGAAAGTTGGCGCATGCGCTTTTAACAACCAAAATCTAAGGGAATGGAAAAGCGATTTCCAAACGCAATATTTACAGCCACATACTTTTTGCCGTCTGGATTAGCATTTCCGGCGCCTATTCTGTGTTTTAGCCCATCATCATTTTCAATTCCTTGAAACGCAAGATCAGCCCTTTCATTCTCGGTTAGCCATAGATCAGAATAGGTTAAAAATATGTCTGCATTGTGTAAAGAAAATATTTCTTGCCCCTCAAGTTTTATAGAAATTTTCTTAACAATTGCCCGTCCCAGATTCTGCACAACTGTCCTGTTTGCGTCTGTTGTTGAAGCGAGTTCTATTTTGAAAGTAAGCCGCGCAGAGCCTGGCACAATCACTTCATCCGCTCCTAGGTCTGGAAATTTAACAGTAAGAATTTGATCCGCATCAATAGTAGATGGATTATTTGGAACAGTAATATTCCGCTTATTTCCCTTCACGCCAAAGGGCTCTTTCAGCCTTCTATGCGGGTCAAGAATTGAGCCATATGCTTGTGACATTTTTATGAAGCAAAATAAAAAGTTAATTATTTAAAACATGGCAGGCAGAGAAGATGAAGAAGATTATGATGTTTTTGATCGTGGAGACGACATGAGTGAAACGGCTCCTTTGATACAGCATCGCTCAGCGACCTCATTGCGGCGTGAATTAACAGAAAGTACAATTGGGGCATTTTACAAAAGTTTAGGCCTAGAACCCCCCCGAATTTATAGACCCTAATGATTTTGAAGTAAAAGACGATGGCCATTTGTATGTGAAAAACAATCAAGGAGAACTTGTTAAGCTTACGCATGAACGAGACCCATCAAAGTTTTTAGCCGTGGGTTCAATTAGGCAAAGACTCCCTGTGAGCGTACAAAATCGCCTTGGCATTGCTAAACCAAAATTAGATAGGGATGCAGTTGCTAAACTTCAAAACACACTACAAGAACTCCCGACAGATAACCAAATACAAAACATGGAACTTAAAGAATTAAATCAATCGGCAGGCGAATTAATAAATGCAATAGAAGCAGAAACCAGTTTTTTCCGAAGAAACAGCATTAAAAACAATTAATGATTCCCCATTGCCTATGCGAGAAATAGCGGCCCTTGATCATGCTTTGAGAAGCATCAGAGGCGAATTAACAAACAATTTAGCAAAACTGGGTGAACTAGATGAGCATATAAAAAGAGAAAAAGAAAAACTCGTTGAGGCTGATGACGCCAACTTAGGGCCTGATATTAAAGAAAGTAATAACCCAAAGACTAAAAGATCTTGAACAAGAGAGACCAGCAAGACTAGAAGTTTTGTCTACTAATCGAGAACAATTACGAACTCAAGTGAGCAGAATAAGAGAAACTATCCAAAGAATTTTATATGAAGACACAACACTAGCAGAAAGAATAAGAACACTGTTTAGAGAGCAAGGAGTCACATTAGCAAGTGTTATAACTGCCTTAGGATTTGCAATAAGTACACTGGTGTTGGCTATTACAGGTGGTGGTGGAGGGCAAAGCTCAGTGCCTCCGCCGCCATCGCCTCCGCCTGATAAATCATGGTAAAAAAACAGCTTGATCATCTTGCGAGTTTATTAAAAAAATTAGCTGGTAAAGCTATAGACCCTTTACCAGGTATATTAGGGGTGTTGTTAGCTGGCTTTTGTCTACTGCAAGCAAAGTAGTTGGCTTTATGGCCGAGCACTTATGGGCATAGTTCTCTAATAGTCGGGTTAATATTTAGTAAAATAAAGACCAAGTAATCCTAGGCCAGTTAATCCAAGAACAAGTGCTGTCTTTTCATATTCATGGTCATCGCGAACAGAGTCCGCGAGCTTTGCTGAGTCTTCAATGGCCTTGGGCTTTGGACCTCAGGGATTGGATGACTATTCTTAGGGGGTCATCTTGTTTTTTTACTGCTTGCAATATTACTGGCTCAGAATTTTATTTCGTTTTTTTCCCGACTTTCTGTTCATTGCCTGCCACAAGGATTTCATTATTGTAGTTTATTATTGTTCCTATCTGGAGTCTAAGGTCAGAAGGCAGCATGTATAAACCAGTGCCAACAGCAAAGTCTACTTTCGATCTTGCGTATTGTAAAACATTTTGTACCTTTTTATACTTGAAGGCAAATCAACTGTAGAATTAATGCCGTCCTCTAAATTTGCTAAGTATTGTTTTGTGCATCAAAGCCAGTAGAAGGATCAGTTTATGCTCGATCTCGTTTGTGCTTGCGAGCCTAGCAAACACCAAACATAAGTACGAACAGAGTCGTTTTCGTTCTATTCCTGCTTTAGTTTAGGCCCTTAGAAGTGTCTAATATAAATGTTGTCAATGCTGTTTTATGCTCTTGCTCTATGGACCCTAGGTGAACAGCTGTGCCTGAAGAGAAAGATGTGTAAGGAGGATTCCAGTCATATTTATACTTTCTGTGCACGCCCCAATAATAAGGGGTGCCTAGACCATGATTAAGATCCAACTTTTGTCTAAAGTCTGTGTTGGCCTTAATATTGAATTCGTTACAAATCCTTTCAAAAGCCTTCATGTCTATTCTGTTGCTAAATGGATTATAACGGTTTGTCATTTGGTAATGGAGCTTGCAGTTCAGTCAAAATACGTCTGAAGGTGTAATAAAAATGAAATCTATACACTGACCTCACCAAAGGATCAGGATGATTAAATGATCAGCATACGATACTCCACACCCAGTTGATGCACAAAACACAGCAAAGTTTAACTGGTTCTGATAAAACTGCATCGGATGACTAAACCACACTTTCGCGATGTAGTCTTTTTTATAGGGGGGTTAAGATATCTGTTTAATGGAGTACTAACCTTTTTATGAAAAGTGTCAGTCTGGGTCACAGCAATGTCAAGAGTATCAGTTGCTATATTTTTAAGATTGTAGTGCGGCCCAACAGAATATTTTGCATCAGTATATTGAATGCACTCATTTTATTTCGTTTAAAAAATGTTTGTAACAATAACAACCCAAGACCGTCCTTCGTTTTTAGAACATGCTATTGATAACAATTGCGGGGTCAAAACGGTCGCGCTCCATGAAATATTCTACAAAGTCGTATGGTTTAATATAAGCAAAGCCAAGGAGAATAATAAGGTTCTAAAAGTTGACAAAACAGGGGCCAAAGTTAGCCAGTTAACAATACCTGATGGTTATTACGGGTTTTGCTCACTAAAAGAAGCAATGAGTAACTTTGACATTACTCTCAAACTTAACAATGCAAATCTAAAAACAATGTTAACATTCAAGCCTGAAGAAGAAGGAGGTTACTATTTTGATAAAGAGCTAGCTAAAATGTTAGGCTTTGCAGCTAACAATTATAGATTTAGAGTTACACCAAACAAAACTACTTATGAGGGAGAAAATCCGCTCGATCTTGCATTACATTCATTACTCTATGTTCATTTGGATGAGCTGAGCACTGATGAAAACTTATATGATGGAAGGCCCTCAACTGTTTTAAGAGCTCTTCCATCTGGGAAAGCTGCATATTGCGATTATGAAATTATACAATTCCCTAATTTACAGTTTAAAAGATTAGTTTGTGGGAGGGTTGGATCATTTAATATAAAAATTGCAGACAAAGCGGGGAAAGTTGTGAAATGTGATAACCTACACATTGTTTTGGAAATAAAATAATAAGTTGTTCTAAAAAAAATAATGTCGCAGGGGCCAGAAGAATCAGGAGTTACATTAGCGCCTGTGAGGTGTATAACTTTAGAATTAAAAGACCTTGCAGACGTTGCAGACTTTGAACAGAATGGTGAGATAGGCGCTTTGTATGGTTTTGAGTACACTAAAGATGGTGATTATAAACGCAAAGAGGTTGGCGACAACAAAAGTTTCCTAAACTAGAGCAACTGCGCAATCTAGAAGCAAATAATGTTGGCCAGTATGAATATAAAATAGTTCAAAAAACCTGACTCAATTGGCACTTGGGAAACCCTATTTAGAATGGACATAAAATTTGAATTCATAAGCCCATTTACATTTTTTAACCATCAAAAAAGTTTCAGAAAAGCATTCAACTCTGGCCCTTTACAGTAAGCCTTATGCCAGACGACAATAGTCGGAAAGAAATTGAAATAACGCCGTATGGAAAAAACAGTACATCCTCCACAGAAGAGAAACAGTTTTGAAAGATGCTTCTACAAAATTACAGTTCATTCCGCAAATGAAATTAGGAGACACGTTCACAATGATATTTGAAATTTCTGTCTTAAAAGATAAGGAGAGGGATGGGGTTGTGGGCGTTAGTAACGTCCTTTTTAAAGGAATTCTAATTAGCTGGCAAAATTTAGACGTTGACAGTCTTAAAGTTACTGTCGTCGTTCTTCACAATGGCGAGGATATTAAGGTCATAACAACAAGCAACAAAATCAATATTAGTCTAATAGAAACAATCTTAAAGCACTGAATTGGATTAATCTTACACATTTTAGACCTTATAGGATTTATTATACTGAACAAGTTTTGACAGAGAGCATGATAAAAACAATAACTGGATTAGATTAAATTCTGTTATAAAACTATGGAACAGTTAAACTTTATGACAAAAACCCCTCATTGTTCATTAATTTGTGGACAGACTGGTTGTGGGAAAACAATATTATCCTCGACCTGTTACAAACAGTTTATCGTTATAATTTTGATCATATTGTGATTTTCTGCCCAACACTTAAATGGAACAAAGCATATCATGATAGAAGGTTTATATGGACAGATGATGACATATATTTAGTTGATCCTAGCAATAAACTGAGTGAGTGTTTTAGAACAGTTTTTATAGACTGTTTGAAGGAAGCAGACCTATTTATTAAGAGACTGTTCAGCAGAAAGAGCTATTAAAAAAGAATCTGTCAAACTAGCCTTATGAAGACTT
>CM031622.1:9375231-9387731 GCA_018398815.1 Conus ventricosus
AACCGGTCTTAACCGGTTTCGAGCGGCCGCCCTTGAATCCGTGTTTTCCTGTTCTCTGACAAGTAAACCCTACAAACAAACATACTGTGTAGGGTTATCCGTTTTCAATACTAATTTACTAAACTTTTTAGATTTTAGTTTTTGCTTAATCCTGCGTTTTTCCTGATCATTTTCAATAACATCATTTTCAAGCATACATTCATCAAATGAGGTTCTTTCTTTCATGTGAAATAAAACTACAGTCTTTAACTGTCTTCTAAAGTCTTTTAAAACTGAGTTATATGTTTGACATAAAATCCACACACTTATCCCATCATGTCTTCCGCTGAAAGCCAGTTTTGACAAAGTATTTCTTTTTTTAACTATGTCTTTTTCTGCCGAACAGTCATCTATAATAAATAGCGTCTGCGTTCCTTCAAACGCTCTATAAAAGTATTCTAAACACTCACTTAATTTACTGCTAGGATTAACTAAATATATGTCATCATCCGTCCATATAAACCTTCTATTATGATATGCTTTGTTCCGTTTAAGCGTTGGACAGAAAATCACAATATAATCAAAATTATAGCGATAAACTGTTTGTAATAGGTCTAGGACAAATATTGTTTTTCCGCAACCAGTTTGCCCACAAATCAATGAACAATGAGGCTCTTTTGTCATAAAGTTTAACTGCTCCATAGTTTTATAACAGAAATTAATTTAGTCCTGTTATTATATTTATCATACTCTCTGTCAGAACTTGTTCAGTATAATAAAACCCTATAAGGCCTAAATGTGTAAGATTAATCCAATTCAGTTCTGTAAGATTGTTTCTATTTTAAGTCAACATTGATTTTGTTGCTTGTTGTTTATGACCTTAATATCCTCACCATTGTGAAGAACGACGATTGGTAACTTTAAGACGTTTAACGTCTAGGTTTTGCCAGCTAATATTAATTCCTTTTATAAGGACGTCACTAACGCCCACAACCCCATCCCTCTCCACATCTTTAAAGACAGAAATTTCAAATATCATTGTGAACGTGTTTCCTAATTTCCTGCGTGGAATGAACTGTAATTTTGTAGAAGCTTCCTTTAAAAACCGTTTCTTTTCTGTGGAGGATGTACTGTTTTTTCCCATACGGCGTTATATCAATCTCTTTCCGACTATTGTCCTCTGGCATAAGACTTATATGTAAAGGGCCAGAGTTGCGTGCTTTTCTAAAACTTTTTTGACGGCTAAAAAATGTAAATGGGCTTATGAATTCAAATTTTATTTCCCATTCTAAATATGGTTCTAAGTGCCATTTGCTGTCAGGTTTTCGAACTATTTTATATTCATACTGGCCAGCATTATTTGCTTCTACATTGCGCAGTTGCTCTAGTTTAGGAAACTTTTTGTTGTCGCCAACCTCTTTGCGTTTATAATCGCCATCTTTAGTGTACTCAAACCCATACAAAGCGCCTATCTCACCGTTTTGTTCAAAGTCCGCAACGTCTGCAAGGTCTTTTAATTCTAAAGTTATACACCTCACAGGCGCTAATGTAACTCCGGATTCTTCTGGTCCATGCGACATTTTTTAGTACAGTTTATTATTTTATTTCTAAAACAATGTGTAGGTTATCACATTTCACGACTTTCCCAGTTTTGTCTGCAATTTTTATATTAAATGATCCGACCCTCCCACAAACTAATCTTTTAAACTGTAAATTAGGGAATTGTATAATTTCATAATCGCAATATGCAGCTTTCCCAGATGGAAGAGCTCTTAAAACAGTTGAAGGCCTTCCATCATATAAGTTTTCATCAGTGCTCAGCTCATCCAAATGAACATAGAGTAATGAATGTAATGCAAGATCGAGCGGATTTTCTCGCTCATAAGTAGTTTTGTTTGCTGCAACTCTAAAACTATGAATGGACCGATCGGCAGTTGTAAAGCCTAACATTTTAGCTAGCTCTTTATCAAAATAGTACCCTACTTCTTCTTCTTCAGGTTTGAAGGCCAACATTGTTTTTAGATTCGCATTGTTAAGTTTGAGAGTAATGTCAAAGTTACTCATTGCTTCTTTTAGTGAGCAAAACCCGTAATAACCATCAGGTATGGTTAACTGGCTAACTAATTGTCCTCTATTATTAACTTTTTTAATCTTATTATTCTCCTTGGATTCGGTTATATTAAACCATACGACTTTGTAAAATATTTCATGAAGTGCAACCATTCTGGCCCCGCAATTGTTATCAATGCATGTTCTAAAAACGAAGGACGGTCTTGAGTTGTTATTGTTACAAACATTTTTTAAACGAAATAAAATGAGTGCATTCAAATATACTAATGCAAAATTATTCTGTTGGGCCGCACTACAATCTTAAAAACATAACAACTGATACTCTTGTCATTTCTTGACTCAGTCTGACACATTTCAAGTAAAGGTTAGTACTCATTGAAGAGCTATCTTAAACCCTCCTATTAAAAACGACCACATCCCGAAAGTGTGGTTTAGTCACCCGATGCAGTTTTACCAGAACCAGTTAAACTTTGCTGTCTTTTGTGCATCAACTGGGTGTGGATGTGTCGTATGCTGATCATTTAAAATCATCCTGACCCTTTGGTGAGGTCAGTGTATAGATTTCATTTTTATTACACCTTCAGACGTATTTTGACTGAACTGCAAGCTCCATTGCCAAATGACAAACCGTTTAATCCATTCAGCAAACGAATAGACATGAAGGCTTTTGAAAGGATCTGTAACGAATTCAATATTAAGGCTAAGACAGACTTTAGACAAAAGTTGGATCTTAATCGGGTTCTAGGCACCCTTATTTTTGGGGCGTGCACAGAAAGTATTAACTATGCTTGGAATCCTCCTTACATATCTTTCTCTACAGGCACGGCTGTTTCACCTCGGGTCCATAGAGCAAGAGCATAAAACAGCATGGACAACATTTATTTTAGACACTTCTAAGGGCCTAACTAAAGCAGGAATAGAGCGAATAAACGACTCTGTTCGTACTTACGTTTGGTGTTTGCTAGGCTCGCAGGCACAAACGAGATCGAGCATAACTGATCCTTCTACTGGCTTTGACGCACAAAAACAATACTTAGCAAATTTAGAGGACGCCATTAAATTTACAGTTGATTTGCCTTCAAGTATTAAAAGATACCAAAATGTTTTACAATACGCAAGATCGAAAGTAGGACTTTGCTGTTGGCACTGGTTTATACATGCTGCCTTCTGACCTCAGGCTCCAGATAGGAACAATAATAAACTACAATAATGAAATCCTTGTGGAGGCAATGAACAGAAAGTCGGAAAAAAACGAATAAATTCTGAGCCAGTAATATTGCAAGCAGTAAACAAACAAGATGACCCCCCAAGAATAAGTCAACAATCCCCGTGGCTCAAAGCCCGAAGCCCGTTGAAGAAGTCAAAAAAATAATGACCATGAATATGAAAAGACAGCGCTTGTTCTTGGATTAACGGGCCCTAGGATTACTTGGTCTTTATTTTACTAAATATTAACCCGACTATTAAGAGAACTAAGGCCCATAAGTGCTCGGCCATAAAGCCAACTACTTTGCTTGCAGTAGACAAAAGCCAGCTAACAACACCCCCTAATATACCGGTAAAGAGTCTATAGCTTTACCGGCTAATTTTTTTAATAAACCCGCAAGATGATCAAGCTGTTTTTTACCCATGATTTATCAGGCGGTGATGGAGGCGATGGCGGCGGAGGCACTAGCCCAGCACCACCACCACCCGTAATAGCCATCACCAGTGTACTTATTGCAAATCCTAAGGCCGTTATAACGCTTGCTAATGTGACTCCTTGCACTCTAAACATCGTTTTTATTCTTTCTGCTAGCGTTGTGTTTTCATATAAAATTCTTTGGGTAGTTTCTCTTATTCTGCTCACTTGAGTTCTTTAATTCTTCTCCGTTAGTAGACGCCGCTGTAGTCTTAATGATCTTTCTTGTTCAAGATCTTTTATTCTTTGGGTTATTATTTCTTTAACCTTAAGCCCTAAGTGGGCGTCATCAGCCTCAATGAGTTTTTCTTTTTCTCTTTCTATACGCTTATCTATTTCACTCAGTTTTGCTAAATTGTTTATTAATTCGCCTCTGAAGGTTGGTAAAGTGCGATTAAGGGCCGCTAGTTCTTCATAGGAATGAAGATTTTGGTGCTGTTTCTTCGGAAAAACTGGTTTCTGCTTGATTATTTTGTCCGCTGTTTGACTTAAATCTTGAAGTTTATGTTTTGCATTTAAATATTTGTTGGGAGTTCCTGTAGTGTGTTTTGAAGTTTAGCAACTGCCTCCCTATCTAATTTTGGTTTAGCAATGCCAAGGCGATTTTGTACGCTCTTTAGGGGTCTTTGCTATTGTACCTATGGCATAAAACTTTGATGGGTCTCGTTTAGCTGTAAGCTGAACAGGTTCTCCTTGATCGTTTTTCACATACAAATGGCCATCATCTTTTACTTCAAAATCATTAGGGTCTATAAATTCGGGGGGTTTTAAGCCTAAAGTTTGTAAAATGCTCCGACCGTTCTTTCTGTTAATTCATGCCGCAATGAGAGCGCTGAGCGATGCTGTATCAAAGGAGCCGTTTCACTCATGTCGTCTCCAGGATCAAAAACATCATAATCTTCTTCACCTTCAATCCCTGCCATGTTTCTTTAATAATAAACTTTTTATTTTGTTTTATAAAAAATGTCACAAACATATGGCTCGATTCTTGACCCGCATAGAAGATTGAAAGAGCCCTTTGGCGTGAAGGGAAATAAGCGGAATATTACTGTTCCAAATAATCCGTCTACTATTGATTCGGATCAAATTCTTACTGTCAAATTTCCAGACCTAGGAGCGGATGAAGTGATTGTGCCAGGCTCTGCGCGTCTTACTTTCAAAATAGAACTCACTTCAACAACAGACCCCAACAGGACAGTTGTACAGAATTTGGGGCGGGCAATCGTTAAGAAAATTTCTATAAAACTTGAGGGACAAGAAATATTTTCTTTACATAATGCAGACATATTTTTAACCTATTCTGATCTATGGCTAACCGGGAACGAAAGGGCTGATCTTGCGTTTCAAGGAATCGAAAATGAAGAAGCACTAAAACATAGAATAGGCGTGAAGATGCTAAAGACGGCAAAAGGTTTGTAGCCGTAAGTTATGCGTATGGAAATCGCTTTTTTCATACCCCTAGATTTTGAGTTGTTAAAATCGCATGCCCCATACTTTCAAGGAGCATTAAAAGACAGATTGTCATATGAACTAACTTTTAATGACTACAATATGTTATTTATCTACAGACACCGAAGCAAAGTACAGCATTTCTGAATCTCGTTAGAGTTTGACATCGTTAGCAACCCTAACTTAGCGAGGCTGATTGAGCAACAATATCAGTCAAAATTAGCAATATATTACGAAAGAGTGATTTTTCATTCTAAATATCCTAAAAGGCAGGGCAGACACTATATGGAATTTTAGTTTTAGTGCCGCAGGCAAGATCGTTTAAAAGGTATTTATTGCTGTGTGAAAATGAAGAACCATTCAAAAGACAAACTGAAAATTTTGTTAATCCCAAAATAACGAAAGTGCAATGTACAATTGGGGGTAGTCCTAACCAAATCTACGCTAGCGGGCTTAAACCTTATCAGCATTTTGATGAAATAAGAAAACTGTTTGGAGGGGGAGGTGTAGAAAATCCAACAGTTGACCTTGTGTCTAAAGATCTACATCTTCACAGTGTTAGACTTGATCATTATTTAACAACGAAATACGGTTTATGGATTGACCTAAGGGCAACGGAGGATAATCAGTTACATGGAAGCGGGGAGAACTGTTAGAGAATAATAAACATTCAAATTGATAAAGAAAAGAGGCCGATAAACCACTTAAGTGTATTTGTTTTTAATATATGATGCGCAGCTGAATATTCAAGATAACAGATTAAAAATATACAATACTAAATTATTTTTTATTTTTTAAAAAAAGCATGTCTGTTCAGGTTTATCCAATGTGCCTACAGCACAGAGCCCCAAAAAGGGATAGTAGAAACCCCTAACATAAAAACCTTTAGATTAACAAACATTATGCAAATGCAACAAAAAATAGAGCAGGACCTTTCAAAATACAGCAAAACCAAACGAAGGTATTCTGCTGCCTTTAATGCTGTTACATATGTTAATACTGGAACATCGACTTTGAGTGCTCTATCAGCAGGAACAAGTGTAGGTCTCTTAGCAACAGGTGTAGGTGCACCCGCAGCTTTACACTAGGAGGTTTGTCTTTAGCTCTCGGTGTGTGTTCATTAGCTGTAAGTGCTGCTGGCAAAAAATTAAAACCAAACTCCAAAAGCACACAGCTATGGTTCAACTAATACCAGCTAAACTTAGTTCGTTCAAACTGACAATTAATAAAGCACTAGTTGACTCAAACATCACGGATAAAGGGAATTTAGTCGTTTACAGGCTGATTTTGATGACTATAAAAGACAAAAGTTTGATCTTCAAAAAAAGGCAAGAGCAAGTTTTTCTCAACAGCCAGACACCGAGCAGATAAAAAAGGAATGTTTAAAAAAAGTAACGAGACATTAAACTCTGTTCTAAACAGCTCACATTAACAACATCAAAGGGCGTTTATACTTTAGTTTATGAGTCCAAGCACAAAAAGACCGTTGATATTGATTCTGATTAATTATTTTTTTTAAATTTAAATAAATATTTTGAGTTAGAAAAGAAACTCAACATGGATAAGATATATGAAGGACCGGACGAATTGTTTGAAGGAATGCTTAAGGGAGAGCGTTTGTCAAAAGCTTTAAATGATATTAATCTAGAAGTCATGATCCAACAAACGTACAGGCAAGTGTTGCTCATGCTATTTCTCAAGTTCCTGGTAAACTAACAATAGACCGCCAGTTAAAGTAATGTTAGCTGTTTTAATCGACTATATAACAATAAATGAAGAAAATCTAGAAGTTGGGTCTCGACTCAACAACAGTTTATTCTTTCCCATAATGACTTAACGCCTGGTTGGGCAGACCAACTGCTTGCACAGTTTGTGTGGCCGCTGAAGAAGCCAAAATGAGAGGCTCTGGTTGGTCAGAGGGCGAAAGTCTTAGAGATCAGATTAAAACGGCTAAGTATGAGCCGATTGTAGGCAAGGCTTACTTTCCCGCTGCCCCAGCATTTAGTCGCAAAAAAGAGCAGTTCTAAACATAAAGAATTCAGACAACAAATGTTTTATGTGGTGTGTTCTTGCAAGGCTGCATCACGTCCGCAAAAACGCAGAGAGAGTGACTAACTATGAACCTTACAGCAATGATCTTAACTTTAGTGGAATATCCTTTCCTGTTAGCGTGGACAAAATTGATCAGTTTGAAGAACAAAACAAACCCAATAACTGTTAATATCTACACATGGGATGGGGGAAACAAATCTGCAACCATCAGAGTATCCAAAAACAGTCCATCGATTGGCGAACAGACAAAAGCCATGTTGACTTACTACTGATGTTTTCGCAACAGGGCTACCACATTACACATTGATACGAACAATGAGTAGACTATTGGCGCATACTTCAAAGCAAAAAATAAACAAGAATTCTGTAGAAAATGTTTAACAAGAATTCCATCTGTTCAAGCCGCGAGTGAACATATAAAACATTGTATCAGCCCAGTTGACTGTAATACAAAACTAATTACGCCCCACCCGGATCTAAAGTTAGTTTTAAGAACTGGAAACGGCTGCAAACAAGCCCATACATTGTTTACGCAGACTTCGAGTCGCTTATTTTTCCCTTATGAAGGCCCGACGCCACAGAAACTTCCTAAAACAGCCTTTGTGAGTAATCATCAGATTTGCTCATTTGCCTTCATTGTTGTCAGGTCGGATGGCGCCCATTCAAAACCAGAATTATGTAGAGGGCCTAATGCTGCAGAATATTTTCTTAAAACGCTTTGCAGCAAGTGCGTAACGCCTGTTTAATAATCTAAACTTATCTGAAATCATAATGACGCCTGAAGACCAACAACAGTATGACTCAGCCCACACATTGTTGGATTTGC
The DNA here is from genome assembly GCA_018398815.1 of Conus ventricosus. Classification (NCBI taxonomy): domain Eukaryota; kingdom Metazoa; phylum Mollusca; class Gastropoda; order Neogastropoda; family Conidae; genus Conus; species Conus ventricosus. The sequence goes on from CM031622.1 coordinate 9,383,289, forward strand.
GGTTTCGAACTAATGTCTAACAGCGAGGAACCCAATCCGACAGTAAGAGACCATGATCACATTAGCGGAAAGTTCAGAGGAGCAGCCCACAGTAAATGCAATCTTCAACTAAAGTTTGATCCTAAGACATGGAGCTGCCCATCTTCTTTCAAAAACTTGCGAGGTTACGATCTCTCTTTATAATGAAAGCAGTAGACGACGCCTTCAGGATAACATGCTTGCACAGTCATCAGAAAAGTACATGTGTTTCACTTTAAATAACATGTCTTTTTATGACTCTATGCAGCACATGATGGGATCATTAGAGTCACTGGCTATGTCCTTAAAGTCCTGTCCAATAACAGAAGAATATTTTGACCCAATCTTGTTAGAAAGCGCGTTTACCCTTATGAGTACATGAACAGTTGGCAAAGGTTTGACGAAGATACACTTCCGCCTAAAGGCGCGTTCTTTTCTAGTCTTAGAGGAAAGGACATCAGCGATTCTGATTACCAGCATGCTCAAGAAGCGTGGCAGAAGTTAGAGTGTAAAACGATGGGAGACTATCATGATGCATACTTGATGGCTGATGTATGTTTGTTGGCGGACGTCTTTGAAAATTACAGAAAGACCTGCATGAAACATTACAGCCTGGATCCCGCGCATTAATTTCTGCGCCTGGGATGAGCTGGATGCTTTCTTAAAGTTTACTGGAATAAAGATTGATTTATTGTCTGACCTACCAATGATTCAGATGATTGAAAACGGATTGCGTGGAGGAAATTTTGTATTGGCGTCACACCATTACTGTAAAGCAAACAACAAATACTTGGACGACTATGATCCCAAGTAAAAGGTCTAACTATCTTATGTATTTAGATGCAAACAATCTGTATGGATGGGCTATGTCGCAATCACTTCCACTACGCAACTTTGAAATGTACAAAGGCGGCGGTACAAATAATGTGCAAAGAGCATTAAAGTGGTTGAGCAGTTTAACGCCCGATCAACAGCGTGGTTTCATTCTAGAAGTTGACTTAGAATATCCTCAGGAACTCCATGACCTACATAATGACTACCCATTAGCAGCAGAATGCCTAAAGATGAATCGACAGAGCCGCCTAAACTTGTGCCTAATCTTCGAGACAAAAAAAATTATGTCTGTCATTACAGACTTCTACAATTTTATTTAAAACATGGTTTGACGTTGACAGCTGTTCATCGTGTAATTGCTTTTGATCAAGAACAGTTCATGAAACCATACATCATGAAGAACACTGATCTTAGAACTAAATCCACAGATGCTTCAGAAAAAGACTTTTTCAAGCTGATGAACAACAGCTGTTTCGGAAAGACTATGGAGAATCCACACAAGCGTAAAGATGTAGATTGGTCACCAGAGAGAACGAAGCAATTAAGCTGACTTCAAAACCTAATTATCAGGACTTTAGAAGATTTCATGATCACCTTTTGGCATAATGATGAAAAAAAAGAAAGTCAAATTGGACAAACCTGTATTATTGGGTTTACTGTTTTAGAATTATCAAAGCTTTTGATGTTAGAATTTCTTTATGACTACTTTAAACCCACGTATCCAGAGTCCAGAGTACTTTACACAGATACAGATTAGTTTTGTTATAGATAATCCTACTGAAGACATCTATAAAGACATGGAATTAGAAGTAGTAAAGGGCATGCGGGATGGTTACGACACATCTGATTATCCCAAAGATTCGCCTTTGCATTCAACCGTTAACAAGAAGGTTTTAGGAAAGATGAAGGACGAATTATCTGGAGGGGTGATTAAGGAGTTTATTGGTTAAGGTCGAAAATGTACAGTATTTCTAGCAGGAGAAAACCATTAAGAAAGCAAAAGGAATATCTCGCAGTGTTGTGCAGTCAAACATATCACATAACAACTACAAAGAAGCATTGTTTGACAATAAGACTTTTCATCATGACAACGTAAAACTACGATCTAATCTGCATGAGATCAACACAATGTTGTAACAAAGAAGTCATTAGATAGAACAAACACTAAACGAGTATTTGTTAATCCAGAGTTTTCATATGCAATTGGGCACTGGAGAACAGCATAATTACATATCTTCCTCAAGTTTTGTTATAAACCCATTTATGGCATATTTTTCCTCAAATTTTTTTTAAAGCTCAATCATTATCATTATCCAATTCAACCAAATTATTTTTCATGTTTTTCTTGATGTGCTCGAATTTTTTTTATTATTTCAAGATATTCTTTTCCCCATATTTGATAATCAAAATTTGGGATTTTGGGCTGTAGGTGATCTGGTTGTTTTAGCATGTGCCCATGAATCCACGTAATTGTTTCCTTAATAATAGAACTCGTATCATATGATTCCCTTATCAATTCCACAGTCTCTTCCTTTATCATTCTTGTTTCGTTCTGCGCTTCTTCTGAGCTTCCATTTTAGACTCAAATATATTTATGTAAATTAAAAATTAATTAAGCAACTGGAACTGTATCTGGTGGGATTATCTGCAGTTCTTCCTTCACAAAAGATCTTGGGGGGGTGGGCGTTTTGTCGTGTCAGTTTCTCGTAAATAATACACGGGTGGATTCATTTTTACAATTCTTTTTATTTCATATTTGGGTCAACACTCCAAACTGGATCTGTTGCCTGATGCGAGTGTCCCCTTCTGCTTCCCGGTAAATAAAGGTACCTTATTTTAAACCAAACGGTAATAGTTTGCTGGTTGTACTGGAGTCTTCAGCAACATTTATTGTTTGTTTCTTGATTGCTTGTACTGGTTTTAGCCCTTTAAATTCTTCATTATTCATTGCACGCAAAACTGAGGGTAGTCTTCTAACCATTCTGTGTTGCGAGAATTGTCAATAAGCTCTCTGTGATATGGTAGGAGAAAAGTCTTTCAGATAACTGTTTGTTAAGTTTTCAACTAAAGCCTGTGATCGGTGAACTCCCGGAATGCCTCTTTTAATGGTAACTCTATGTTTTAACAATAATTGATTCACTTGGCCTTTAAATTCTTTTCCATCATCGACTTGAATCATGCAAGGATAAGTTAGCGGACCTCGTTGGTATATCAGTTGTATGGCAACAGCAACAGCAGAAGCACTCTTTTTTGTTAATGGTTCCGCATCTTTGTATCTTGAAGCTATGTCAATGACTGTAAGTGCGTACTTAAATCTTTTTCGTCTAATGTATCATGGGGTAAATATAGAAGATCCATTTGAATGGTGTCATTCGGTATTGTATTCACAAAGTGTGGTCTCTGTATTCGTCTAGGTGCAGGTAAATAAATTTGCCAAATCGCTTGTTTAGATAACCATTCCTTTGCTGTTTGTTCACTGACTCCGCTGCTTGGCTTAGCTTTTTTAATTGCCGTGATTCCCTTCCAATATCCTTTTGGCGAATAATAGATTTTGTTCATTTTTATTCAGCAATATTATGCGTAACAAAATACACAGCGGTCATGCCAAAGACAATAAACACGATTTCTTGCATCTTTTGTTTTTTTTGATGGCTGATAAAAGTCACTGAATTTTGGTGGGGGCAATGTCTCGATTGGTTTGCCTGTTACAAGATAATATTCTTTTATTGCCTGGTCAACATTTTTAAATGTTTTAAGCTGCATGTCCCCGTTTTTTCAGTTTGTTATTAATAAAATCTAACTGCTCAATTCTCTGCTTTTCATAGGCGTCTTGTGCGCTGCTAGTTGCTCCATAGCTTTGTTATGTCTTTTTCTCTCGCCATCATCCCGCAGTTTACTAAATGCGTAATTACTTCCCCTAAAGCAAGCGCATTAACCACAGCGCCGCCTATCATCATTACGAATGAAGCCATTTTTATAAATGTATTTTTTTAATTTTACATATTGATACTGTCAGGAATTTTTTCCTTGCTTAACTAGAAAATCTTTTGTAGCGAATGAAGCTGCTATAACAGCAATCAGCTTTGCTGAGTCTTCAAAAATCTAGCTTGCCAAGATCGGTGGTTTAATTTTTAACAAGCTTTTACCAAGCATTGTGTATCCTACACTTAGACCTCCAATAACAGCAGAATGGTATACAAGGTTGGTAACAGTTTTTTCGGTGCTCATTTTTAAAAAATAAAATAATTATAATTAATAAAACATGAACGGCGACGATCTACTACAGGGCAGCCTAAACCTTCTGAACTTATGATTACAAATGATCAAGTTGATGGACCAAACTATTATGCCCAAAAAGGAAAGACTGTATTCTTTGGCAGCATGTGGAAAAACAAAACAGTTCCTCGGAAATGAATTCAGCATAGAACAAATTCAACAAATGTCACCACAAGACATTGTAAAGTATCATAACAGGTATGAAGCGCAATTAGGATCAAGAATGGTAAAAGTGTAGGACAAACAGTTCTTAGTTTGTACACTAAACTAGTCAGTAGATTTGCTCCATTGATTTGAACAAGATTTTATGTATGA
>CM031622.1:9392883-9395383 GCA_018398815.1 Conus ventricosus
CTTAGAGAGGGATATCTGCGTGTAGGAGATGCTTAGAGAGGGATATATTTGTGTAGGAGATCCTTAGAGAGGGATATAGATTGTAGGAATTCCTTTAGTTGTTAAGTTCTTCCTAGAAGTTTCGTTCAAGAACAGCTCATTAGCCTTTCAATCTTGCAGTCGGCTGTAATTCAGAACTAAAGTATTTCCAGTTTGTAGCAAATTGTCATGTGCATGTGGGACCGGAATAGCTCGGTTGGTAGAGCGCCGGACTCGTAATCTTGGGTTGCGGGTTCGAATCTCAGCCGGGCCGTTTCGATACAGGGGGATTTTTCCCACGGAGCTAACATAGGTTCTGACTCCATTTGCCATACTGTCCGAATGAGACTATAAACCGAGGTTCCGTGTGTGAACGCACGCGTAACATCTTGCACACACGTGCAATCCCATCACCAACTTTCGGAAGAGAAGGCCAGTTTGGCTGTTGGTATGGATGACACGTTACACATAGCATGCACCTTGCCCAAAGATGGAGTATGGGTGCCTTAATGGCGGGATTAAAAAAAACGGTCATACACACAAAACTCATCTCCCTTTGTTGGGTAGATGGGATTAATCCTTGCCTGTCTATACAGGGAGTGTCCGCAGGAGTATCAGCCTGCGTACGCTAAAAAAGGAAAGAAAAAGAAGAAAAAAAGGTGTATTGGAGTCTATGCTAAGGAAGAGGAAAGTAAAGATGATTTTCAGTTTGTCTACCATTGTTATTCATTAATTTTGATGCTCTCTCTAGGCTATCTGTGATGAGTGAAATGTGATGAAGTTATTCTGGCACTAAATTCAACAATTACTGAGAAAATTTGATAAGGTTAAAAAAAAAAAAAGATTGTTTCAGGCCAACTGCGGATCTAAAAATGGCGACAGGAAGTGAGGTTATTCTTTTAATTACCTCAATAACTTCTTCAGTTTTACCGAAGTTCCAACGCAGCAACACACTCGATTTCACATCCTACAAACTGGTAAAACAGACATGTCATCTTGCATCCTTGAGACCAGCTAAACAGCATATATATATATGCCTAGGAGCAGGCAATACAAATAAATGTGCCTTCGAGAGAGATTATGATGGTTCCCTCAGGCAGCTAGTGAAGGGCTTCTCATAGGTATAATATATTCCCCCATTTTCTTCATCTTCAATTTTTTTTAAAAGTTAAAATCTTTGCCAAGTCATTACTATAACGACTGAAGAATTGTTAACCTGCACTTGTTTTCCCCCACTACTTAATTGTTCAGCATTCTATTGTTTGGTCAATCAGTGGGAGATTGCATCTCTTAAGAGATCCAAGTAAAGGTTGTTCTGTACAATTCTTAGCCACTCACAATGCTTGGGTTATTGAACAGCAGAGCTGACCACTCGGACTGTTCCATATCTTTTGACCTCCCTTGCATCCTTGAATGGATCCTCAAGCATAGGCTAAAAGATTGTCCCTTACATTTTATAGTGTTTGAATAATGCTTTTAGTTTTTCAGCAACTTTTTTCCTCTCCACACCTTTGTTTTGTTCCATTTTACTACCCTTCGCTGGCTGCTTTGGGGTGCTGTTGGATTCTTTTTTTTGAACCCTTGGCGGTGAGAACACCACAGAATTATGAACTGTGGTGTGTCTCTATTTGACACCAAGAGCACAGACACAATCAACCGTGTCTCCCTGATGAGTCCGATCCAGCGGACGAAAGGCCTAGGAGCAGGCAATACAAATAAATGTGCCTTCGAGAGAGATTATGATGGTTCCCTCAGGCAGCTAGTGAAGGGCTTCTCATAGGTATAATATATTCCCCCATTTTCTTCATCTTCAATTTTTTTTAAAAGTTAAAATCTTTGCCAAGTCATTACTATAACGACTGAAGAATTGTTAACCTGCACTTGTTTTCCCCCACTACTTAATTGTTCAGCATTCTATATATATATATATATATATATATATATATATATATATATATATATATATATAATTAGAGTCAAAAGACCACTCAGAAGTCTAAAAATGCTCAACCAAATAGGGAGCGATATAACAGTTTAAAATAGGATTTAAAAATGGATTAAAAACTACCCTACAAACTTGTTTCGAGTAAGTGCTCTCCTTATATATATATATATATATATATATATATATATATATATATATATATATATATATATATAACAGTTTAAAATAGTCTTTTAAAATGGAATAAAAATAATTGTATATATATATGAATATATATGAATGGGGAAAAAATGCTTCTCAAAATGAGCCTTCAGCAAGCTTATAGTCTCCAAAGCGGAGAGATCCTCCAATAGGGAGGGAAACTCACTAACATATAACTCCTGGTCATATACCGATATTTCGAAACATATATATATATATAAAAATATAAATATAAATATATATATATATATATATATATATACAACAAACTAATAAATTCCAAGGATAAGTACCGCACCGTTCCAGCAACTTACAGAGCAGCTTTGGTGTTGCAAT
>CM031622.1:9432449-9446959 GCA_018398815.1 Conus ventricosus
TTTCCCATTTCCCCAAAAATATTTTTAACAAATAATATATTTATTATTAATATATATTATATATTTAAAATATAAAATATGTGTTGTGTGTGTGTGTGTGTGTGTGTGCTGTGTGTGTGGGGGTGTTGTGTTGTGTGGTGGGTGTGTTGTGTGTGTTTTGGGCTAGCGTGGGAAAAATTTGCTAGAGCGGAAGGGGGGAAGCCTCTTCCCTTCTTCTGGAAAAAAAAAAAATCAGAGGTGGGGGAGGTTTGTGGGGGGTGTGGGGGTGTGTGTGCTTTGCGTGCGGGGGCTTTGCGTGCGTGCTTTGGGCGTGCGGGGAGGGGTTGGGGGTGTGTTTTGTGTGTGTGTGTGTGTGTTGAAAACGCCTTATATCAACTTGAAGCAGATTGCAGGTGGGTTTCTTTCCCAAAAGTTAAAAGGGGGTTTATTCTCTTACACCCGGGGGGGGGCTTGTAAAAGAAAGGGGGTTTGTTTCGTCTCTACATCAAGATTTTGCCGCAGAAAAGGAAAGAGTCGGGGTTGGGTTTAGAGGTTGGGGGTGGGGGGGGGTGGGGGAGGTTTGGTGAAACCCCCAGAACATCCGCTCTTCCCCCTCCCCCCCCCCTTTTACCAACTAGGGATAGTTATGGGGGTTTTACGAAAAAAAAAGCCCCCTTTGTTCGGTTACATTTCTTATCGTTCGGGGAGGGGTTTTCCAGTTCATTTTAAAAGTGACGTACCCTTGAGGTTGGAGGGGGGGGGGAAAGGGGGGGGTGGGGCAAAACTTTTAAAGGGACCACACCCAACTCCCCCCCACCCCCCCCCCCCCACCCCACCCTCCACCCCTCACCCCCGCCCCCAAAACCGAGGGTTGCCCTGGTGTGTGTGTGTGTGGGTGTTTGTGGGGCGTGCGTGCGTGCGTGCCTGCGTGCGTGCGTGGTGCGTGCTTTGTGTTTTGTGTGGTACGGTGTTTTGTATTTGTGGTGTGTGGTGTGTGTTTGTGTGGTGTGTGGGTTTTTGTTGTGTGTGTGTGTGTGAATGTTGTGTGATTGTGTTTTGTATTATATATGTGGGGTGTGTGTGTGTGTGTTGTGTGTTTTGTGTGTGTTGTGTGTGTGTGTGTGTATAGGTGTGTGTGGGTGTGTGTGTGTGTGTGTGGATTGTGTGTGTGTGTGTGTGTGTGGGGTGGGTGTGAGTGTGTGAAGGTGGGTGTGTGTGTTTTTGGGTTTGTGTGGGGTGTGTGTGGGTTTTAAATGTTTTTGGGGTGTGTTGTGGTGTGTGTGAGAGAGAGAGAGAGAGAGGGGGGGAAGGGGAAAGAGAGGGGAAGGAGAGGGAGAGAAGAAGGGAGGAGAGAGTGGGGTGTGTGTGTGTGGGGAATTGTTGTGTGGTAGGTGTCCTTTAAAAGTAGTAGGTGTTGTGGGTGAGTGTGTGGGTGTGTGTGTCGGGGGGGTGCATTTGGATGTTTCTGTGTGAAAAGGTGCCCCGCAGTAAAAATTCTTGCGAGCTTGGTAGCTCGCCGCTCGTCGCTCGCCCCTCGCGCGCCCCGGGGCGAAAAGAAAGGGGAAAGAGAGGGGAGAGAGAGAGAGAAAGAGAGAGGGGCAAAGAGAGAGAGGGGAGAGAGGAGAGAGTGGGGAGAGAGGGGGAGTTTTGTCCATTCAGAAAATTCACCCCTTGGGGAAAGAGAGGCATATAGGGTTTCAGCAGTAACGTACTCACTTCCCTTCACTCCCCCCCCCCCCCCCCCTCCTTTCCCCCTTCCCCAATTCTCATTTGCAACTCCTTTTCCCCTTATCTCTTCCCTTTACACACACTCTAACCAAAACCCCACACACCACCCCAAACACACCACAACCCCACACACCCACAAAAAACGAGCCGCGCGCTGGGCCGACCAAAACCCCCGAGGCGGCCCATCTTGACTTCAGTTATGGTTTTTAAATCATTCCACGGGTTTAAAAAAACACACTCTCTCTCCTCTCTCTCTCTCTCTCTCTCTCTCTCTCCTCTTCTCTCTCTCTCTCTCTCTTTTCTCTCTCTCTCTCTCCTCTTTTCCCCTCTCTTTTCTCTCCCCTCTCTTCTCTCTCTCTCTGCTTTCTTTTTTTTGCTTTGTTGGGTTTTTTTTTTTTATTTAATATTCTTGATTTGTACAAATCAATTCTCCCAAGATCTATTATTACAGTTTTTGTTAAAAATTTTTAATTGTACGGCAGAATGTTTTCAACTATGTTTCATCGAAATGTAGTGGGGAAAGGGCGTTCATTTGGTGCATTTGCTTTGATATTTTAGTAGGTTTGCCCCAGTAAAACAAACAACGTTTAACGTCATTGTCCATATCTTTAAAATAAAAAAAAATAAAGATCAGGCCCATGCTTCGTCTAAAACCAAACAGGGTCTCCCCCGTTTTTGAAATGCAACTTCACCCCCCCCCCCCCCCCCCCCCCCCCCCGTCGAAATCTTTTTAAGTTTTTCTGTGCCTGTATTTGTAACTTTCCGACAAATTGTATTTTGTTTCTGGCTGGGGGAAAAAGTTTTTATTGAAAACTTCAATTTGGGTTTTTCCGTTATTTTTTCAAATTTAGTGCCCCTTTCCCCAAAACAATGAAAGGGAAATATGTTTAAAAAGTCAAAAAAATTTAACATGACATCGCCATTACCCCCTTTTAAAACCCTTTAATTTAAAAACATTAGCCGTGACAGAAGGCCCTTTGGGACAAATCGACAGAAAATTTTTTGCTCCCGCGTGCGCCCTAGTGACTCTCTATTAGGTTAAGGGGGGGGGGGGGGGGGGAGGGGGAGGGGAGGAAGAGGAGAAGGGGAAAAAAAGAAGAAGAAAAAAAAGAAAAAGAGAAGAAAGGGGAAGAAGGAGAAGAAGGAAAAAGAAGAAGAAGAAAAAAGAAAGAAGAAGAAAAAGAAAAAAAAGGGAAAAAAGAAGAAGGGGGAAAAAGGGAAAAGGGAAAGGCAATGTTTTCTTATAGCCCAGCCGACCGCAAAAAGGGCCATATGTTTTGTCACCACGTTAAAATCAATCACCAAAAAATTAAATTTAAAAACTATTTTTTCAATTTTCTATTTCCAAAAAACCCCCCCCGAACCCTTTTTTTTTTAAAGCCCTCTAAAGTAAAAATTCGATCCCATGGAAAAAAGGAAGAAGAAAAGGGAAAAAAGAGAAAAAAAGAAGAAAGAAGAAGAAGAAGAAGAAGAAGAAGAAGAGAAGGAAAAGGAGAAAGGGGGAGGAGGGGGGGAGGAGGAGGAGGGGGGGAGGAGGAGGAGGAGGAGGTTTGGGGGGGAGGAGGAGGAAGGAGGGAAGGGGGGGAAAAAGAAAGGGGGGGGGAAGAAGAGGAGGAGACCTTTCCCGTTTCACCCACACCCCACACACACACACACACACCCCACACACACACACACACACAGGGCCCCAAACCCCAAAACACAAAAACACAACACACACACCACACACACCAAAACAAAGAAAAAATCCCGGTAAAAGGCGGTTTTTGGTGCAGGGGTGATTAAAACCCACGCCACGCCCCCGCACGCACGGGACGCACGACGCACGCCCTACAACACACCAAAACCCACACACCAAAACACACACACAAAACCCCAAAACACACCCACACCCCACCACACACCTCTTCTCTCTCTCTTTTCTCTCTTCTCTCTCTCTCTCTCCTCTCTCCCCTCTCCTTTTCTCTCTTTTGTGTTTGGTTGGTTGTTGTGTGTTTGGTGTTTTGTGTGTGTGGGTGGGGTGTTGGGGGTTTTTGGGTGTGTGTGTGTGTGTGTGGGTGTGTGTGTGGATTGTGTGTGTGTGTTCTTGTGTGTGTCTGTTTTCTGTGTCTTTTTGTGGGTGGGTGTGAAAAGCGATGTACAATCACAAAAAGGGGGTTTCGGATGATGGAAACGAGTTTAAACACAGGGGAAAATACCAAATGGACAAATTTAAACAAAAAAATTTCGTAAAATTCGAAAAAGTGAAAAAATTTCACAATTTTTTTTAAAATAGATGGAAACTCGGATAAAAAACTGTCGTTCCCCCCCTTTGAGATATTGTTTTTTTAACTTTGGGGAAAAATGGACGAGTAAATGATTAAAAAAGGGTTTTTTCTTTTACACATTTACTGGGGCATTTTTTGCTGTAAATTTTTTTGCGGCCCGGGTTTTAAAAAGAAACCCTTTTTTTCAGGCCCGGGAAACTTTACCCGGAAAAAGATCCGGACAAGGGAAAAATTTAAAAGGGGGTTTTTTAATTTTTTTTTTTGTTTTTGCATTTTGCGGGTGGTGACTGCAGTGGTTTGTTTTCTGTGTATTTTGTGCGTGCGTTTCGGCGGGGGCGGCGGCGGCGTGGTGCGTGGGGCGTGGGGCGGGGCGTGGGGTGCGTGGTGGTGTGGTGTGTGTGTTTTGTGTTTTGTGTGTGTGTGTGTTTTTGTGTGTTTTTGGGAAAAGGGGTAAGAGAGGAGAGAAAAGAGAGAAAAAGGAAGGGGAAAACAGGGCAAAGACAGACAGACAGACAGCAGAGAAGACGAGAGAGAGGGGAGAGAGAGGAGAGGGGTGAGAGAGAGGAAGAGAAGGAAGGACGTAGAGAAGAGAGAAAAGGAAAAGGGAGAGGGAAGGGAAGGGGGTTTGGTTGGGGTGTGTTAAAGTATCCCTGCCTGCCTTTCCGGGCAGTTCATTCAAGAAGTAATTTTATTTTAGAGGGGTAAACAGAAAAGGCAGACCTTTTTTTTCCGGGCAAGAAGCCCTTTGTTTCCTTCATAAATTAAACCTCCTTTTCGACCCCCTCCCCCTTTTTTCTTTCGTCATAAAAGTGGGTTAATTTTATGACATCTGCCAAAAAAAGGGGCTGTAACTGTTTTTGGCCCCGTTTTCAAGTCCCCCACCTCACCCCCCTCTGCCCTCCCCCAACCCCCCACCCCAGCACCCACCCCGCAGCCCTCGTCTTCCCTCCCCCCAGTCCCCCTCCCCCTCCAGCCCGACACACACACACACACACACAACACACACACCACACACACAACACCACCACACCCCACACACACAACATATATATTATATATATATATAGATAATGGCCACTTGAAAATTTACAGGTCTCCAAAAATTACACCTCTGCGCGCGAACTTCCAAATTTGGGAAAAACAAACACTAGATGGTGTTCTAAAGCTTTACAAATGAGGGTTTAAAAAAAACTCTAATGGAAACCCAGAATTACGCAATCTTAAGAAAACACTCTTGGTCTGAAAGAAAGGCTTACATCTTCCCAGAATTTTGAAGCACAACTTATTAACAAAACTTAGAAAGTTGTGGCACACAACGGTAAGACCTTTTAACAGCTGAACTCCTCAGGCCAAAAACTGATCAGCTATGGGTTTAGTGCTTGGGGCCCTGGAACTTCTAACAGTTTCCCCGTAATAGTTTGGAATACAACTGTCTTCTATGGCTCTAGCCACTTGTGGCATGGACAAAACTGTCCCACTGTATGGAACATTTTCAGATCACAATCTGTTTGTACAAGAAAATCAGTTGTGGTGTAAAAATAGTCGTTTTTTGTATGTGTTTTTCTGGGCAAAAAGTGCTCACGAATGAAAACACATAGTTGTGGCCTTGGAAGTTTGACATAATTAATGTCTTTCATTAGGTAACAAGTGTTTAACAATTCATGAACCGTGTTTTTTACTGAGCGAATTTTGTATTTTACACTATTAATTTGCTCGGAACCATCCTGATAGAAAAGAAGGGGGACTGGATAGGCTTGTGGGGAAGCTGTTGTTAAGGAAAAGGTTAAGATCAATAGCATATAGAAAAAACGTCCACGGGTTTCTGGAAAAAGTCTGTGAACAAAAGCGACACACACACACACGCACGCACGCATGCACCCCACGCACGCACGCACGCGCGCGTGCGCGTGCACGCACGCACACACACCACACAACACACCACACACACACCACACACACACACACACACACACACACACACACCCCACAGGCAGAGGTGAATGCAACCAAGCCTTAAAGCTACTTTCCCTTCACACTGTCATGCTAAAAAAACAACTTTATACATAGACTGAAACATATGCAAAATTGTGCTTGCCTACCTTGTTTGCTGTCTCAAATCCACACAAGGATGAATCATCCACAGCAAGAACAACTGTCTACATTGTCACAGTTCACGGTTTATTCACAAAAGGGGAGTGGGGGTGGGGTGGAGAGAGACTGTTCACTGTATCATTCACAAAAAGGGAAGAAACTCTGTTCACTGTATCCTACTTTAGTTCACTGCTTGGTCACAATGGGAAGAAAACTGTTCACCGATTTTCCACAGCAGAAAAAAAAGAATTGTCCGCTGTCACGGACGAAAAGGGAAACAACCCAACTTGGGGAGTCGCCAGCCAAAATTTGCTCGGACTTAAATCCCCAAAATCAAACCCTTCTAGGCGCCACGTAGACCGGGCCCATGGTTCGGATCCCGGGCCCAAATTTAAACTTAGTGGAGAGGTTTCACCCAGAAAGGTCCGACCCACCCAGAATGACTAAGCCGTTTTGACCGACGCCTCGATGTCTAGCGAGACGAGTCGCAGAGCCGAGCTCAGACTCATTGGCCACTTTGTGGAACCAGCGTCATTGTTACTCAGACGCGTGGGCCCACCCAGACTCAGCTGGCCCATTTACATGACCAGTGCCACGACTTAAGCCACACGGCGCCCGTCAAGTAGGAAAGGGGGGAAGGTAGTGTGTGGTGGGGTTGAAAACTGGCTAATCAATTAAATGACAATTGACCACCACAGAGAGTAACGTGTGTAGGCGTGACTGTCATGATTTGAACATCCAATGGAATTAGGGGGGATTTAAATTCGGGTTGTCGGGCGGTAAAAATTTCTGACCAATGGGGGACTGCCCTTTTCGGACAGATCGGAACGGGAATAAGGGAAAAATGTGAGAGGGAGAGAACGGTGAACGAAAGGGGGAGGGAAAGAAAAGAGAGAGAGAGAGAGAGAGAGGGTTCTGAGTGGAGCTCTGCAGGAGAGAAGGGCAGAGAGAGAGAGAGAGATGAGGGGGAGGAAGAGAAGAGAAAACCCAAATTGAGAGATTAGCTTGAGATGTCTGCAGAGGAAGGACTGAGGAGAGATGTGGAGAGAGAGAGAGAGTTGCTAATTAATGAAGAAGAAAGAAAGAAAAGAAAAAAGAAAAGAAAGCAACCATGTCCATTTGAAAGAGCAGACTTAGAAGAGAGAGGAGAGAGGGAGTGCAATGCGTTAATGCGGAAGAAAGAAAGGGAACAGATCGATGTTGATAGTCACTGTTCTACCCTAACCGGGGGTTCGACCTCATACCTGGCAGCGTCACTTCGCCCAAGCAGAACCAGACCAACGCCCAAATTTCTCACCTGCCCAGGCGCCATCAGCCCAAAAACCCATTTGCCAGCAGTTGTGTCTTTTGTTGTAAAAAGTGACAGTGAAAAGAAAAAGAAAAGAAAAGAAAAGACAGGATTCGTAAATTTATTTAAGATAAACCGGGCCCCCAGGTAAAGTAAAAAATTGTTTATCCCCGGGTTATTTAAATTGAGGGTTTTAGTAAAGGGTTTTTGTAAAAGTTCGGGAAAAGGGGAAAATGTTTTATTTCTTTTGGTTTTCCCCAAAAGCATTGGGGTTTTTTCTTTTAAAAACGGTGTAGTAAAGTTTTAGACTTTACTAGTGGTTTGATGGGGGACAAATGATGATATAGGGAATGAGATCGTAAGAAAGCTGTGGTGGTTTGGCTGTGCGCTACCCCCCTTCCTCATTTGACATTATCCAGGGGGTTGACAATTTATTGGCGACCCTGCCAGGTTTTCGGGGCCCAAATTTATTATAATTGTTAACTTCTCAAGGGGAAAGCGGGGGTGGGATTAAAAGTATTGTAATCCTAAGCCAAGGGGTTGTCTTACGGGATTTTCCCAAAGATATTTTAAAATTTACTGGGCCTTGCATTTGTTTCCCAAGATATTTAAATTTCTAGGTTTGGCATTTCGCCCCAGGTACTTTTTTTGCCCCAGATTCCCTTAATTCGCTTCAAAGTTGGGTCAGGCGCGGGGCCCCGTTTTAAAAAAATTTTAAATACGTTGTCCCAAGTTTAATATTTCTTTTCATAGGATTGTGCTTTACTTTCAGCGTGTCGGTAACCACCATTTTTGGCTTTTCTTTGTTAAAAAAATTTGTTCAAAAAAAAAAAAAAAGGGGTAAAATTGGGAAAAAAAAGAAAACCCCTTTGGGAACAACTCGGGAGCTTCGTCGTGATTAGGTTACTCAGGAGATGATTTGGGCGTGCATTCTTTAAAAAACCAGCAAAAAGATGGAAAGGGAAGGGAACCGCGCGGAAAGACGCCGTGTTTCCCGTAGGTTAGCTTTACAGAGCAGGAAAGGACTAAAGCTAGCGCAACGCAGGAAACAGAGTAAAATTTGGGAAAAGGCAAAACCCGGAAAGAATGAAGCGGGAAAAACAGAAAAAAAAGGGGGGAAAGGCAGGAAACAAAAAGGATTAAAGCTGGGGAAAAGGGCGGAAACGGGAAAGACAAAAGGGTTTAAATTTGAGTTGGGAAAGTTGGAATACAAAGGGAGCCCAACGAGGATGGTAGTTCATTTTCCCGTGACTCTGTGCGTAGCTTTTGCCCCCCGACCCGGGTTGCCAAAATTCTCTAAAGGGAAACCGATTCGTTTTTGATGCTTTACATCAGTCGTTTCGAAACGTTTGCGCCTTTCGGGTTTGGGGCCTTCAAAAGGGAGGGGCCCGGGTCTTTTTTGTCGGTTACTGAGGGAAAAGGCTTTAAAAAATTTTCACTCCCTTTTCCGCAGAAAAAACAGTTTGTTTTCGGCGCTGTAAAGGGGAATTTCCGTTGTAAAAGGTTCGACCCCCAAGGGAGGGGTTAAAGGGAAAAAATTTTCTTTCAAAAATTTAAACAAGCGGGGGGAAACTTTTACCCCCGTTTGGTGCCCCGTCTAGATCACTTTTTGGGGGAAAAAAATGGTTAGGGGTTGAGTGGTACAAAGAAGGGTTCGCGGGTTTTGAAAGAGCTAGTTTGAAAAAACAGATTTTGTCGGGTTTTGCGGCCCTGGTTAACCATACATTTGAAAGGGCCCCGCCGAGCCCAGGGGGGAGTTTTTGAATTTTCCGCGGGGGTGTATAGAGGGCCCCGTTTGGGCCCGAGGTGGGGGAAGGAAAAGGTGTAGGCAAAGGTGAGAAGAGTACAGGGATAGGAGATTTTTCTGAAAAGTCTGAAAACCCCAGTGGGGGGGAGAAGGGGGGCAAAGGGCATTAGGTGTTTCATTTGTCACAAAAAGGGACATTTTGGGAGGGATTGTCCCCTGAGGGTTCCAAAAGGCAGCGCCTTGCAAGGGTGGTTTAAGGGGTTTTCGTAAGGGAAAAACGCCCTTTTGCGGGGAAACCCAAAAGGGGGTTTCATTTTTGAAGAGGGGGGGGAGTGCCCCCTATGGCTAGCACTGGCGCAGTCAGTGTCGGGATGGGGGGGCACTAGGCTGAGTGGTTGGGTTACCAGGGGAAGAAGGGTGGTTTGGGCCGGGAGGGTTTGAAAGTTTTTACGGACCCGGGTTTTTTCATGCGGGGTAGTACGAAAAACGCTGGTCGAAAAAAGGGGTTTTGCAGGGAAAATCCAGGACCTTTACTCTAATCGTGGCACTTTTGAGGGAGTTTCCATTTGCAAAGGATAGAAGAAAGTACCCCTTTAAATTCCAGGCGAGTTGTCTGGTTGGTGATGGAAAAAACCCCTTTCATGATTTGTTCATCGGAAATATTCCAGGTGCAAGGGATCCGGGGGATCCTGAGTTTTTGTTTTGCTACGGGGGCCAGCATTTCCCAAACCGGAGCAAGAAGGAGGGAAAGGGTTGATAAACCTTTTGTCTTTCCCCGGCATGGAAAGGTCAGGAAAATAGATGTGTCGCCTGATGAGTTTAGGGCAGCGCAGGAACAAGCCCCTTTTCGCTCGTAAAGTCTTGGGGTTGGCAAGAGGTGGAGAGAAACAGGGGGTTTAAAGGGGGGGAGGTGAGACAAAATTTCCCTTGTGAAAGGGGGGCTGTTGTACCGAGTGTTCCCCGGGGGGAAGCGGGGTTAGGTGACCCCCTCATTTTGAGGTAACAGAAAAGGTTTTATCGTGCCCACTGTATGTCAGGGGGGTCAGGGAGTCCCCTCAGGGCCCGGGTCATCTCGGCACCAGCAAAACAGTGCCAAATTTTTTGATGACTTTCATTGGCCAGGGCAATGGCGACTTTCAAGGGTTTCTCCCTGTCAGGTGACGTGTGTCAAAGGCCCAGCCACAAGAGGGGGGAAAGAGGATGGCCCCTTTTAAAAAACTTTTCCCCCCTTTAAATTTTGACACCCCGTTCGGGAAAGAGTGGCTTTTGATTTTGATGGGCCCAATCTCGCCCTTTTCCAAAGGTGGAACAGGGGGGGGGACTTTGAAAGGTTGCAAAGGAAATTTTGGGCAGAAGGCTAGGGTCGTTCAGAAAAGCAAAAAATGGCAGGAAGGTGAGGAAGAAAACCCCTCAAGGCGGGGAGATAAAGCCCGGGTTTATTTGTTTCCCCATGGGGTCACAACAAGTTTCTGATGCATTAAAAAGGCATTCACCATAAATAAAAAGGTTTCGGTCGAGATTCCCGAATTGATGTGAAGGGGAAAAACCAAAAATTTTCCTGAAATTTTCCCTCCGAAATATATTCAGCGGAGATCAGCAATGGGGCAGCAGCAATATTGATGGGGTTTGAAAGAGACACAGCAGAGAAGGGGAGTTTTTTGTTCCCTAAGTTTCCGGGTTTTCAAAAGGGGATGTGTAACTGTTAAAGGGGCTAGCCCGTAGGAGTTCCTAGGTTTTGTTGTCGGAGGCGACACAAAGCACCCGGGGGAAAGGGGAAAAAAGGGGGAAAAGGGATGATGATTTTAGAAAAGACCAAAGCCCAAAAAAAAAAGTCAGAAGTCTGCTAGGGGTTTTTTTGGGGGTTTTTAGGGAGTTTGTTTCCCCAAAATTTTCTGCAATCACGATCCTTCAGTGATTTTGGGCAAGGCAGGGGGGAAAAAGGCAGTGGTCGAAAGGTCAGACGCTTTCGAGCAAGCACTGGGATACGGTGCTGGAAAGACTAGGTTCCCGGCCCATCTTGAAGCTTACCAGAAAATTTTCCAAACCAAATTTTTGTTGCGGACAGAGCATCAGGTGGGGGATGGTGCAGTTTGCCCGCGGAGGATGGAAAAGGGGCGGGGTTTTCCCGTGGGTTTGCAAACAGGAAGTTGACAAAATGTGAAGAGGGGGACGCAACTGTAGAGAAGGAGGGGTTTAGGGTGGCGTGTGGGCCGTGCAGAAGTTCCCCAAATTTCTTGTTTGGGAAAAAGTTTTGTGATAGGCAGATCACCCCCC
This sequence comes from Conus ventricosus, assembly GCA_018398815.1. NCBI lineage: Eukaryota > Metazoa > Mollusca > Gastropoda > Neogastropoda > Conidae > Conus > Conus ventricosus. Next base: position 9,443,824 of record CM031622.1, read on the forward strand.
ACTCAAAATTCCCGCAGGGGCCAGCTGGGGAAAAAAAGCAGGGTTCTGCGTTGGGCAAGGCCCCTGCAGCCCCAAAGGGCCGAGTTTCAGTTTCATTCCAGGTCGCAGAATGTCGGAGCTGACTTTTAAGGGCGGTTTGTTAGCAAGGGTGGACTCAGAGGAAGTCAGTCGGTTTTCCGGGGGGGCTTTGTTGATAATATGTGTTGATTCCTGTTATGTTTATTGGTTTTGGGTTTTTTTCCCCGGGTTGGGGTTTGTTTTATTTTTTTTTTTGTGTGAGACTTTTTTCATATTTTCTTTGTGAGACTTGTTCTTTTGAATGTAGTTTCGTTGGAGCATTTTTGTCGCTTGTGTAGTGATTTCATTTTTGCAATAAGTGAGGGTGGAGACCCCCAGTGAAGTGTCATGGATCGTGATCATATTATATTGTGTTTCATAAGAAATTGGGAAGAGAAGATATGGCAAATCCGCAGGTTTGGGGAAAATTTTAAGTGCGCCAGAGGTCGTTATAAAATGGTTGAAATAACGCTAGGCGCACGTCAAAGAAAAACCCTTGGAGTGGTATTCCCCTAATGATATATTTTTAATTTATAAACCCTTGGGTTTTTAAAGTATTTTCCAAAAATTTTCGGTGTTGCTGTGGGGTCAGCAAATTCGGTTGTTGTCTTTTTTGGGACCCTTGTTTTTAGACAAAGCGGGCATGGTTTTTTTGCAAGGGGGAAAAATTTTCACGGACCCAAAAAAGGGAAACAACCCAACTTGGGGAGCGCCAGCCAAAATTTTCTCGGACATAAGGGCCAACTCAACAATTTTAGGCGCCAAAGTAGACCGGGGGCCCCTGGTTGGATCCGGCCAATTAAGCTTTTGTGGAGAGGTTTCACCGAGACGGTCCGGGCCCCCCCAAAACTGACTAAGCCGTTTTGACCGGCCTCGATTCTAGCCAAAACGAGTCGCAGAGCCGAGCCCCAGGAAATCATCTGGCCCCTTTTTGGAACCAGCGTCATTGTTTTTCGGGGAAATCGTGGCGCCCACCCAGATCAGTGGCCCAAATTTTCCCCTGACCCCGTGTCCACGATTAAGCCCCACGGCGCCCGTCAAGTAGGAAAGGGGGGGGGTAGTGTGTTGGGGGGGGGGAAATCTGGTAATCAATTTTAAAAGACCAATTGACAAACCCAGGAAAGGGAAAGGGTGGGCGTGGGTGTCATGATTTGAACTCCAATGGAATTAGAGGGGGTAACTTTGGGTGTCAGGGGGTTTTAAAAAATGACCAATGGTACTCGCCCCTTTTTTGGGCAGATTTGGAAAGAATAAGGGAAAAATGTTTAGAGGGAGAGAACGGGGGGGAAAGAGGGAGGAAACGAACAGAGAGAGAGGGAGGAGGGTTCTGAGTGGGCTCTGCAGGAGGGAAGGGGAGGGGAGGGGAAAAGAGAGATGAGGGGGGGGAGGGGAAGGAAAAACCCAAATTTAGAGTTTTGCATGAGATAGTCTGCAGAGGAAAAGGGCCCGAGGGGAGATTTTGGGGAGGGAGGAGTTGCTAAATTTAAAGAAAAAGAAAAGAAAGAAAAGAAAAAAAAAAAAGAAAAGCAACCATGTCCATTTGATTAAAAAGCCCGACTAGAAGAAGAGAGAGGGGAAGAGGGGCAATGGTTTTTTGCAGGAAAAAAAGAAAGGAGAACAGATCGATGTTGATAGTCATGTTCTACCCTAACCGGGGGGGTTGACCCCATACCCGGCAGCGTCACTTCGCCAAGCAGAACCCCCAGACCAACCCAAAGTTAAAGGAAACCCGGGGGCCCTTAGGACCCAAAAAAAAATGCCAGCGTTGGGGTGTGTTGTGAAAGGGGGACAGTGAAAAGAAAAAGAAAAAAAAAAGAAAAAACAGTGATTGTGAATTGTTAAAAATACCTGGCCAGGGGGAAAAATAGAATTGTTTTTACCCGGGTTAGTTAAGTGTATTAGATTAAAATGATTTTGTGAAGTTCAGGAAAGAGGAATGTTTTTTTTTTATTTTATTCCTTTTGCTTTTATGTTTCGTTCTTTTGAATTTTTGTAGTAAAGTTATTGACTTTTCTAGTGGTTTTTATGTGAGAAAAGCATGTATTGAAAGGGGAAACTTTTTCAAGGTGTGAGTGTGTTTTGGGGGGGTGCGCTAGTCCTTTTCCCCCACTGACATTAAAAAGAGGTTGACATCCGCATTGATATAGTTCTTTTATTTATCCCCCAATAGAGAAAGTAAAAATAGATTTTATTTCGCTGATTTGATTCCCCCATTAACCCAAAAAAAAAAAACGCACCTATTTTCAGAAAGAAAAAAAGACATGGCGGGACATAAATTTTACTTTAAAAGAAAAAATTTTCAGTTTTTCTTCGGATTTTTGTGTCCTTTCGGTATTTTTTGGTTTGCAAACCTGTCTGGGCCGTGCTGGCGCTGGGGCAGAAAAGAAGTAAAAAATTTTTGGTTCAAGACCCCCCATCTTATTTTGCACGAAACCCCCCCTTTTCCATACCAAATCACGTCCTGCCCCAAACAATTTTGGTTGGGGACTGTGTTGCGCTTTTGTCGCTTTTCTTTCCCCTCAGAGCGAGGTTTGGAAAACGCTTTAAGGGGCACGTCATCGGCTGTCGCAATGCAGCAAAGGTCGGGAGTTTAATTTTTTAATGGTGAACCCTCAGTGTGTGCGCTTTAACCAATTGGCAGGGGGTATGACATCATTTCTATGGGGTTTCTTTATTTTCAGGTAACTGTCGGAAGGGGAAAAACGTGATTTTATCGCTTCACTACACGGGGAAAAAATTGGGGGTTCAAAATCTGGGGCTGAATTGTTTCGCAAGAAAAACCCAAAAGACTACAATTGTGTGGCTCTCAAGAAAAAACCAAACGGGGCTTTTTCTTTTTTGAATGAGCAAAAAGAAAAAATAAATTGGGAAAAACAAAAAGTATCATTTAGGAAAAAGATTTTTATATCTTGAAAAAAATTTTGGGGAAAGTGGCGACCTTTTCTCGAAAACCGGCCCCAACCAAAAAAGAGTTTTATTCTTTGGAACCCAAGCAACCCAAAAGTGAAATTTTACAGTAAGTGAACTGGACGGGTTTTTTACGTAATTGTTTTTTGTAAGGTTTAATTAAATTTTTTTG
>CM031622.1:9454935-9464935 GCA_018398815.1 Conus ventricosus
AACAGCTTCTAAACCAGCGGAAGCGGGTGGGCATCACCCCGGAACTGTCTTTTATTGCATTAGCCACACAAAAACTTCGGCCTGGCAGAGCTGACTAACTCCCGTGAATGCTATTGTGCTATTGTCTGACATGGTACAGTATTATGACGCCAAACGGGCTTCAGTCACATCCGAATTGGCATTGAAATTGTCCACATTCGCCAGAAAGGGACACAATTCATCACAATCTAAGACATCCAAAACGATGTGTTTGTTGAAAACATCTGGTTCAGTTGAGAAGGTTAGAACTTGTTCTCGTAAGCGCAAACGTACAATCGTTAGACTTTAGTTGTTTTTTTGTTTGAATGGGAATGAAATGATAATAAAAAGAACAGTTTTGTGTGTTCACCAATACTGCAACATTTTGGTGTGTATGTCGTTTTCGGGCTCATAGGGCCCATACTGAGAGAGAGAGAGAGAGAGAGAGGAGAGAGAGGAGAGAGAGGAGGGGAGAGAGAGAGAGAGAGAGAGAGAGAGAGAGAGAGAGAGGGAGTGTGTGTGTGTGTGTGTGGGGGGGGGGGGGGGGTGGGGGAGTCAGACAGACAGACAGAGCTGGCGCGAACGCGCATGTGTGTGTGTGTATGTGTGTGTGTGTGTGTGTGGGTGGGTGGGTGTTTTGTACGTGTGCGCGCGTGTGCCTGTGTGCGTGCGTGCGTGGCTGCCTTTGTGTGTGTGTGTGTGTGTGTGTGTGTGTGTGTGGTGTGTGTGTGTGTGTGTGTGTGTGTGTGTGTGTGTTCAGACAGAGACAGAAATAGAGACACATATATATATATATATATATATATATATATATATATATATATATATATATAGAGAGAGAGAGAGAGAGAGAGAGAGAGAGAGAGAGAGAGAGAGAGAGAGAGAGAGAGAGAGAGAGAAAGAGAACAGACAGACAGACAGAGACAGAGAGACGGGAGAGAAAGACAGAGAGAGACGTTTGCGACCCCATATCTAGCCGTATTTCTGAAACCTGCACCACAGCCATTGGTATTATCCAATGATTAGAGGAATTCCAAAGAAAGCCTTTGGCAGTCTCATGTGATAAGGCGTTCTTCTTCAGTTACCGCGTGTTTTGTGAAAACAAAAGCTACAGATTCAATCCTGGAATTCAACACACAGTAATTGCAGTCTTTGTATATTTGATTGTAGGTAAATGCATTAAAAGGATACTAGCGTCAGGGGCGAAATGGGGTTGGAATGTGCTTGGGTAGATAGGTGATTGACGGTGAGTTGGAAGAGGGAGAGGAGGGGACGCTTTGTTGTTAGAGAAGAGGGGGGAGGCGGGGGAGAGGGGGGGGGGGGGGGCAGGGAAAGGATGATGGTGGTTGAGGGCAAGGAGAGCTTGGACGCGCAGGGCTACGTCCCTTTCTGGAATCCTCTTTTAATCTCCATCATTGACATCGTTGTCGTCGGCGGTTTGTATTGTCATTTCAACTTTATTATTATTATTATTATTATTATTATTATTATTATTATTATTATTATTATTATTATATTATTTTATTATTATTGTTGTTGTTGTGTTGTTGTTGTTGTTGTTGTTTTTGTTGTTGTTGTTTTGTTGTTGTTATTATTGTCATTATTATTGTTGTTGTTGCTGTTGTGTCACCAATCACATTATTGTAAGTATTATCATTATTTCGGGTTGTTGCTGTAATAATAATAATAATAATAATAATAATAATAAAATTAATAATAATAATAATAATAATAATAACAACGATGATGATGATGTGATGATGATGATGATGATGATGATGATGATGATAATGATAATAATAATAATAATAATAATTATTATTATTATTATTATTTTTATTATTATTATTATTATTATTATTATTATAATGATAATAGAAATGACAATATCATTATTATCATTATTATTATTATTATCATCATCTCATCATCATCATCTTATCATCATCATCATCATCATCACTATTAAAATTTGGGTTTTTGTTGTTTTTGTTGTTATCAACCCCAAATTATCTCATCTCCCCAAAGAAACCACAACCACCACTAACCCCCGCCCCCAAACCACCACCACCCCCATACCACCACCCACCCAACCACCCACCCACCCACCACCACAACCAATGCCACCCATCATCGTTACGCTATGACCATCATCTGACTTCTCTCCCCTTTAACCAGGCCAAGCTGAAAAAACCGCATAGAGTCTCTGGAACGTCTGCTGGCAGAGGAGGGCAGAAGGTCCACGGTAGAGAAGAAGCTTTCACCTGTCTGAAACACGCGCTGGCACCGTCCCTCTCCGATGACGTCAAACTGCGCCTGAGAAGAAGGCTTCTGCAGAAGAGGTGAGTGGAATAGCAAAATCGTATGACGAATTTTTGGGCTCAAAACGTTGATGATGTAATAATATAAGCGTGCTCTTTTGTAGAGAGAAGGAGCTCCTACAAGAGGAAATGGGTGAAGTAGCAATGTATGGTATGGTAGATCATTTCTCTAAAAAGCTTATAAAAGCATGTGTGAAGGACAGGCGTAAAGGACATGTCCCATCCCTATGTCCGGGGTGTGACTGAAGCCTTGAGCAGGAAGATCGGGAAAACGGCGTCTCCGTACATCCCAAACCTATCAAAAACCATCCACAGCCAGCTGATCGCCCCCAAGGGAAAAAACTGACAAACTGTACAAGTCTGGAGTTATCTACCAAATAGACTGTCGTGACTGTGAAGAGAACTATGTCGGGGAAACTGAGAGAAACCTTCGAAAACGCTTGACAGAACACAAACGGGAATCGTCACCAAAGGCGCCCACCTACACACCCAGCAACATCATTTTTCGATTCTGACAAATCAGCGTTCTCGCCCAAATGACAATAGATGGTTTCAGCGGGGGGTGAAGGAGGCTATACATAAAGCCGTAACAACCCCACACTCAACCGGGACCGGGCAGACACACCTTGCCATCGGTGTACAACACCCACATTGTTCTCACATGACCAGGATTCGACCCGTGGTCGTGTGCACTGAACTCCAGTTCACAGTAGCCACACCACCGCAGAAGAAGAGGGACGGAGGTCTGTTGAAAGCTCGAAGTAAGTGGCTATTCCTAGCTGAGTGACCTGTTTAAACCCGGTAGTCGTTAAGAAGCATGTTATTTTGTAGAGAGAAAGAGCTCCTGCAGGGGGGCCCGAGTGAAGTAGCAAGTAGTATGATAGATCATTCTCTCAAAGCTGATGATAGTAAGCGTGTTTCTTTGTAGAGAAAAGGAGCTGTAGAGGGAGAAGTGGTAAAATAGCAAATTGTATGGTAGATCATTTCTGTCAAAACGCACATATAACAATAAGCTGTTCTCATGTAGAGAGAAGGAGCTCCTGCAGGAAGAATGGAGTGAAGGAGCAAATTGGTATGGGGGTCATTTTTCTCAAAAGGCTCGTAATGTAACGTGTTCTTTTGTGAAGAGAGAAGGAGTTCCTATAGGAAGACGTGAGTGAAGTAAAAAAATAGAATGGTAGGTCATTTGTCTCAAAATGCCCATATAATAACTAAAGTTCTTTTGTAGAGAGGAGGGACTCCTCTGGAAGAAGTGAACGAAGTAGCAAATAGTATGGTAGATTATTTGTCTCAAAGCTCGTCATAAGCGTGCTCTTTTGTAGGGCAGGAGTGTTCTTTGTAGAGAGAAGGAGCTCCTAAGGAAGAAGTGAGTAGAATGGCAAATAGTATGGTTTGAAACATTTCTCGCAAAACTCATGATAATAAGTTTGTTCTTTCATAGAGAGAAGGAGCTCCTGCTAGAAGAAGTGTTTCTTCTGAGATTCAATATTCCGATGTGTCTTTGTTCGTTCTTCGTTTCATTGTCCTGAATGTCGTTGATCTTGTCTGAAGAAGACCTAAGAGGTCGAAACGCGTTGTGTTTTGTCGTGTCATTGGTTTGTCCATGTTGTTCGGCGGACTCACTAAGAATTATTTTCAAAATTCGTGGAAAGGAAATACAAACTGAGGTCACCATGAGAGCAAGGCATGAACGATCTCAGATGGTATTCTTTGCTAATTGCTTCTTAAACCTCGCTTGCGTCGTCTTGCTTACTGATATCTTCAAGACTTGATTTGGGGATGAAAATTTTGGAATTGTATTTGGTTGTCGTTTGTGTTGTTGTTGTTGTTGTTTTGATGGTGATGATTGTATCAGTTGTTGTTTCTCCTTCCAGACACTTTCAAATGGATAGGACGAGATTTGTGGTAGTCGCTTAGAATATAATATACACTCTTGTCTTTTATTCATTATATAGACTTAAGAACGATTCCGCAATAGAATACTCACTATACAGTCCGGTAGGATTCCGTGATAGAGCGACATTTACTAAACAGCATCCGGTAGGATTCTCTGATACAGTAATATTTATTATTCGGTTTGTGGTAAGATTTCTTTGTAGAATATCACTCACACACGGACTGGTAAAAGTGTTTAATAGAGCAACATTCACCATGCAGCCTCTGGTAAGATTTTTTGTGTGGATAGAGCTAAATTCAGTATGCAGTCGCTGGTGATATTGTTTGGAGCAAATTCACTAACATGATTCTCTGATAGAGTAATATACAGTTCTCAGTCATTGATAGGATACTTCGACAGTAGTAACATTCAATAATTATAATATGATCTTCGTTGATAGTCCTTAAAAGGGCTACATTGACTATATGATTTCTGGTAAGAGTTTTTTTTAATAGAGCAACATGTAGTAGGATCTCTCAAAAGACTGCTTAACAGGGCAACATTCACTTTACAGCATCTGATCTCTCACAAGACTGCTTAACAGGGCAACATTCACTTTACAGCATCTGATCTCTCACAAGACTGCTTAACAGGGCAACATTCACTTTACAGCATCTGATCTCTCACAAGACTGCTTAACAGGGCAACATTCACTTTACAGCATCTGATCTCTCACAAGACTGCTTAACAGGGCAACATTCACTTTACAGCATCTGCAAAGCTTCTTGAAGTGTGCTGCCTTTCGTGAGAATCTGCGAAGTAGGCAACATTCAAGATACAGTCTCTTGTAAGATTTATTTCTTTTTTTATAGAACATCAGTCAACATGCATGCAGTATTCAGTCCGGTAACAGTCACCGAAAGAACAACATTTAGTATAATGACTCTGGACAGAGTGGCATTGTAGAGTGGCATTGGATGTGCAGTCTCTGGTTCAACACCTGTGTAGACCGGTACCCGGTCATTTCACAGCCTCTGAGTAAGAGTCGTTCCAAGAGCAAGATTCAGTCTAAAGCGGGCTGGTAAGATTCTTTCACAGAGCAGCATTTACTTTGCGTCTCTGCTGAGATTTCTTGATACTGTAACATTCACCGTACAGTCTCTGCCATGGTCACGTGTTCCTTTGAAATTTGCAGTTAATTGATCACTGTATCAAGCACTGGCTGTTTCCTTGACGTCTGTGTGGTTTGTTATCATAGTCAAGATAGTTGATTTCTCTCTCATTTACAAAATGATTGATAAATGTTTGATGCTTTAAATGATGTACAGCTTGCTGTAGTAGGTCTGCAGGACTGTCGATACAGTGACAACAGCTGTTTGATGCTTTAAATGACGTATAGCTTGCTGTGAGAAAGGTCTGTCAGGACTGTCGACTACAGCGAACACAGCTGTGCGCAGAGTTGGGAGCATGGATGGGGCACTCGATTTACATGACTATAACTTGAGCCACAATACAGCTGTTTTCACTCACGCGTTATTTTACATAAAAAAAACCAACATTGTTATACGCATGGAAAATGTACAGTTTTATGTTTTACTGATACACCTTTTTGTATGATATGCCTCAAGGGGTGCATTTTGCCCAAAGAAACCTCTTGCATCTGACCCGCCAATATTTGAACAGTCAAATCACTTATTTGGATAGAGTAAAACCACAGCCACGTAGTACGAACATTTTTGCACTCTCACTGTCATCACTTAGATCCTTATGGAACTGTTGGTTTTTTATTCATTAAATTTACAAAGTTTTTTTTTAATAATTCCTGTGTATCGAAGTTAACACGAGAATGCTTGACATAGCCGGAAGTACTCTCCTTTCGCCCGAAGTTAGAAAAATGCAGTTCATGATGGAGCTTACGTCGCGTTCAATGAGTCAAGTGAACCCCCTGTTTACGTGGCAGGAAGTCGAGCTCACTTGGTGTCATTAGTGAGAGTGTCGCAAATTTGTTTATTTTAGATGCCAGAGTTTCTTCACACATTCAAGGGTGCACGCCACCATTTGGATTCTGCACTGATCACTATCTAATGCATGTAGCGTTTTGGGGGCATAGCTTACATTTGAGCCAGAATTTGATAATAAATGATAACAGATCAAATAACACCGATTTACTGAGAGTTTCGCAAGTTTGTTTACTTGAATGCTCGAGTCCCGGGCAACAACATTTACAGGCCACATACCATTTTTTTTTTTTTGGGGGGGGGGGGGGGGGGGGGGGGGGGGGGCGTCACCAAATCAATGTCATTCATGTAAGTTTGAGGCGTAGCATAAATTGACCAGAATTTGGATATTAAGTGATAAATATCAAATTAACAGCCCGCAATCATTTTGCTTGTTTATCGTATCTTTGTGTTTATGATGACATTATTCACAAATCTTAAATAAATGTTAGCGAACCGCAGAGAACGTGGACAACGAGTCACAAGACAAAACACAGGTTTTGTCTTGTGACTCGTTTGTCCACGTTCTCTGGGCGGTCGCTAACATTTATTTAAGATTGTTTAGATTTCGCTGCAGTCGTCTCGCTTTGCATCTAGAATTGATTCACAAAGTAAAATGACATGAGCTACCACCCCGTACCTGACGTCAATTTCAGGCCTTCGAATTCACTGGGACTTTTCGTTTTTGCGCCAGGTGGTTCTCCCCAAAATAGTCCCACTCCTTTCATTGTACTCTTCCCACAATAGTCCACTCCTTTCATTGTACTCTCCCCCCCCCAATAGTCCCACTCTTTCATTGTATCTCTCCCCCAAATTAGTCCCACTCCTTTCATTGTACTCTCCCCAATAGTTCCACTCCTTTCATTGTATTCTGTTGACTGGGAACCCACCTCGCATTGACCTCAGGAGGAAATCCATTTCACTTATCCTCGAAGTTCTCAGAACAATCGGATTGTGCATATCTGTAGTTAAACACGATTCCTTAAGCATGGCTTTGGCTTCGTTGTGTGCAGCCAAGGATGATTCAATATTTTCTTTTAACTGATTACTGCACCACAGCGGTGATGTTTTTCAGCCTGGCTTGTTGGTTGGTTGGTCGGTTGCCATCAAAAGCACACACACACGAACACACACACACACACACGCACGACGCACGCACGCACGACGCACGCACGCACGAACGATGCACGCACGCCAACACACACCACACACACACACCTTTTAAACTTAACAATGTCTCTTTCTTTCTCTCTCTCTCTCTCTTCTCTCTCTCTCTCTCTCTCTCTTCTCCTTCTCTCTCCTCTCACACACCACACACCACTACACACACCACACCACACAACACACACAACACACACACAACACACACACTGGTTTGAAGATGCAGTATACTCCAGGGACGAATCCTCTGGATCAAGTAGTGAATCCGGATCCGTTAACGAAAAAAGATCTGCAAGCAAGATTAACTCAAATTTTCTAACTGAACATGACCCCAAGCAGTTACTGCGAACTGAAAATTTAAAACTATAAGATGATCGTTTCCATGGAATACCAAAACTTTTTGGTGGACTTATAATTAATATGACGTGAGTGTTTCATGTGGACCTAACGACTTTCTGATGATGTAAATTGTTAAGATTTATGAATTTCCCCCACATCCGTTTTGTTTAAAGTTAACAGAAGTAACTCTTTCTGCCATTAGTAATGGCGTGCCAAGAGCTGAATCACTTCCATTAAACCTGCCGCGGGGATTGGAAAAACGTAAAATGGCAGGACAAAATCCCAGACAGAGGTGCTCGATCAAGCAGGCCTGCGAGCATCCACACTATTCTGATGCTGTCTCAGTTCCGATGGCCCGATCATGTAGCTCGCATGCCAGACCACCGGCTGCCCAAGAGACTCTTCTACGGTGAGCTGCAACACGGAATAGTTCGCCTGGAGGTCAGTGCTCGACCAAGCAGGCTGCCGAGCACCACACCACCCTGATGCTGTCTCAGTTCCGATGGGCCGATCATGTAGCTCGCATGCCAGACCACCGGCTGCCAAGAGACTTTTCTACGGTGAGCTGCAACAAGGGAAGCGTTCGCCTGGAGGTCAGAAGAAACGCTTCAAAGACACTCTGAAAGCATCCTTGAAAGCGTTTAACATCAGTCTGACACATGGGAACATGCTCCTATGAATCGAGCTAGATGGGGCTGCTCTATCCACAAGGTGCCAGTTGATGTGAAGAAAGGATGACAGCTGCAGCGCAACAAAGAGACAGGCAAGGAAGCCCGCACCAGTAATCAAGGGCAGGTCTCTCCATTGCCTGTCCAAGCGGTCACCGCACTTTGGTCAGCCACCTGCGTATCCACAAATCATGTCACCACCAGCACCACCACAACCCTCCCCACTACCCTAGATGACTGAAGTGGTCCTCGTCGATTGGACGAACGAACAGAAGACTTCCCCTGGCGGAAAAAGAGATGTTGTTCAATCATGAACTGGCTCAAAGAGCGGATCCACGGTCTGTTCGGCCTAGGAGATCTGTTCGACATAGGAGGGTCTGTTCGACCTAGGAGGTCTGTTCGACTTAGGAGGTCTGTTCGACCTAGGAGGTCTGTTCGGCCTAGGAGGTCTGTTCGACCTAGGAGGTCTGTTCGACCTTGGAGGTCTGTTCGACCGAGGAGGTTGTTCTGTTCGACCTAGGAGGTCTGTTCGACCTAGGAGGTCTGTTCGACTAGGAGGTTGTTCGGCTAGGGGAAGATCTGTTTCGACTAGGAGGTTCGTTCGACCGAGGAGGTCTGTTCGGCCTAGCAGGTCTGTTCGGCCTAGGAGAGCTCTGTTCGACCTAGGAGAGGTCTGTTCGGCTAGAAGATCTGTTCGACCTAGGAGGTCTGTTCGGCCCAGAAGAACTCTGTTCGGCCTAGGAGGTCTGTTCGGCCTAGGAGATCTGTTCGACCTAGGAGAAGATCTTTTCGACCTAGGAGGTCTGTTCGATCTAGGAGAAGATCTGTTCGGCCTAGGAGAAGATCTGTTTCGACTAGGAGGTCTGTTCGACCTAGGAGGTCTGTTCGGCCTAGGAGGTCTGTTCGACTAGGAGAAGATCTGTTCGACCTAGGAGGTCTGTTCGATCTAGGCAGAAGATCTGTTCGGCCTAGGAGAAGATCTGTTGACCTAGGAGGTCTGTTCGACCTAGGGGTCTGTTCGACCTAGGAGAAGATTGTTCGGCTATGAGGTCTGCTTGGCCTATGATAGCTCTGTTCGGCCTGGGAGAAGTCTGTCCTCTCCAGAGTGTCTTTCGAGATTGTAGGTGAATTGCCAAGACGACTTGTTATTAACTTCGTTCAAAGTCAGAATAGCAGCATTCAGCTCCCACTGTTGGGCTCGTTGGCCCTCAAAACAAAGCGAGCAAGCACGCAAACCACACTTCGTTAATGTCAGTCTCCCCCCCCCCCCCCACCCCATCTCTCTCTCTCTCCCTCTCTCCTCTCTCCCCTAAGAGCCCACTTTGTGAGAGTGTCCAGAAAGTGAACTTCATTTTATATGTATTTGTGCCAAATACTCAATGTTAGAGAAAAATACATCCCCCCCAAAGTTTTACAGTTACCCGTCTACTTTCAGGTTATCGTTCTGATGTGTGACGCAAGATGTATGTGCAGACTGCAGCATATCTAACTGATGCATTTAAAACCCATAATTTCGCCATTTCATCTGCAGGTTAATATGGTATGTTCATCATGTTCATCTTTCATTGTAGCGTCCTGACAGGAGTTCCTTTAGTGCCCCCCCCTCCTCCCTTGACATGG
>CM031622.1:9469935-9471239 GCA_018398815.1 Conus ventricosus
TTACGATGCTGCGGCGCAAAATGTTGCTGGATACCCAGGTGATAATTTTTTTAAATTATTATTATTATTATTCTGCAGGTCACAGATGCATGTCCTCTGTGAAACAAATTGTCGCTGTACGCGCATGTATGGTTTGGAGTCGGATGAGTCGTCATGTACTTGTTATACAAGTGTGCAGGGTGTAGTAGGAAGATAACGGTGATTATATAAGCCAACGTTATATTTTCCAGAGACGGTGCTAGTTTCGATGATGGTAGTGACGTGTTCTGATGCTGACTGCTGACATGATGGTAGTGATAATGCTGATGTAAAAACAACACACACAAAAAAAAAAAAAAACATAGACTTCAACATAACTGACAGAGCTTGTTCTCCTCAACTGACGACAACAACGATGACGATAATCTGATAGTGATGGTGATGACGATGAAGATTGTACTTGTGGTATTGCAGCAGGCCTATATTGACTGACCTGTGTCCTTGCTATTTTTGTGGGATACGTGGTCGGAAAACGTGCCAACTTTAATCTATGCTAACATTGCAATGCTTTGTCCCCATGATATTTCGCTTGATTTGAAACTATCCCTTTTGAGATAACTCCACCAGATAAAACGGACAAACAAAACTACAAGACAAAATGCGACGCGTTTCGAGCACTTAGGTCTTCTTCAGGCGAGAGAAACAAACTCAGGGCAAAAGAAAATGTTGTTGTTTCCCTTGCTTGAAGAAGATCTAAGAGGTCGAACGCGTCGTGTTTTGTCTTGTAATTCGTTTGTCCATGTTAACTGGTGGAGTTATTTCAAATACCTTTTAAAAAATGTGTTTTAATTTCCGCATGCAACCGCCTCACTTTGCAACTACTGCTGTTGTTTTGAGATTTGGAATTTTCAAACCCACCCGGGGATTATAATTTAGGTATCCCTACACCACCTCGTAACAGATATCACACAACACAAGCGACTAGTCAGACCTCAACCCCAAACCCAACTTTCACACACGGTGACAAATTTGTTCCGTCGTGAACAGGACTTCGTAAACCCGCCGAACAACATTCCACCCAGGTGGACATTCTGCACTGGGTGACATTTTGCGCGGCAACGTCGGTACAAGCTGCCACCGGTTGACATTTTGGTATCGGTGTAACATTTGGTAATCACTCCACGCCCAAATTCACTCCCTGGCATGTGGGGAAAAGGCACGTGTCCAAACACACTTTCCGGGCAGTAACCTAACCCCACCCCACCCCCCCCCCCCCCCCCCCCCCTTGGTCCAAAATCATTTTCCAGGAGTAAATCCCAACCCCC
>CM031622.1:9484739-9499739 GCA_018398815.1 Conus ventricosus
ATGACCTGTAATATGAAGTGCTTTTCTCTCTCTCTCTCTCTCTCTCTCTCTCTCTCACTCTCTCTCTCTCTCTCTCTCTCTCTCTCTCTCTTCTCTCTCTCTCTCTCTCTCTCTCTCTCTCTCCTCTCTCTCTCTCTCTCTCTCTCTGTGTGAGTGTGTGTGTGTGTGTGTGTGTGTGTGTGTGTGTGTGTGTGTGTGTGTGTGTGTGGGGTGGGGGGTGGGGGGGGGTAGGAACGGGAGACTTAGTAAATATTCGACCTGTAATATGATAGTGCTTCTCTCTCTCTCTCTCTCTCTCTTCTCTCTCTCTCTCTCTCTCTCTCTTTCTCTCTCTCTCTCTCTCTCTCTCTCTCTCTCCTCTCTCTCTCTCTCTCTCTCTCTCTCTCTCTCTCTCTCTGTGTGTGTGTGTGTGTGTGTGTGTGTGTGTGTGTGTGTGTGTATGTGTGTGTGTGTGTGTTCGCGCGCGCGCGTGTGTGCGCGTACGCATGTGTTTCGTTTCATTGGTATACCTCAAGATGGACGACGACAAATAATTTATGATTGCTGCAGTCGGAAAACGACTGTTTCTTTGGGACAAGTCTGATAGAAACCATTTCAACAGAGGTATGATTGCTGCAGCATGGACGAACATTGCAAAAGAAGTCGGAGGAGGTGGTAAGTGTTCTGTTCATTTTACCATTTATTTATTTTATTATTCCACTAGAAAAATTCTCTCTCTCTCTCTCTCTCTCTCTCTCTCTCTCTCTCTCTCTCTCTCTCTCTCTCTCTCTCTCAAGCTCCAAGCTATTTGTTCGTCTACCATCGTTTCTAGCGCGGAGTTTAAGGGTTGGGAGTAATTCGTCAAGACATTCAACCAGCAAAGGAGTTGGGATAGGGTCAAGAGAGCAACTGGTAGGTTTTGCCTTTAAAATGATTTTTCTGAGATCACTCTGTGATACAGAATTAAACATGTCAAAGTTAGAAACCACCACAAAATCAGAATTACAGGAGCCTATGGAGAAGGAGCCGCTTAGATGATCAAGTTCGGAACGAATATCAGAGATCTTTGATGTAAAATAATCACTAAAAACTTTTGGAAGCTGACTGAGGGGAACGAAGTGGGAAGGGGCGAAGACTTCACGTTGCCCAGCAGTTTACCACACACTTTAAAACATTGTTTGACAGACTACTCTCTATGACCTGAGCACTGTGATAGATAGTTTTTGCTTTTCAACAAATCTTGCAACCATATCAGTCTTATATTATGTTTTTTTTGCCTGATTACAAGTACTGTACATAGACATATCTGTTTACAATTTTATTTGATATTCACATGTCTCAAACGTTCTTTACACGGAAGAAACGTAATAGAACACCAAGTGAAACGTGTTACTTTTCACGTGGGTAACTCCGCTGACTATACACCGCTGGCAGTGATGACAGATCTGGTGCAGGCGCGAGTCTGCTCCCCGACCTTCGGCTGCGGGATCCTTTGGGCTGGTGCTATAGTGTTCTGATTGTGTCAAAATATCAGTTATTGAAAACTTTGATCGATCACTGCTCCTAACACAGGGGCTGTAATCGTGTTTCCCTCTCCAGACATAATCAGCATGGTTCATAGTATCATTGTGCAAGAGGAAATGTTTCTACTAAAAAACGCAAGATCATAAATCTTAACTCCTCCACTAATTGCACGCGCGTGTGTAAAAGCGTTCATACTGTTCTTCGAGAGGAAGTTTGGTCGACGAGGGTAAATGACGCGATGACAGACGGGCAAAGTTTAAACAAACTCGGCGCTAGTAACGATGGTAGAAGAACAAATAGCTTGGAGCTTGAGAGAGAGAGAGAGAGAGAGGAGGGGAGAGAGAGAGAGAAGAGAGAGAGAGAGAGAGAGAGAGAGAGAGAGAGAAGAGAGATAATTTTTCTAGTGGAATAATAAAATAAATAAATGATAAAATGAACAGAACACTTACCACCTCCTCCGACTTCTTTTGCAATGTGTGTCCATGCTGCAGCAGTCATATCTCTGTTGAAATGGTTTCTATCAGACTTGTCCCAAAGAAACAGTCGATTTCCGACTGCAGCAATCATAAATTATTTGTCGTCGTCCATCTTGAGGTATACCTATAAAACGAAACATATGCATACGCGCACACACACGCGCGCGCGCGTACACACACACACACACACACACACACACACACACACACACACACACACACACACACACACACCCCACTCATCATTACACAATCTGTCTGCAATCACGTAAAGTGGGAAGACGTTAAATTGAAGAAGAAGAAGAACAACAACAACACACACACACACACACACACACACACACACACACACACACACACACACACACACACACACACACACACACACAGAAGCACTTTACTAAGTCTCCCTCTCCTCCTCCCCCCCCCCCCATCCACACGCGCGCGCACACACACACACACACACACACACACACACACACACACACACACACACACGAGAGAGAGAGAGAGAGAGAGAAGAGAGAGAGAGAGAGAGAGAGAGAGAGAGAGAGAGAGAGAGAGAGAGAGAAGCACTTTATATTACAGGTAATATATTTACTAAGTCGTTCACGTCTGTATTTTCACTGCAGAAAATATCTACACTCAGTGCCCGTACGGTCGCCGGCGACCTTATGGGCAGCTGGCGACCGTACGGGCACCGAAGTCCCTGCCCATATGGTCGCCGGCGACCATATGGGCCGGCGACCATATGGGCACCAACAGCGTCCTTTATTTTCAGGGCACGCACAGAAAGTATAACTTTGACTGGCGTTCTCCTTTCAAAATTGTTCAGCCCTGGTCCATAGAGCAAGAGCATAAAACAGCATGGACAACATTTATCTTAGACGCTTCTAAGGGCCTAACTAGAGCGGGAATAGAACGAATAAACGACTCTATTCGTACTTACGTTTGGTGTTTGCTAGGGTCGCAAGCACAGGCAAGATCGAGCATAACTGATCCTTCTACTGGCTTTGACGCACAAAAACAATACTTAGCAAATTTAGAGGACGCCATTAATTCTACAGTTGATTTACCTTCAAGTATTAAAAGATACCAAAATGTTTTACAATACGCAAGATCGAAAGTAGACTTTGCTGTTGGCACTGGTTTATACATGCTGCCTTCTGACCTCAGACTCCAGGTAGGAATAATAATAAACTATAATAATGAAATTCTTATAGCAGGCAATGAACAGAAGGTTGGGAAAAACGACATAAATTCTGGGCCAGTAATATTACAAACAATAAAAGAACACCCAAGATTAAGTCATCTAATCCCGAGGTCCAAACCCCCAAAGTCATTGAAGACTCAGCAAAGCTCGCGGACTCTGTTCGCGATGACCATGAATATGAAAAGACAGCGCTTGTTCTTGGATTAACTGGCCTAGGATTACTTGGCCTTTATCTTACTAAATATTAACCCGACTATTAAGAGAACTAATGCCCATAAGTGCTCGGCCATAAAGCCAACTACTTTGCTTGCAGTAGACAAAAGCCAGCTAACGATACCGCCTAATATACCAGGTAAAGCGTCTACGGCTTTACTGGCTAATTTTTTTAATAAACTCGCAAGATGATCAAGCTGTTTTTTTACCCATGATTTATCAGGCGGAGGCGATGGCGGCGGTGGCACTGGACTTTGGCCTCCACCGCCCCCTGTAATAGCCATCACCAGTGTACTTATTGCAAATCCTAAGGCTGTTATAACGCTTACTAATGTGACTCCTTGCTCTCTAAACAGTGTTCGTATTCGTTCTGCTAGTGTCGTGTCTTCATATAAAATTTTTTCGATAGTTTCTCTTTATTCTATTCACTTGAGTTCGTAATTGGTCTCGGTTAGTAGTTAGCACTTCTAGTCTTGCTGATCTTTCTTGTTCAAGATCTTTTAGTCTTTGTCTTATTCTTTCTTTAATCTCACGCCCTAAGTTGGCGTCATCAGCCTCAACGAGTTTTTCTTTTTCTCTTTTTATATGCTCATCTAGTTCACCTAGTTTTGCTAAATTGTTTGTTAATTCGCCTCTGATCCTTCTCAAAGCATGATCAAGGGCCGCTATTTCTCGCATGGGTAGCGGGGAGTCGTGTATAGTCTTTAAAGCTGTTTCTTCTGAAAAACTGGTTTCTGCTTCTATTGCATTTATTATTTCATCTGCTGATTGATTTAATTCTTTAAGTTCCATGTTTTGTATTTGGTTAGCTGTTGGGAGTTCTTGTAGTGTGTTTTGAAGTTTAGAAACTGCCTCCCTATCTAATTTTGGTCTAGCAATGCCAAGGCGATTTTGATCTTTCACACTGAGTCTTTGTATAATTGTACTCTTGGCTAAAAACTTTGATGGGTCTGGTTTAGTTGTAAGCCGAACAGATTCTCCTTGATCGCCCCTTACAAACAAATGACCATCTTCTAATTCAAAATCATTTGGGTCTATAAATTCGGGAGGTTTTTGACCTAAACTTTTGTAAAATGCTCCGACCGTACTTTCTGTTAATTCACGCCGCATTGAGAGCGCTGAGCGATGCCGCGTTAAAGGGATCATTTCACTCATGTCGTCTCCAGGATCAAAAACATCATAATCTTCTTCATCTTCAATTCCTGCCATGTTTTTAAATAATTATTTTTTATTTTGCTTTATAAAAATGTGACAAGCACATGGCTCGATTCTTAACCCGCATAGAAGACTGAAAGAACCCTTTGGCGTGAAGGGAAATAAGCGGACTATTACTGTTCCAAATAATCCATCTACTATTGATGCAGATCAAATTCTTACTGTCAAATTTCCAGACCTAGGAGCAGATGACGTGATTGTGCCAGGCTCTGCGCGTCTTACTTTAAAAATAGGACTCGATTCAGCAACAGACACACACAGGACAGTTGTCCAGAATCTGGGGCGGGCAATCGTTAAGAAAATTTCTATAAAACTTGAGGGGCAGGAAATATTTTCTTTACACAATGCAGACATATTTTTAACCTATTCTGATCTATGGCTAACCGGGAATGAAAGGGATGATCTTGCGTTCCAAGGAATCGAAAATGAAGAAGCACTAAAACTTAGAATAGGCGCCGCACTCGCCGCAGATGCTAAAAGCAGCAAAAAGGCTGTAGCTGTAAATTTTGCGTATGGAAATCGTTTTTCCATTCCCTTAGATTTTGAGCTGTTAAAAGCGCATGCGCCATACTTTCAAGGAGCATTAAAAGACAGATTGTCATATGAACTAACTTTTAATGAATACAAACGTGTTATCAGATCATCAGACACCGAAGCAAAGTACAGCATTTCTGACATCTTGTTAGAGTTTGACGTTGTTAGCAACCCTAATTTAGCAAGGGTGATTGAACAACAATATCAGTCAAAATTAGCAATATATTACGAAAGAGTGATTCATCATACAACATATCCCAGAAGCAGGGCAGACGCTATATGGAATTTTAGTTTTAGTGTCACAGCAAGATCGCTTAAAGGTATTTTATTGCTGTGCGAAGATGAAGAACCATTCAAAAGAGGAAGTGAAAAGTTTTTTAATCCTAAAATAACGAAAGTACAATGTTCAATTGAGGGCAGCCCTAACCAAATCTATGCTAGTGGGCTTAAACCTTATCAGCATTTTGATGAAATAAGAAAACTGTTTGGAGGCGGGAGGTGTAGAAATCCAACAGTTGACCTTGTGTCTAAAGATCTGCACCTTCACAGTGTAAGACTTGATGATTATTTAACAACAAAATACGGTTTATGGATTGACCTAAGTCGACGGAGGATAATCGGTTACATGGAAGCGGGAGAACTGTGAGAGACGTAATAAACATTCAAATTGATAAAGAAGAAGAAGCCGATAAACCACTTAATGTACATTTGTTTTTAATATATGATGCGCAGCTGAATATTTAAGGTAACAGACTAAAAGATATAGAATACTAAATTATTATTTATTTTATAAAAAGCATGTCTGTTCAGGTTTATCCAAATGTGCCTACAGCGCCAGAGTTGCCAAGAGAAGAGATAGCCCCCAACATAAAAACCTTTAGATTAACAAACATTACACAAATGCAGCAAGTGCTAGAGCAAGACCTTTCAAAATACAGCAAAACCAAACGAAGGTATTCTGCTGTCTTTAATGCTGTTACATATGTTAATACTGGAGCATCGACTATAAGTGCTCTATCGGCAGGAACGAGTGTTGGTCTCTTAGCAACGGGCATAGGCGCACCCGCGGCTTTACCTCTAGGCGGTTTGTCTTTAGCTCTCGGCCTGTGTTCATTAGCTGTAGGTGCTGCTAGCAAAAAAATAAAAACTAAACTCCAAAAGCACACAGCTATGGTTCAACTAATAACAGCTAAACTTAGTTCCTTCAGGCTGACAATAAATAAAGCGCTAGCTGACTCAAACATCACGGATGAAGAATTTAGTCGTTTACAGGCCGATTTTGGTGACTACAAAAGACAAAAGTTTGATCTTCAAAGAAAGGCGAGGGCAAGTTTTTCTCAACAGCCAGACGCCGAGCAGATAAAAAAGGAATGCTTAAAAAAAGTAAACGAAACATTAAACTCTGTTCTAAACAGCTCACAGTAACAACATCAAAGGGCGTTTTATACTTTAGTTTATGAGTCCAAGCACAAAAAGACCGTTGATATTGATTCTGATTAAGCCGTTGTATTTTTTTTTAATTTAAATAAATATTTTGGCTTAGAAAAGAAAGACAGCATGGCTAAGATATATGAAGGACAAGACGAATTGTTTGAAGGAATGCTCGAGAGAGAGCGTTTATCAAGAGCACTGAATGATATTGATTTAGAAGTCATTGACCCAACAAACATACAGGCAAGCGTTGTTCATGCTATTTCTCAAGTTCCAGGCAAACTAACAATAGACCCATCGGTTAAAGTAATGTTAGCTGTTTTAATCGACTATGTAACAATAAATGAAGAAAATCTAGAAGTCTGGGTCTCAACTAAACAGCAGACTATTCTTTCTCATAATGACTTAACACCCGGTTGGGCAGACGAACTGCTTACACAGTTTGACGCTGCCGCTGAAGAAGCCAAAATGAGAGGCTCTGGTTGGTCAGAGGGTGAAGTCTTAGAGATCAGATTAAAACAGTCTAAGTATGCACCGATTGTAGGCAAGGCTTACATTCCGCTACCTGGAGAGTTGGTTTCAAAGAGAGCAGTTTTAAACATAAAAAATTCAGACAACAAATGTTTTATGTGGTGTGTTCTCGCAAGGCTGCATCATGTCCGCGAACACGCAGAGAGAGTGACTAACTATCGGCAATACGCCAAAGATCTTAACTTTAGTGGAATATCCTTTCCTGTTAGTGTAGACCAAATTGATCAGTTTGAAGAACAAAACAACCCAATAACTGTTAATGTATACACATGGGATGCGGAAACAAATTTGGTGCCAATTAAAGTGTCCAAGAACAGTCCAACAATAGGCGAACCAGCCAAAAGTCATGTGGACTTACTCCTAATGTTTTCGCCAGCAGGGCTGCCCCATTACACATTGATACGCACAATGAGCAGATTATTAGCGCATACTTCAAAGCATGAACATAAACAAGAATTCTGTAGAAAATGTTTAACAAGAATTCCAACCGCTCAAGCTGCGCTTGAACATATAAAACATTGTAAAAGTTCTGTAGACTGTAAGACAGAACTAACTACGCCCCCACCAGGATCTAAAGTTAGTTTAAGAACTGGAAACGGTTTGCAAACAAGTCCATACGTAGTTTACGCAGACTTCGAGTCGCTTATTGTTCCTTATGAAGGGCCAGCACCACAAAAACTTCGAAAACAGTCTTAATGAGTAATCATCAGATTTGTTCATTTGCCTTCATTATTGTTAGGTCGGATGGCGTTTTATTCAGAACCAGAATTATACAGGGGACCAGATGCGGCTAAAAGATTTTTACAATGCATGCAGCAAGTGCGTAATGACTGTTCTAATAATCTGAATTTATCTGAAATCATAATGACTCCTGAAGATCAACAGCAGTATGACTCAGCCACTCACTGTTGGATTTGTGGTTTAGAATTTAGTGAGGAAGCCAATCCAAAAGTAAGAGACATGATCACATTAGCGGAAAGTTCAGAGGAGCTGCGCACAACAAATGCAATCTTCAACTAAAGTTTGAACCAAAGACATGGAAGCTGCCCATCTTCTTTCATAACTTGCGAGGTTACGACTCTCATCTTATATTGCAAGCAGTAACCAACGCCTTCAGGGTTCATGCATTGCACAGTCATCAGAAAAGTACATGTGTTTCACTTTAAATAACATGTCTTTTTATGACTCTATGCAGCACATGATGGGATCATTAGAGGCACTGGCTATGTCCTTAAAGTCC
Organism: Conus ventricosus; assembly: GCA_018398815.1. Taxonomy (NCBI): domain Eukaryota; kingdom Metazoa; phylum Mollusca; class Gastropoda; order Neogastropoda; family Conidae; genus Conus; species Conus ventricosus. Next base: position 9,493,096 of record CM031622.1, read on the forward strand.
TGCCCAATAACGGAAGAATATTTTGACCCAACTCTAGTTAGAAAGGCGTTTATCCTTATGAGTACATGAACAGTTGGGAAAGGTTTTGGCGAAGATACACTTCCGCCTAAAGGCGCGTTCTTTTCTAGTCTTAGAGGAAAGGACATCAGCGACTCCGATTACCAGCATGCTCAAGATGCGTGGCAGAAGTTAGATTGTAAAACGATGGGAGACTATCATGACTCCTACTTGATGGCAGATGTATGTTTGTTGGGCGGACGTCTTTAAAAATTTAAATAGAAAGACCTGCATGAAACATTACAGTTTAGATCCTGCGCATTACATTTCTGCGCCCGGGATGAGTTGGGACGCTTCTTAAAGTTTACTGGAGTACAGATTGATTTATTGTCTGACCTACCAATGATACAGATGTTTGAAAACGGATTGCGGGGAGGAATTAGTATGGCGTCGCATCATTACTGTAAAGCAAACAACAAATACTTGGACGACTATGATCCGAGAAAAAGGGTCTAACTATCTCATGTATTTAGATGCAAACAATCTGTATGGTTGGGCAATGGCGCAATCGCTTCCATTACGCAACTTTAAAATGTACACAGGTACGAATAATATTCAAAAGGCATTAAAGTGGTTGGGCATTTTAAAACGCCTGATCAACAGCGTGGTTTCATTCTAGAAGTTGACTTAGAATATCCTCAGAACTCCATGACCTCCATAATGACTATCCATTAGCAGCAGAAAGTCTAAAGATGGAGAAAACAGAACCGCCTAAACTTGTGCCTAATCTTCAAGGCAAAAAAAATTATGTCTGTCATTACAGACTTCTAACAATTTTATTTAAGGCATGGTTTGAAGTTGACAGCAGTTCATCCGCATAATTGCTTTTGATCAAGAACAGTTCATGAAACCATACATCATGAAGAACACTGATCTCAGAACTAAATCCACAGATGCTTCAGAAAAAGACTTTTTCAAGCTGATGAACAACAGCTGTTTTGGAAAGACTATGGAGAATCCGCACAAGCGTAAAGATGTCAGATTGGTCCCCCAGAGAAATGAAGCAATTAAGCTGACTTCAAAACCTAATTATCAGGGGTTTAGAAGATTTCATGATCAGCTTTTTGGCATAATGATGAAAAAAAAGAAAGTCAAATTAGACAAGCCTGTATTTATTGGGTTTACTGTTTTAAAAATTATCAAAGCTTTTGATGTTAGAGTTTCTTTATGACTACTTTAAGCCCTCGTAACCTGAGTCCAGAGTACTTACACAGATACAGATAGTTTTGTTATAGATATCCCTACTGAAGACATCTATAAAGACATGGAATTAGAAGTAGCTAAAGGACATGCGGGATGGTATGATACATCTGATTACCCTAAAGATTCGCCTTTGCATTCAATTACTAACAAAAGGTTTTAGGAAAGATGAAGGATGAATTATCTGGAAAGGTGATCAAGGAGTATGTTGGGTTAAGGTCAAAAATGTACAGTATTTCGAGCCAGGAGAAAATCATTAAGAAAGCAAAGGGGAAAATCTCGCAGCGTTGTGCAGTCAAACATATCACATGACAACTACAAAGAAGCATTGTTTGGCAATAAGACTTTTCATCATGACAACGTAAAACTGCGATCTAATCTACATGAGATCAACACAACAGTTGTAACAAAGAAGTCATTAGATAGAACAAACACAAAACGGGTGTTTGTTAATCCAGAGTTTTCATATGCAATTGGGCACTGGAGAACCGTAAATTAATTAAAGCGAACTGTGTCTGCGGAATTATCTGCAGTTCTTCTTTCACAAAAGATCTTTGAGGAGCTGGTTTGTTTTGTTGTGTCAGTTTCTCGTAAATAATACACGGCGGATTCATTTTTACAATTCTTTTTATTTCGTACGGATCAACACTCCAAACTGGATCTGTTGCCCTGATGCGAGTGTCCCCTCTGCTTCCCCCGGTAAATAAAGGTACCTTACTTTCAAACCAAACGTAATAGTTTGCCGATGAAGCCTCTCCTTCAACAACATTTATTGTTTTTCTTTTGATTGCTTGTACTGGTTTTAGCCCTTTAAATTCTTCATTATTCATTGCGCGCAAAACTGAGGGCAGTCCTTCAACCCATTCTGTGTTGCGAGAATTGTCAATCAGCTCTCGTGATACTGGTAGGAAAAAAGTCTTTCGGCTAACTGTTTGTTAAAGTTTTCAACTAAAGCCTGTGATCTGTGAACTCCCGAATGCCTCTTCTAATAGTAACTCTGTGTTTTAACAATAATTGATTCACTTGGCCTTTAAATTCTTTCCATCATCAACTTGAATCATGCGAGGGTAAGTTAGGGCCTCGCTGGTATATTAGTTGTATAGCGACAGCAACAGCAAAGCACTCTTTTGTGTTAATGGTTCCGCATCTTTGTATCTTGAAGCCATGTCAATGACTGTGAGTGCGTACTTAAATCTTTTTCGTCTAATCGTATCAGAGGTAAATATAGAAGATCCATTTGATGGTGTCGTTTGGAGTTGTGTTCACAAAGCGCGGTCTCTGTATTTGTCTAGGGCAGGTAAATAAATTTGCCAAATCGCTTGTTTAGATAACCATTCCTTTGCTGTTTGTTCACTGACCCCTGCCGCTTGGCTTAGCTTTTGTATTGCTGTGATAACCCTTCCAATATCCTTTGGGCGAATAATAGATTTTGTTCATTTTTTATTCAGCCAATATTATGTGCAACCAAATACACGACGGTCATACCAAAGGCAATAAACGCGATTTCTTGCATCTTTTGTTTTTCTGATGGTTGATAAAAGTCACTGAATTTTGGTGGGGCAATGTCTGGATTGGGTTGCCTGTTACTAGATAATATTGTTTTATTGCTTGATCAACATTTTTAAAATGTGTAAGCTGCATGCCCCTGCTTTTCAGTGTGTCATTAATAAAATCTAACTGCTCAAGTCTCTGCCTTTCATAGGCGTCTTGCGCAGCTGCTAGTTGCTCCATACTTTGTTATGTCTTTTTCTCTCGCTGTCATTCCCCAGTTTACTAAATGCAAAATTACATGCCGCTAAAAGCAAGCGCATTCACCACAGCGCCGCCTATCATTATTGCGAGTGAAGCCATTTTTTATAAATGTATTTTTTTCTTACATATTTATATTGTCTGGAATTATTCCTTGCTTAACTAGAAAATCTTTCGTGGCAACCGAAGCTGCAATGATAGCAATCAGCTTTGCTGAATCCTCAAAGTCTAGTTTGCCAAGATCTGCTGGTTTAATTCTTAACAGGCTTTTACCAAGCATTGAGTATCCTACACTTAGTCCTCCAATAACAGCAGAATGGTATACAAGTTGGTAACAGTTTTTTCGGTGCTCATTTTTATAAAATAAAATAATTATAATTAATTAAAAAACATGAACAGCGATGATCTCCTACAGCTACAAGGCAGCCTAAACCTTCCTGAACTTATGAATGACCAAGTTGATGATCAAGCTGTTAATGCCCAAAAAGGAGAGGCTGTATTCTTTGGCGGCATGTGGGAAAACAAAACAGTTCCTCGGAACTGAATTCAGCATTGAACAGATTCAACAGATGTCGTCACAAGACATTATAAGGTATCATAACAGGTATGAAGCGCAGCTGGGTCGAGAATGGTAAAAAGTGGGGCAAACGCTCTTAGTTTGTACACTAAACTAGTCAGTAGATTTGCTCCCATTGATTCTGAACAAGATCTTACGTATGATTTAACGCAAGATCCAGTTTTAACAAAGACATTAGAGTCCTAGGCTGTGATTTATATTACAGATTTGGAACATTGTTATCGCCATTAATCATGGATTAATAACTTTTAATCATATAGATTTGGTTTCCCTTCAAAATGAACGAGCTGGAAAATCATCAGAACCAGAATCAGGTGGAGAAAGTAACCAAGCCAGAAAATCAGCAGAAAACACTGACCAGGTGGGGACCGGTGAAAAGAATCCTCATCCTGGCGTGTTAAAGCAGAAAAAAATTAGCAGAGTGGAACAGACAAAAAAAATTAATGTTACAGCATCATGAAAACATAACGCCGCCAGCGCCAGAACAAGTTGATTCAATGCCAGCTATAAAAACTCCATGTGATACAAGACCTACAGCACCAAAGTCTTCATGGAATATTGAACTTAAAACTGTTGCCATTTTTGGCGCCATTGCTGCTGTTGGGGGCAGTTATTACGGTTATAAAATATATAAACAACGCTGGCAAAACAAAAGCAATCAAAAAAATCTGAACCATTAAATACAGAAAAAGACAACTGCACGCCAAAACCGCCAATAACAAAGCATCATTTTGATCCATTTATAATGGAATAATATTTTAAATTTTTTAATAAAAAAAAAATCATGGCGTATTAAAAATGATAAAGTCAATAAATAAAGACATGGAGTCTATAAAAGACATTTCCATAGACCGAATTGTAATCAATGCGGTTGCTTGGATGAAAGACCTTCATTAAGATCTATGCGGGAAACGCTGAGCAAACATCCTCAACAATGACACGTTTTTTGAGGCGTTGTGACAAATTAACATCTACTATTTAAGATAAAAACATAGCTTGTATTTTTTTTGAAAATTTATAAAAATAACTTAATAAGAATTTGGGTTAACTTAAAGGATGACTTAGTTATGATCTTGAGGTAACTTAATCAAGAACAAATTTAAAAACTTAATCAAAACTTATTAAGAACTTAAGTAACTTAATTAAAAACTTAATTAAGAATTTGGGGGTGACTTGGGGGGGGGAGTGTGTGTGGTGTACACAGAGCTTTATTATTTGTCATGTGTAACACCACTTGGTGCAAGACAGTGCTTGCGTTTTGTGAATGCATTGGCCTCTTTGTTGCAAGTTCAAAGCGGGCCCCCAAAAAGTCATTAAAAAAAGCCTGATTGAATAAAACAAGACAATTGTATAAAGTACAAAAAGGCAGCCTAAAATTTGTAACAGGACGTTGAAGCAGGTGAAGCGTAGAAAACAAAGCGACAAACCCAGCAAAAAAAAGTCTGATCTCGCTGCTGATAACCTTGACCCTCTAGGGTAGAGCGCTGAAGAAACGGGTTGCCACTGAACCTTTTAAATGCTCTAAGGGTGGAGCGTTGAAGAAACGGCTTGCCACTGTGACCTTGACCGCTCTAGGGTGGAGCGCTGAAGAAACAGCTTGCCACTGTGACCTTTGAACCGGCTCTAGGTGGAGCGCTGAAAAACGGCTTGCCACTGTGACCTTTGACCGCTCTAGGGTGGGGCGCTGGAAAAAGGCTTGCCCACTGTGACCTTTGAAACCCCTCTAGGTGGAGCGTTAGTTCTCTGATCGCTTGACCTAGTTTGCTGTGCCCCTCTTTTCTCAAACCCCGGGGTTGCAACTAGCTTTAGCAAGTTACAGCAGTAATTGCGTAGCCAACTTTTATGGCACTCTAATCGCCCGTAGTAGTAAAAACCACATTGTATATTAAAGCATTTATATAAGATAGTGCTAGCCCAAAACACTCTCCTCTCCATACTGGAGATGTACTAAGGTCTGCCTAACCCTATCTAGTTGGGTTGCCAAACATTCGAAAATCGCCATTTAGTTGCATAAGGGCACACTTGAAGGCAGATGAACTGGTTAGAATTAGAAAAGTAGAAAAGTAATACACATCTTAATACACAGATCAGCTTGCCACATGAACACTGAATCTGTAGTTAACAATCATCAAGTCTAATACAAACTGAGAACATTTTTACTTGGGAGGAACAGCAAAAATGTTTCAAATATAAGTTTTTTAGCATACGAATCAGCCGTGTTTTACCTTCGCCTTAAGAAATAACGCCATGTTTTTTAAACGTGGCTTTAGCTGACTCAAGCCAGCCCCCAACAATCAACGCGTGATGGATTGTTTTGTTTCGGCCAACTTTCAACAATGCAGCGCCATTTTTCTCATCGATAGCCAAACACGTATTAAAACTAGCTGTATCTTTGTCAACAATATTGTCTTCAACGAGCCAACAAACCTTTAAGATACACAATTCTGTTCTTCGGTAAACCGTTACACATCCCACAGCGCAATAAAACACGTCTTGCTTGCCCAGCAGTCAGTGGAAGAATGTGTGGGTTAACCTAGTCGTGAGCGGCCGCTGATTGGCCAGACTGAAGCGCGCCACCACGCGGGCATGTTGGCTGATGTCATATGGCGCAATCGGGTAGGGAGGAAGTGCGGCAGTATTGATTTTTTTGGCCGGGGCACACTTGAAGGCAGATGAACTGGTTAAAATTAGAAAAGTATACACATCTTAATACAGATCAGCTTGCCACATGAACACTGAATCTGTAGTTAACAATTAATCAAGTCTGATACAAACTGAGAACATTTTTAACTTAGGAGGAACAGCAAAAATGTTTCAAATATAAGTTTTTTAGCATACAATCAGCCGTGTTTACCTTCGCCTTAAGAAATAACGCCATGTTTTTTTAAACGTGGCTTTTAGCTGACTCAAGCCAGCCCCCAACAATCAACGCGTGATGGATTGTTTTGCTTCGGCCAACTTTCGAACAATCTCATCGATAGCCAAACACGTATTAAAACTAGCTGTATCTTTGTCAACAATATTGTCTTCAACAAGCCAACAAACCTTTAAGATACACAAT
>CM031622.1:9509227-9533398 GCA_018398815.1 Conus ventricosus
CAACTTCTTGTCGGCCTATGGTATACACTGACGAAATGATCGAGAAGATCGTTCTCGCCAAGTGCTGACAGATTTTTCGACATGAACTGTGGGGAGATTGCAAATGTAATCAATAAAGACGTTAATCAAAAGATTTTCGGTAGAGTATATCCCAGAAACATACTACCTCGTCATATTAATACAGACGCGCTCAGGTTTTTTTTATTAATACTGACCACAGCGAAGAACCAGGAAAACATTGGGCAAGTGTCTGGTTCGATTGATGCGGAAAAGCGGAATACGTTGATAGTTTTGGCCTGTCACCCGCCTTACATCCGGACATTCAAAAATCATTCAGAGACATACTCCTACTTATCGTTTTAATCAACGATTATTACAAGACCTGCTAGTTTCTTCGTGCGTTATTGTAAGTGTTGTATTTCATTATAAGAAAGAGTAGGGCAATAGTCTGTATCGATTGCTGTCTATACACACGAGGTCGAAAAATAGAAATTTCACTAGGTGATAAAATTTGCGGATAAAACTGGCTTTTGCTGATATCAATATAGATAAGATGATGGTTGGTTTATATCAAAAATGAGACTTCCCCTTCGTGGAAAACATGGCAGTGAAACATATTATGTATCCTTTGGGAGGAAATGGTTTTGCCTCCGTAAAAACCTGGGAAACAGCGTCAGGCTGTACATATGTCACTACAAGTCTCCCAATAACTGCAAGGGGGTCGACTTATTTCCACTCCAAAGGGCAACGTTGACGTCAAAGCAAAGCAATTGCAAAGACTACTGAAAGAAGGAAAAAAGCTGGAGGATGAGATGCATCGACAAACGCTGACACGTCAGAAATGGAAGAGACGGAGAAGAAAAAAATGACTGGAACTCCCTACTACATACAGCCCAGAGCCACCTGCTGAGAAAGACTTCCGTTCTACCCACCCATAGTCCTGCTGCACATGCGGAGAGGCCCTCTTCCTCCTACCTGATTCAACGCCATAGTGATGTGGGACAACCTGTGTGTACAACGCCTGCAACCAAGCTGGAAATAAATAAAAGAAAAAGTGGTGGTGGCTTGACCAAACAACAACAACAACAACAACAAACAACAAAACCTTTCTGTATTGCTGGAATTCCCTTCACGTCGATAAGCGTGACTAGAAAATGTCAACGGTTGACCCCAAATGACAAAAGAAAGATCTACGATTAGCGTGACTAGAAATACCAATCCTTTGTCACGTCAAGGGTCTGATTTCACTTGCGATGACATTGTTAACTCGCTGTTAACGTGACTGCATTTTCTACAGTTTGTCATTTTTGTGCACTGATATGGCTTTTGATGACGATTGTTTTCTGTGACTAGATTGTATAGCAATTAAGTTACAAAATAGCACGTTTCGTCATTTTTCGTGACTGATAATCTCAAAGTACCATACCAGGAATATTACGAATCGTGGTGTAAGATGATGACAGTGGGTTTTTTTTAGCTGTATAAGTTAGACTACAAACTGGTTCTACATCTCAATACGACCAAGTTTTCGTTGAGGTAAGAGCTCTTGTTTTGTTTTGAAAATGAACGCCTTTGAGCGAAAATATAAACTCCAGTTAAATAAATTGATTTTTGAGATAGTTAAAGAGGAGTGTGAAGGGTGTTGGTATGACTATGCAAATCAGATGGGTCATTCTTGTCTCACAATGAGCGAAGATAAATCCGTTTTTCTCTATTTCCAAAACGCCTATGACTGACTGAACAACACCCAGTTGTTAAGGACTTAGCACAGGTGTTGGAGTATAATATGATCTCTGAACACTCCTCTACTGATGTTGCCAGGCATCTTGTGGGACCCCCTTTTGACGATGGTATGACACAAATCGTGAAAATAGCTTCTACAAAAAAGGAAACGTAACAATACCTGTATCGTCATGGCATCTTCCTCCACGTCCTTCAGAACGTCCGTCAATGGTGTTTCGCTGCTCCCACTAGGCTCCCGTTCCACCTTCGTAACATGTTCATTATGGAACGACGCCCGGCTGATTCACATCCGACGGTATTCACGTGCAGCCGATGATAGGAGGAGGACGACGACGAACGCCTTTTCCCAACTAAGAAAGACACTGTGATGACCGATGAAAAATTCAACGAATTCATGGACAATATGAAGAGATACAGAAAATGTTAAAGAAATGTAAATAAGGGAGCCAGGAGCGTTGTGGTGATAGGAAAAAGAAGAACAATGTGAAAGGAAGTTCAGTTTTGTAATCTGGAGTGTGATGGTGAATATGAAGTGATCTACAACGTTGTGGACTTGATGTGCTGTTTAACAAAAAATACTCAGAAGAAGCGTTGTGGTGTGAGAAAGTGTATAACGCTGCCACATGTAAATGTTTGGAGTCCATAGGACATGCTTGGATTCCATAATGTGAGTGCAATCGGAAAAAGACAGTTTTGAAATCTGGAGTGTGATGTTCAATGCAAAGTGAACTACAACGTTGTGGACTTGGTATGTTGTTTTTTAAAACGTTACACAGAAGCGTTGTGGTGTGAGAAAGTGTATAAGGCTGTCACATGTAAATGTGTGGGGTCCATAATGTGTATGCAAGGACAATCTGATCTGGATTGTGATGTTGGTAATTGTTTTTTAAATCACATGAACACGTGTACGCAAAGACAATCTTAATCTGGAGTGTGATGATGGTGATGCTGTTGTTGGGGTTTTTTTTCATTCATAAACCATACTTGTTTGACTTTTTTGTAAATTGGTCTGAATCAGTACCATTCGTTTGTAAGCATGAGTATCGGGTGAATGTGTATGATGGATGTAAGAAGTGTGTGTATACAAAACCATTCACATAAACACGTAATGCGTTCGCGTATGCATGCTTGTGTGTGTGGTGTGTGTGTGTGTGTGTGTGTGTGTGTGTGTGTGTCCTTCATTTAACGTCTATCCACTATTCGTGATATTAGACCAAAAAAAAAAAAGTGAATGTGTACGGAAGTAATTGCGAGCGTGCACATAATGTGTGTATGTGTATATGTATGGGTGCGCGTGCACGCGAGTGTGTGTGTGTGTGTGTGTGTTGTGTGTGTGGTGTGTGTGGTGTGTGTGTGTGTGTGTGTGTGTGTGTGCCTGTGTGTGTGTGTGCCTGTGTGTGTGAGTTGAGAGAGTTATGGATGTGTAAGTGTGTGAATATCTTTACACAAGTCATAAGAGAAGATTAACATGAAAACAAAATACTTATAACCAACAACTAACTAATCAATTAAAGTCAAAACGGATGACGGTATTAAAGAAAAAAGAAAAACAAACAAACAAAACAAAACAAAAATCCTTTGCTCCCCCCCCCCCCCCCCCGACCATTTTATCCACCCCACCCACCCTCCCTCCTTTCTTATCCCCCGCAAATAAAGTTAATAAAGAATATTATAAGTATTTTCCAATAGGGGTGCGTTCTAAGTGTACAAAGAATTCGTACGTTAAAGCTGGTGACTGAAAAATGGCCTGCACAGTATTTTGCTTCAATACTGGAATGATTTTTTCATATCATTGCATGAAACAATATGAACTGGAGTAATCTTGTTTCCACATACGCAAACTATGTTCTTTACATATTTTGTTTTAAATGCATTAAGTTTCCACCTGTGCATTAATGAGAGTAATTTTCTATTAAGATTAAAATTCTCTTTGATTCTTTTAATATCAAACTGTTCTTTATATACGTGTTCTACCATACTATATTCAAAAGCTTTCCAGATATGCGACTTAACCAAGTTACACTGTTCATGTACTGATAAGGGGAAATCAAACAGTTCTGAATCAAAACTATTTTGGCTCCACGTTTAGCTGCCCTGTCTACTTTTTCATTATAATGAAAAGAACAATGTGAAGGAATCCAACAAAAAGTTTACATGGGTTCCTCTTGCAATTAACATGTGATCTTACAACTTATCTCTATGATCATTTCAGGTCTTGTGTGCAGTTGAAAAACTTTTAATGCCTGAAGAGCTGATTTAGAATCAACACAGAACAGAATTTGAAATATTGTTTTTGGAAAGTTTAAAAGGTAATTTAAAGCCAGGAGTATCGCTGTTAATTCTGCTGTAAATATCGATTTGTTAATTCCGATATAAAATGATTTCTCTACTCTTAAGTCTGGTATTAAGAATGCACAACCTGCTTTTTTATCAATGCACGAACCGTCTGTGTATATTTTCAAATAATTTGAATAGTTCTTTTCAACATGGCATTTGATATAGCTTGCTAACATGTTTATGTTTTCATCTTTTTTCATATTGGTATGTTCAATATCAAAATGTGCTTTATTAAGCTCCCATGGTGGTATAGGAGAAAATAACGGTCTAATGGATAGAGCATCATTATCGATTGAAACTCCGGAATCAGTAATACTTTTTGACGTGTACGTTGCCAGTGTTTTTTGAGAAGCTATAGATTTGGCTCTTTTAGGAAAATCAATATCTGACCTCATTTTTATTTCAGATCTAATGTGCGTTTTATTAGTTGTACTCTTGATAACAAATTTACAACACGCTAACTCTCTGTATTCATCTAAGGAAGCATCTGCGCTTCATAATACGTACGAGAAGATGATGCATGCACCGGAAGGCCAAGTGCTAATTTCAATGCCTTGCATTCAATACTTTCAAGCTTTTTCAATAGGTATTTGGGAGCGCTAAAGATTACTTCTTGGGCATATGTTATTTTCGACCTCATTAAAGATTTACATAGAGTTATCAATGTAGCTGAACTCTGTCCCCATTTTTCTTTAGAGATAATTTTAAGGAAATTTAATATTTTCCTCGCCTTTGTTAATAAGTATTCAATATGAGCGTTCCATGATAGTTTAGATGTAAAATGGACTCCTAGGAATTTAACTTCTGTCACATATTTAAGAGGTGTTTCGCCCAATGTAAAAACAGGCAGTTTTTCTGGATTATTACCTCTATTGAAAAGAATTATATTTGTTTTTTTCAATAGATAATTTTAATCCATTTAACTTCATGTATTCCGCCATCCTATTTAGTTCGTTTTGATAGATCTTTCTGATGAAATTTATATCACGCTGTGGAGTTTTCTTTTAAGAGTTACTTCCATCCACATGCAAATGTCGTCTGCATATTGAACGAGAACTACCTTTTAGATAACTTATTTGGCAAATCATACAATAGCAATGAGAAAAGAAGCGGGGCTAACACTGACCCTTGGGGATTCCCATTGACAAAGTTCTACTGGTGGAATATGTTTTTCCTACTCTTGTTTGTATTACCCTATCTTTCAGAAAGCACTTAACATAATTGTATACATTTCCTGATAGTCCAATATTTTTAAGTTTGTTTAACAGCTGTGAATGCCACACTTGATCGTAAGCCTTGGTTATGTCAAAAAATGTAGCCAGGACACATTTACGTCTTGCAAATTGTTTCTTTATATTTGTTGATAATTTCACTAATATTTCTGTAGTAGATCTCCCTTTACGAAAGCCAGCTTGATTAATAGGAATGATGTCATTTTTTTCACAGTAATGTGCTAGTCTATTCAAAACAATTCTTTCTGATAGTTTACAGACGTGTGATGTTAATGCTATAGGTCTGTAATTTTTAGGATCACTAAGAAGACTTTCCTTGTTTATGAACTGGGACAACAATTGTCTGTTTCCATATTTTGGGCAAGTCGCTACTATTCCAGCAAGTACTTAGCAGAGCATGAAGAAAAACTACAAGATTTTCAGGTAAATTCTTTAGCATCTGATTAGATATTGCATCTAAACCAACCGATGACTTCCTCATTGGAATGGCTCTAATGGCTTCTTTTACTTCATGTACAGTTATAGGAGCATTAATGTTAATGCTATTATCTGGTGGTGGATCATCATATGTTATATTACTTTCTTCTTTTTCTCTGTAAGTTCGGTCAGTGTTTGTTAGACCCTCAGGACGGCTGACATCAGCGAATAAGTTTACAAAAACTTCTGCTTTCTCTTTAGCAGTGGGTAGATTGTTATCTATTTGTATGGGATACTGTGGTGATGTCAATCCATTTTTCATAGCTTTCAGTTCTTCCCATACTTTTCCCATATCCTTACAATGTTTTACTTCAGAGTTACAGAAATCACTCCAATGTTTCAATTTTGCATATTCTATAGCATCATTACTTTCTTTACCCGTCTTTTTCAATTTTTTCATGATTACTTGCTGATCTTTTTTACAATATATCTTAAATCTTTCTTTTTTCTTGTTATTTGCGCGTTCACATTCCTTGTTCCACCACACATTTCCATTGTGTTTTTTAGATTTTGTGTTTTTAATTTTTGGGATCGATTTATCTGCTGCTGTTAGGATAAATTTAAAGAATTTATCATACTGATCGTCTATATTTTCTTCAGTAGAATAATCTAAATCTATGTTTTTAAGGATGTCTTTGAAGAGTGACCAATCTGCACACTTGTAATTATACTTTGGGATAACATCTACTGTGTTTTCTTCTTCTTCTGCTATGTTATTTAAAGATATTATGACTGGAATATGATCTGATCCTAAAGAGTCATCTCCCGTTTCCCACACTGTGTTGACTACCAATGATGGAGATACAAAAGTTAAATCAATGGCTGAGGGATTATGGTTAGATATATCTGGAATACGAGTTATATTTCCATTATTCAGTATGTAAAGAATAGAATCCGCTATGTTATCTAACAAACGGTTATTAGAATATAGGAACAACTCTTATCCCAGAAAGGGGCATGTGCATTAAATTCACCCCCAATAACCCACTTATCCGTTTGATCTTGGAACCCTTTCAACCATTCAGTGTTCTTATTATCAGGACCTTTTGGAAGATAAATTGAAGCAACATTAAGAATCAAGGATGAAGTGAACTTAACCATAGCTGCACAGCATGACACAGAGGAAATGTTATACACTGGTGGAGTTCTTTCACAAAAGTCCAGGTCTTCACGCACATAAATGGCTGTTTGCACTCTGTCTCCACATTGTTCGTAAACCGGAGGGTGGTAAAATCCAGGTAGATTTGGTAATTTATCACAGCTCACATTTAAGGATTGTAGTAATAAAACATGAAACTATTTGTTACTAGATATTGATTTAAGTACGCTAGAGTTTTCGTTATAGAACGACAATTCCATTGTAGAAATGTAATGTTTGGCTTTTTATGTGCTTTCATTTATATATCACAATAATTTATATCATTTAGACATTAACCATCTTAGATATGACTATAGATGAAAACAGAAAATCTTGATGATCGACTGTAAACAGCTGAGAGTCAAAGTACGACCAGTTTAGTAGAACCAAGGACGTGGAAAAGGCGGAGGAAGAAAACCTTGGCAACTGTAACGAAAGGCTGCAGGTCTCCTCCGTGGCTTTTCCCAAAACATTCCATGCAGGTGTTTGCCCAGGGTCCTCGCGATGGTGCTCGCTCCTCTGGTCGTGGGGTGAACGTCGTCAGCTGTCAGGACTCTTCTGTCTTCCATCCTCAATGTGTGTGTGTGTGTGTGTGTGTGTGTGTGTGTGTGTGTGTGTGTGTGTGTGTGTGTGTGTGTGTGTGTGTGTGTGTGTGTGTCTGTGCCTGTATGTGCGTGCGCTTGAGAGAGGAGAGACAGCAAGGGAGAAAGATTATGTGTGTGAGTGTGTGTATGTGTGTGTGTGTGTGTGTTGTGTGTGTGTGTGTGTGTGTGTGTGTGTTGTGTGTGTATGTGTGTGTGAGAGAGAGAGAGAGAGAGAGAGAGAGAGAGAGATTGGGGTGTGGTGTGTGTGTGTGTGTGTGGTGTGTGTGTGGGTGTGGGTGTGTGTGTGTGTGTGTGTGTGTGGTGTGGTGTGTGTGTTGTCAGTACAACCTTGAGTTAATCTGACAATAAATGGTTTCAGTCAGTCAGTCAGTGTGTGTGTGTGTGTGTGTGTGTGTGTGTGTGTGTGTGTGTGTGTGTGTGGTGTGTGTGTGTGTGTGTGTTGTGAAAAGAGAGGAGAGAGAGAGAGAGAGAGAGAGAGAGAGAGAGAGAGAGAGAGAGAGTTCAAGTAGTGTTTCTGTAATCATGTATGGCGGGTGCTTGAGTGGGTGCGTGAGCATGTGTCCGGTTCATTAGGCGCTGCGACTATTCATAACCGAGTACATACACACTATCACAGTAGACAAGGGAGGGGGGGGGGGTAACCTTAATATGCGTGGTCAAGGTTTATGATGGTATGTCCTTATCCGAAGGTACAACATTAAATGAAATGAGATTAGATGATGGGTGTGATGTCCTTATTCGTGGCGTACGGCATTAAATGAGATGAGTTTGCTGAATGAGTTTTAATCAAATAAACGTTGAATACATTTTTTTTACAGATTATGGAGACTTAAAAACCACGTCTGCCAGGTTTGTCACGCATCTTTCCAGAGGAAATATAACCTACAAAGACATATACAATCTGTACATACTTTAGACGCATCTCATATTTGCAGCGTTTACCAATAAAATTAAAAAAAAACCTTCGTAAGAAGAGATAAATTTGATTTGACTGACATCTGATACTTCACGACAACAAACGGCTGACAGAAGAGGGGGAAAAAAGGAAACTCCATCATCAGTCTGTCAGGGAAAACAAAAGGCGACGACTAGATTTGGGGGGTGATGATTTCAACCAAGATGATATCGCTCCCGAAATCCGTCAGCTTTACGCCGACAACAGGGCGCCATTCGCGCTCATTTTTTCGTGGGCCAGCATGAATGCATGTTTAACATCTGCTGGAAGGATCAGGGGAGGCTGGACTGGAACGACCGTCTCAATGCCATTTTTTGAGAGGCAAAGCACACACTTTAAAATCAACCTCAGTCACTCCTTATTCTGCATCGCAGAGACAACAATGACTATCGTTTCTTCCATGCATCCAAAAACAACGCCCGAGTCATGGACACTCCTCGTCTGATCAACTACAGAAAAGATCTCGAGAGGTTCCTGGAAGACGTTAACGACCAGGATGTCTTGGAACACGCCAGACAGGAACGTCCCGACTCAAAGTGGACGGTCCATTTCATCGCCTCAACCAACCATTTATATCAATTCTCTCCCAGACTACCCACTGGCTACTGCGATCATCCTCTCCCTGATTTCACCACGACCAACAAGGGCATCTACTCACTCGTCAAGGACAAAAACAACTCCTTTCTCTACACCGACAACCTGTGTTTCTTTCGATGGCTCGCCTTACATTGAGCAGCATCGCTTAAAAGTCTTCAAACACCTACCCGACTTCTCTTTGAAACATGGTGCGAGAACACGGACCAAGGAAAAGAAGAGGATTTCCTGGGCATGACGCTTACCAACCCTGGAAATGGCCGAAAACATGTTTGGGGTCGAGTGGACGTTTTCCAGAGGAGGAGTCCTCTTGCCTGGTTCCTTTTCGACGGAGCGAAAACGCACACTCTCCAACACGATGAGGATCGTCGTCTGCAAGATCATTTCTGCTAAAATCGTGGACCTGGTCAGGCGTGTCAAGCTTTCAGATGCCCTAAATGCAGCAAACTTTGGGAAAAAAAAAGAATGGCTGCTTCGACGTCACGAACGGACCTGCAACAGATCAAAAGTCAAAAACGTCTATCCACGAGGCGTCCACAAAAGTCCGCCAGCTCCCTTGGAGATTCTGAGGGAGAATGGCATCGACGTCGACACGGATTTTGTGTCTCCGTACAGAGCCACGTTCAACTTTGAGGCCATGATGATGAAAGAAGACCTGCCTGCTCCCAATCCCAAGACTGTCTACACTGCAAAGTACTTCCCTCTGTCCGTCAGCGTCTGCTCCAACGTTCCTGATTACCAAGACCCCATCTGTTTCGTATTTACTGTGGTCCTCAGGACCTGATTGATAGGATGATTGATTTCATTGAGGAGATATCCGACAAGGCGTTCGATCTCCTCAACAAAGATTTCTCCACCGTCTACAATCAACGGAGTGCCTCGACGAGTTCAGGGACTGCTTGTACTATCTCTAGTGTTGCCCGTGGTAGGCTTCAACAGCGAATTACGATCTCAATCCCATCAAACCTTATTTCTTTCCAGAGATGGGTCGTCGTGTGAGAAGAGTCCGCTCCTTTCAAATTTCTGGTGAAGAACAACAACCAGTACAAATGCTTCAGCACAAAGAAGTTAACATTATTGGATATCACCTGTTATATCGCTCCTGGCTACTCCTATTCCAAATACTTGGCCACTTTCGAGGTACAGGAACGCAAGGGCTTCTTCCCTACGGGTACGTCACTAAGCTGGACAAGCTTGATGACGTTGTTCTTCCTCCCGAGAGGCGTTCTTCAGCTCTCTGAAAAGGAGTCTATCAGTGAGGAAGACGACGCTTACTGCTAAACGAGTTTGGGAAGAGAATGGCGTGACCACTCTGAGGATTTCTTGGTGTGATACAACAACCTTAACGTTGTATCCTTCCTGGATGGCCCTGGAAAAGCAGACACGTCTGTACTCCGCTCTGAGATTGGACGTGCTAAAGAATGCCATCGGGATCCCTGGACTGACGTTGAGGTACCTGTTCAAGACGATTTCCCCAGACGTCTATTTCTCTCTCGTCAACGACAAAAACAAGGATCTCCATGAGTTGCTGCACAAGGAAATGGTGAGACTTAAGGTAAGGTAATGTTGCTTATAGCCCAGCCGACCGCAAAGAGCCATACCAGGGCTATCACTATGTTAAAATCAACTCACAAGTTATCCACACAAAAAAACTTTCACACATCTTTTAAAACATCTAAAATACATCTAAAAACGCACCAGAAACTTCGTTTAAACATCTTTCTTCTGTAAAATCTTAAGTCAGATGGAAAATGTTAATCTCTCTCAGAAACTCAAAGATCACGTCAGGTGGGACATCTCTGAACAGGGTTTTCATGGACTCGGCTGTAAAGTGTTTGTCTCAACATCGTGCAAGTCCCAACAATCTAAAAGAATATGTTTGACTGTGTGTGGAACAAGACATTGGAATACACCATGGGGCCTCTTCACCTTTTAAACGATAAGAATAGGTTATAAAACGAGTGGACTGTGTGCAAGCAGCACAGGACTGTTTCCTCTTTACGACCGCCTCTGGAACATAGTAAAAACTCGTTGAGTTTGGACGGATTTGAAATAGTTTGTTATCCATCTGCAAGGATCCATTCCTCTTGCCATAGACATTTCACATAGACCTGTGGTTTTGGGTTTCAGATCAGTGTGAGGAACAGTAGACCTGATCAACGTTTGCCTTGTGGCATTCTTGGCAAGGTGGTCAACAATCTCATTGCCTCGAATGCCCACATGGCTGGGAACCCAAGCAAACACTACGTTGTGTCCGTTTGATTTTAGGGAATGGTGAGAGGGCCATCCATCAATTTTTTCACAAGTACCACGAGAAGGGTGACTCGGGTCCAAGATGAAAAAACCAGTCCAGTGTTTGGAAGGCTATGACACCAACGCCTTGTATCGTGGGCTCTAATGCAGGAGATGCCCACGGAACATCCTGTCCATCGCAAGGAAAACGACTTTCGAGCCGAGAAAACGGACGTCTGCGTGACAGATGCGAGAGAATAGCTGGAATGGGTCATACACAAAGAAAAACGTCCTCATCTACCACACGTACAACGAGAAGGAACAGTCACTGGGAGGATCAGGTAGACGGGTGGGACTCCGAACATAGGACGGCCTACTAATTCCACAGATGTCTGTCCACAGACACGACTGTCGCCTGACAACATGGAGTCGACGTTAACCCAGTAAATGGAAAGACCATGGATGAACTTAGAAAAAAAAAAGAAAAAAAACACCACCAGGGACATCAGAGAGTACCTCGGCATCATTTTAGCTGTCAACATGGTAGAAATCTGGAAATGTAGTTGGTGGCTTCAAAGAGAAAGGGACTCAGATCTAAAACGCTTCCTGGGTGACAACTTCCCCTTTATGTCAGTCCTTTTGCTGTCAGAAAATTACCTCGGAGTCTATCATCAAAGCCGTGAAAAAGGTCGCCTATTCGGCCTGGTCCAGTGCGACCTGGAAGTTCCTACTGGTCTTCGTGAGCATTTTGAAGAAATTACCCGAATCTTCAAAACATCGAGGTTGGCCGCCAGGATGTAGGGGATTTTATGAGTCGTATGCAGAGAGTCAGGGCTTACTCTCCCATCCCAGGAGAACACTGCACGGTAGTTACTTCGACAAGGGCATTCTTCTGACCACCCCCTTGCTGAAATGGTACCTCTTGCATGGCTTGAGAGTGATGGACGTCTAGCAGGTGGTAGAATACAGACCGAGACATTATTTCATGAAATTCGGAGAAATGGTGATGGAAGCTAGACGGGACAGGGATCGTGATCCCTCTCGATCGATCTTGGCTGAAGCTTTCAAACTCCTCGGCTACAGTGCCTACAACAAGACCATCACCAACCTCTCCAAACACATGGATGCCACCTACGTGAGGAAGGATGATGTATGCAAGATTCAACGACTCCCTTTCAAGAAATTAACTAGTCTGACGGACGATCTGACGGAAGTAGAGCTGAGTAATGCTAAGATCTGATGGCATCTGCCCAACCAAATTGGCTCCTTTGTCTATCAGTACGCCAATCTGATGATTTGGGAGTTCTATTCGACTGAATCGACAGGTTCGTGTCCCGTTCCGATTTTCAACTCTGTGAAATGGACACTGACTTCATGTACATTGCCCTGAGTGGAGATTGGGTGAGGAGAGCTGTTTCGACCAGAGCTGAAACGCCATTTCTACCGAGACTACAAAAACTGGTTGCCATCTAAAGCTTGCAACGCTCATCCAAGATCTCTTCGTTTCCTGCAAACTATCCCTGTGCTTGGAACGACAAAAAATGGACAAAAGGACTCCCTGCCCCTTCAAACTGGAGTACAAGGGTGACAACATCAGGCTTTTTGCTCCAAGACATACTATTGTTTTGGAGGGGCGTCTGACAAACTAAGTTGGGGGGGTGTTAGTCGTCCACTTGGTCTTAAGTGCGGTCGTGACACATATGCTCGGTCAGTGGTCGTATGCTCAGTCACGAATGACCCTAGGACGTGACCGATTCATTGATTCAGGCTACGTTTCCCATGCGGAACGTGATTAATTAGGGTCACCTAGCCATGACCAATTGATTATTGGGAGTACGTTGCCGTGCAAACGTGACCAATTATGACGTCATTTCGACGTCATTTTCTTGTTCCTTGCACGTGATCAATGACGTCCATTTCATGTTTATGACGTCATTTCCTGCTTCCCATAAGACTCCAAAACAACACGATATACTACTCAGCCTCTTAACAAGTAAATACACTTTTTTTTTTAATTTCTGAATTCTGATGTTTTATGTGGAAGATCCTAACATCCACTATGGATATCAATTGATCACTGAAGTGTTAGCTTAAACTTAGAATTTGGTAAACACACCATTCATAAATCATATTGGAAATTTAACAGTATATGCTACCAAGATAATAAAGTTTTAGATGAAATTAATGAGCTAATTGATAATGTTATGAAGAATATTGCTGCAGATCATTATGACAGAGAACAACTAAGGATCTGTCTAAAGCTGATGTACAGTTATGGTGCCTATCAACGCTTTCTTGGATTTCTAGTTAATGAAAGTTAGAGCAAAACGAAGCATATGCAACTATGAAAAGAGAGAGAGGGAGAGAAGATACAGCGTACAAGTTAGATGTTCAAGTAGCAGACCTAAGAGAAAAAGAAATTTCAAACTGAGGATGATATACAGAAATTAGATTTTTTTTAAATATAATATATATATAATGTTTTATTCCTCCTCTTTTTTCCCTCCACATCCACAGTCCCTTCACTCTTTCTTTCTTCATGCACTCATCCTTCGACATGGATTTAACAAACAATTTGACATGAACATGTCCAGTACATGTACCAATGTATAAATGTGTAATTAATGAATAATGAATACAATCGTTACAATCTGCAATTTTTTTGTGTGCTTACTCAGTTTGAACGAGTGAATGAAAAAAAAGGTAGTAGTTTCAAGGGGTTTGTTTTTCATTTTCAGTACAAACAAACAGACAAACACAGAACATTATAGTGACAATCAGTAATACCAGGTACTATGAATTGAGGAAAATAGCATGCACACACACACGATAATATATATAATATATATATAAATAATATTATATATATATATATATATATATTTTATATATATATATATATATATATATTTATATTTTCTACTTTTCACAAGAAAATGTAGCTGTTTTGCTCTTTCATGATTTTCTTTGCTTCTTAGATGGCACCTTTGGTTGGTTTTTTGAAACTCAACAAACATACTACGGTATTGCACACCAGCCTTTTCTGGGATTGCATTCTTCTTAAAAACTGAAAAGGCAGAGGAGTCAAATTACCACTTTCCGCGGTCACTGAGGAGAAACCACCAAGTTTCGAAATATCGGTATATGACCAGGAGTTATATGTTAGTGAGTTTCCCTCCCTATTGGAGGATGCCTCTCTCTCCCCCTTGGAGAATATAAGCTTGCTGAAGGCTCATTTTGAGAAGCATTTATTTTATTTTTCCCATCCACCCACTCAAGCACATATTGTTAGTTAGGCAGAATCATCTGCCACTGCAGGTATGAAATGCGTATCTCCCCTATTTCTTCAATCTAAGACATAAGAGCAAGCTTTGTTATAATTCAATATTTCTTGCAGTCATTGCAACACCAAGCTGCTCTGTAAGTTGCTGGAACGGTGCTCGTATATCCTTGGAATTTATTAGTTTTTGTTGTTTTTAGTCCCTGCGGATATTCATTCCAAGAACTGGCCTACACTTGTGTCTTAGATATATTTTTTTATATTTTCTTTACAAAATGTTTGTTTTGCTCTTTCATGATTTTCTTTGCTTCTAATGGCACCTTTGGTTGTTTTTTAAACCAAAACATACTAGGTATTGCACACCAGCCTTTTCGGATTGCATTCTCTAAAACTGAAAAGGCAGAGTGAGTCAAATTACCACTTTCCGCGGTCACTGAGGAGAACCACCAATTTCGAAATATCGGTATATGACCAGGAGTTATATGTTAGTGAGTATTCCCTCCCTATATGGAGGATGCCTCCTCTCCCCTTGGAGAATATAAGCTTGCTGAAGGCTCATTTGAGAAGCATTTATTTATTTTTCCCCATCCACCCACTCAAGCACAATTGTTAGTTAGGCAGAATCATCTGCCACTGCAGGTATGAATGCGTATCTCCCCCTATTTCTCAATCTAAAGACATATGTCAAGCTTTGTTTATATCAATTTCTGCATAATAAAAGCATCAACTGCTCTTATTGCTGGACGAGAGCTCGGTATTATCCTAATAATTTATTTGGTGATTTTACCCAGCTTGCTTTAATTCAGAACTGGCTCTCGACTTGTCTTAGATTATATTTTTTTATATTTTGTTTAAATGAGCTTTTTTGCTGTTATTTTTTTTGCTTCTATGCACCTTGTGTTTGAAACTCAACACATACGGTATTGCACACCAGCCTTTCTGAAATTAGCTTTTTTTTAAAAACTTAAGCAGAGGAGTCAAATTTACCATTTTGCTGGTCACTGAGAAACCAGATTTTCGATTTTCGTTTGACCAGGTTATTTTTAGGATTTCCCTCCCATTGGAGGATGCCTCTCTCCCTTGATGAATTCTCTTAGAAAGGCTTTTAGGGGAGATATGTAGTATTTTTTCCCTCCCCCGCGAGCACATTGATTGCAGAACCCACAAGATCAATTGTATAGACGTATATGTTATTCGTTTCTCCTAGAATGATGCCAGCTCTTGTTTATAATTCAATATAGTTGCTTAAGCAACATTTGAGAAAGCTTTTATTTTTCTGGCACGTGCCACTCAACCTTACCTTGGAATTTATATTTCTTGTATTAGGTCCCTTGCTGATTACTTCCATATTTCCCTCAGACTTAGTAGGTTTTATTTATATTTTCTATTTTCAAAAAGTTGCTTGTTAATTGCTCTTTCAATGTTTTCTTTTGACTTTCATGGCAATTTTGTTGTTTTTTGCAAACGAATAAATTACTAGATTGCCACCAGCCTTTTCTGGAATTGCTTTTTTTAAAACTAAAAGGCAAGGAATCAAATTACCTCCGGTCATGATTTGAAACCCTAGTTTCGAATATTGGTTATATGAAAGTTCATAATATAGAGTTTCTCCCACACTGCTTGTGCTCTGCATCTTGTTAAACTGAAATCATGAGGCTCAATTGAAGCATTTATTTATTTTCCCCGAACCACCCACTCAAGAATTTGGGTATTGTTGCCAGATCACTGCCACTGAGGTAGATGGTATCTCTCCCATTTCTTCAATCTATAATAAGCCTTTTTATGGAATATTCTTTCTCCATTGGAATAAAGCTTGCTGAGGCTCATTGGAGGATTGTACTTTTTTCGCAATCACTTTATTTTGTTGCAATTATTCCCTAGGTTCATCCAGAACTGCCCCATTTCTTCACAATTGTGTTTTAAAGGAGAAGTTTTTTTATATTTTACTTCACAAAAATTTTGATTCTTGCAACAAGTTTTCTTTTGCTTTAGATGGCACCTTGGTGGTTTATTGAAATCAAACCATACTAGGTATTGCATAGCTTTTTGGATTGTATTCCCTCTTAATCAAGGCGGATCAAACTACCACTTTCCCAGTCACTGAGGAGAAATCCACCAAGTTTCGAAATTATCGTATATACAGAGATTTATGTTTGTTTCCTCCTATTGGAGGATGCCTCTCTCTCCCCCTTGTGGTATATTAAACTTGCTAAGCTCATTTTAGAATGCATCTTTTTTTTTTCCCCATCCCACACTCAAGCACAACTGTAATTGGCAGAACCCTGCCACTGCAGGATGAAAGCGTATTCTCCCCCTATTTCTTCAATCTAAGAATATAAGAGCAGCTTTGTTTATAATTCAATATTTCTTGCAGTCATTGCAACCCCAAAGCTGCTCTGTAAGTTGCTGGAACGGTGCTCGACTTATCCTTGGAATTTATTAGTTTGTTGTATTTTAGTCCCTTGGGTTTCCCATTCCAAGAAATGGCCCTCAGCACTTGTGTCTTAGTGATAATTTTTTATATTTTTTTATATTTTCTACTTTTCACAAGAAAATGTAGTTTGGGTTTTGCTTTTTTCATGATTTTCTTTTGCTTCTTAGATGGCACCTTTGGTTGGTTTTTTGAAAACTCAACAAACATACTACGGTATTGCACACCAGCCTTTTCGGGGATTGCATTCTTCTTAAAACTGAAAAGGCAGAGGAGTCAAATTACCACTTTCCACGGTCATGGGGGAAAAACCACCAAGTTTCGAAATTCGGTAATACCAGGAGTTATATGTTAGTGAGTTTCCCTCCCATTGGAGGATGCCTCTCTCTCCCCCCTTGGAGAATATAAGCTTGCTAAAGGCTCATTTTGAAAAGCATTTATTTTATTTTTTCCACCACCCACCCACTTCAAGCACATACGTTAGTTAGGCAGAATCATCTGCCACTGCAGGTATGAATGGTATCTCCCCCTATTTTCTTCAATCTAAGACATAAGAGCAAGCTTTGTTTATAATTCAATATTTCTTGCAGTCTTTGCAACACCAAGCTGCTCTGTAAGTTGCTGGAACGGTGCTCGGTACTTATCCTTTTGGAAATTTTAAATTAGTTTGTTGTATATAAATTTTTATATATAATATAAATATATTATATATTATATATATATATATATATATATATATATATATATATCATCTGTGTGAGTCGATCCAGCGGACGAAAGGCCTAGGAGCAGGAAATATAAATAAATGTGCCTTCGAGAGAGTTTATGATGGTTCCCTCAGGCAGCTAGTAAAGGGGCTTCTCTAGTTAGAATATATTCCCATATTTTCTTCATCTTCAATTTTTTTTTATAAAGTTCAAATCTTTGCCAAGTCATTACTATAACGACTGAAGAATTGTTAACCTGCACTTGTTTCCCCCACTACTTAATTGTTCAGCAGTATATATATACATAATATATATAATATATAATATTAAAATATATATCTATATTATATATATATATATAAAATATATTATTTATATATATATAAAGTTAGAGCCAAAACGCCACTCAGAATTCCAAAAGTGCTCAACCAAGCAGGGGGCGACATACCATTTTAAAACAAGGTTTTAAAATGGAAAAAGTAAAAACGGGCAAAAAATTTTTTCGAGCGAATGCTCTCCTCAGGTTGTACAATCAGGGCACGCCACCGTATTATATAGGTGTTGTGTGGGTGGGTGAGCTCTGCGCGTGTGGCACGTGGCCTGTAGATTTTTCTTTTTTGGGGCGCGTTCGGGGGAGACGTGCCAAGGAATGGTGCATTGACAAAGATTTCCATTTATGTCTGCAATTGTTTACCATTTCTACTTTAGAGTTCAGGGATGCTAGATGGGGTTTACATAATACAGCCACTTTTCGGTAGTACATAAGTTGCATTTTTAGAAATGTTGTTGTATGGTGTTGCTCTTTTTATAATTTTCCATGAGATGTTGTAATCTATTTTTTTATCTTTAAGCTTCCAAATATGTTACTTAATTCTGTTTGGTTTTATATTTTTCTTTTTTGAAGGGACTGTTTAATGGTTTGCATATCTGGTTTTAAAGTGGTTTGCTGTAATCCCTATGTATGTTCTTTATCACTGTCTGTTGTTACCGTAGCTGGTACAAAAAGTTGTTGTAGAGGCATTTGTTATTCAGAGGGCACTGGTCTTTTTTTGTGCAATTACAAGATTTCCTTTCGTCACCCTCTTTGGTTGATTATTTTGGTTTTTTTGGGAAGAATCAATTATATTTTTAAGGTTGGGCATACATGATACGATAGCTTGACGGTGTTTTTATTGAATATTTTAGATAGTACATGTTCTTTTGGGGAATGATGTTTTTAAGGATCTGGGGAAATTCTTTTCCTACGTAGTTTTTGTTCCTCCATCAAATGGGGGGGTTATACCATATTTTTTTTTTCTTTTCCTGTTTTTTTTACTGCTGTTCAATGTTATTATCTGGGTTATTTTGTAATTTGTAGTTGTAGCCACTTTTTTTCAGCGCCTCTTGGTATTCGGCTGCTGCACTGTTAAATCTTTCTCATTGAAAGATTAGTTTAGGATATCTTTTGTTTATCCCATTAGGTATGGTTTCAAAAGGAGGGTGGATGGTTACTTTTGATGTCTACGTAGACAGGTATGTCATTAGGTTTTTTGTATGGTTTGGTATGTAAGGTCCTTAAGGTCTAATGTTATTTTCAAAATAATTTACTATTTTTTGTTGGCTTCTACTGTGATTTTGGGTTTTGGGGCTTTGAAAAAGTTTACAAAGTTCTTTTTTCTTGTTTTCCAATGATTTTTGGTTTATTGTTTAACATGGCAAGGCCATCATCCTCTGTATAAGCCAACTGTTTACCAAGTTTTTTCTGTGTATGAGACAACATGAAAAGTCCACTAATTCACAAGTTTCCGCTCCATCATAGGATCCCATCGTGACATCGAATGTGGAGTTTCTGCTGGGTTTTTTTATCCAAGTTTCATTGTTGCTATGGAGAAGGGTTTTCTTAGGTGGGAAAATGATTTCCATCTCAGAATCTGTTATATTTGTATATTTTGTTGGCAAACCTTAGTGCTTTAGCAAGTAATTCCTCATCGATAGAGGGATAGAAATCCACTATGTCAAAAGAATGAACACTGTATTTTTCCGTTTGTTCAATTCTTTAAACCATTGGATAACTTCATAACTATTTTTCCAGAGATTGTATTCGGTTGTTTGTTTTTATGTCCTCTGTTGCTTTTTCCAGGATCTTTTTGCTATTTTGCCTAATTCGGATTTTGATGGGTTTATTAGTTTTACATGTAGGGTTGTTGTGGAAGTTAGGTTTGTGGTCTTTAAAGGGGTTATAAAAGCTTCTTTTATTGTGTTGCTTCTATCCTATCACCTAAATCCATCCGGTGCACAAGTTCTTTTTCTTTTTTGCAGATGTTGTCAAAAGTAGTCTTATCAGCTTTTTTTTTATAGTTTTTCTGAATATTTTTGTTGAGGAGTTGAGAGTACTCATTAGGTTCCATTTTATAGAAATTGGTTGTCTTGTCACCCTTTAAATATACGTTTTTTGTCATTTTGGATTTGTTTTATTTTATTATTCAATCTTGTCTGGAAATTATTATGTGGTTTCAAAAATTCAATATTAGCTATTAGTTTTTTCATGCTTTCTTCAAAAGGTTTCATTTCCCTCTATTACAGGTGGAGATCTCCATGATTTAAACCCATAAGTTTTTTTATCTTCCTTTTAGCATCTGGTTCAAAAAAAAGAACGCTTTCCATCTCAATATTGCGCACAAACGTTTCAGTCTGCTCTATGAGTTTCTTATGTATAGCTGTGGGTTAGAAAAAGGTATATTTTGGTGGATGCCCAAAGTTAATCTTCTCCATTTTAAATTTAGATTCTGTTAGACCACAGTGCTCAACGTGAGGAGCAATCAATAAAGTTAGAGCCAAAACCCACTCAGACCCTGGAAAAAGGCAACAGAGGACATAAAAACAAACACCGAATACAATCTTGGAAAAAAAGTTATGAAGTTATCCAAGGGTTTAAAGAATTGAACAAACGGAAAAAAACAGTGTTCATTACTTTTGACATAGTGGATTTCTATCCCTCTATCAAATGAGGAATTACTGCTAAAGCACAAGGTTTGCCAACAAATATACAAAAATAACAGATTCTGAGATGGAAATCATTTTCCACACTAAGAAAACCCTTCTCCATAGCAACAATGAAACTTGGATAAAAAAACCCAGCAGAAAACTCCCACATTCGATGTCACGATGGGATCCTATGATGGAGCGGAAACTTGTGAATTAGTTGGACTTTCATGTTGTCTCATACACAGAAAATACTTGGTAAACAGGTTGGCTTATACAAGAGATGTGGCCTTGCCATGTTAAACAATAAACCAAAAATCATTAAAAACAAGAAAAAAGAAACTTTGTAAACTTTTTCAAAGCCACAACCTAAAAATCACAGTAGAAGCCAACAAAAAAATAGTAAATTATTTAGACATAACATTAGACCTTAAGGACCATACATACAAACCATACAAAAAACCTAATGACATACCGTCCTACGTAGACATCAAAAGAACCATCCACCCTCCTTTTGAAAACCATACCTAATGAAAAAACAAAAGATTATCTAATATCATGCAATGAGAAAGAATTACAGTGCAGCAGCCGATACCAAAGAGGCCTGAAAAAAGTGGCTACAACTACCCAAAATTTCAATATAACCCAGAAATAACATGAACAGCAGTAAGAAAAACAGGAAAAGAAAAATTTTATGGTATAACCCTCCCTTTGAAGGAGAAACAAAAACTAACGTAGGGGAAAAAATTCCTCGAATCCTTAAAACATCATTCCAAAAGAACATGTACTATCTAAATATCAATTAAAAACCGTCAAGCTATCGTACTCATGTAATGCCAACCTTAAAAATATAATGATCTTCCATAAACCAAAAAATATACAACCAAAGAGGGTGACAAAGGAAATCTTGTAATTGCACAAAAAAAAGACAGTGCCCTCTGAATAACAAGCCCACAAAAAACATTGTGTACCACTACGGTTTAAAAACAGACAGTGATAAAGAAAAAATTTCATGGGATTACAGCCCAAAACCCCTTTAAAAACCCGATATGCAAACCATAAACAGTCCTTCAAAAAAGAAAATATAAAAAAACCAAACAAAATAAGTCAATTGAAGCTTAAAGTAAGAAAATAGATTACAAATCTATGGAAAATTAAAAAGCAACCCTTACACAAAAATTCTAAAAATTGCAAAAACTTATGTACTACAGAAAAGTGGCCTGATATATGTAAACCCCCTCTAGCATCCCTGAAAATTAAAGTAAAAGTAAAACAATGCAAAAAAAAATGGAAATCTTTGGGCAAGCACCATTTCCTTGCACGCTCCCTGAACCGCCCCAAAAAAAGAAAAATCTAAAGGCCCCGTGCACACGCGCAGGCACCCACCCACACAACACACTATAATAATACTGGTGGCGTTGCCCTGATTGTACAACCTGAGGAGAGCATCTCGCTCGAAACAATTTTGTCGTTTTTACTTTTTCCATTTTAAAACCTTGTTTTAAACCCGGATATATATATTATATTTTTTTAATAATATAATTATAAATATATTAATAAACAGAGTTAAAAAAAGCCCACCAGCGTTAAAAAAATGCTCAACCCAGTATATATAATTATAATATATAATATATAAAATTATATATATAAATTTAAAATATATTTATATATATAACACAAACTAATAAAAATTCCAAGGAAAGTACCGCACCCTTCCAGCAACTACAGAGCGCTTGTGTGTTGGGATGACTGCAAGAAATATTGAATTTAACAAGCTGCTCTTATGTCTTTGATTGAAGAAATAGGGGAGATAAGCATTCATATCTCAGGGTAGATGATTCTGCCACTAACAGTATGGCGGGTGGGTGAATGGGAAAAATAAAATAATGCTTCTCAAATGAGCCTTCAGCAAGCCTTATAGCTCCAGGGGAGGGCATCCTCCAATAGGGGGGGTAACTCCCAACATATACTCCCGGTCTTAACCGTATTTCGAACCCCCCTTGTTTTCCTCAGTGACCACGGAAAATGGTAATTTGACTCATCTGCCCTTTTCGTTTAAAAAAGCCCCCCAGAAAGGCTGGTTGCATACCGTAGATGTTGTTGAGTTTTCAAAAACCAACCAAGGTGCCCCCCCTAGCAAAAGAAATCATAAAGAGAAAACAACTACATTTCTTTTGAAAGTAGAAAAATAAAAGATATCCTTCTAACCAAGTTTCTGAGGGCCAGTCTTGGATGATCCGCAAGGGACTAAAATTTCAACAAACTAAAATTCCAAGGATAAGTCTGAGCCCGTTCCGCAACTTTTTAGAGCAGCTTGGGTGGTTGCAATGACTGCAAGAAATTTGAATAAAACAAAGCTTGCTCATATAGCCCTTTGTTGAGAAATGGGGAGAGATAAGCATCTTCGCCCCCGGGGAGATGATTCTGCCCAACTAACAGTTTGGCTTGAGTGGTGTTTGGGAAAAATAAAATAAAGCTTCCAAAATGAGCCTTCAGCAAGCTTATATCTCCAAGGGGGAGGCATCCTAATAGGGAGGAAACTCACTAACCCTAAACCCGTCATAACCGATATTCGAAACCTTTTGTTCTCCTCGTGACCGCGAAAAAGTGGTTTAAATTTTACTCCCTCCTTTCAGTTTTAAGAAGGAGCATCCCAGAAAAGGCTGGTGCATCCGAGTAGTTTGTTGAGTTTCAAAACCACCAAAGTTGCCACCTAAAAAGCAAAGAAATCAGAAGGCAAACAACTACATTTCTTTGAAAGTAGAAATATAAAAAGATATCCTCTTAAGACACAAGTGCGGGGCCAGTTTATGGAATGAATCCGCAGGGACTAAAATACAACAAAATAAATCCAAGGATAAGTACCGACACCGTTCCAGCAAATTCAGAGCGCTTTGGGGTGTTGCAATGGGCTGCAGAAATATTGAATTATAACAAGCTTGCCTTATGTCTTAGAAGGATGCAAGGGAGACAAAAATACGGAACAGTCCGAGTGGTCAGCTCTGCTTTTTAAAAACCCAAGCATTGTGAGAGGTAAGAATGTACAGAACACCCTTACTTGGATCTCCTAAGATGCATTCCCACAGTGACCAAACATTTTAATCTGAACATTAAGATGGGGAAAAAACAAGGCAGGCTTACCAATTCTTCAGTCATATAGAATACCTTTGGGAAAGATTTGAACTTTTAGAGGGAAAAAAGAAAATGAGATGAAGAAAATGGGGGAAAAATTTAAACAAGTGAAACCCTCATTAGCGCATGAGGGAACCCATCGCCCAACCCCCCTTGAAGGCAGCTATTGTGTGCCTGCTCCTAGGGGCCCTTTCGTCCACTGGGCGGCTCATCAGAGAGACAGGCTGATGTTGTCTGTGCTCTGGGTCAAAAGGGGACACACACAGTCCATAATTCTTGGTGTTCTCACCCCAAGGGTTCAAAAAGAATTCCGCACCCAACTGGGGCAAAAAAAGCGGGGAAAAATT
>CM031622.1:9534398-9583350 GCA_018398815.1 Conus ventricosus
TGGCTAGGGGGCGCTTATCTGGTTGCTGCCTTTGTCGTTTCAGGGCTAGGTACTTTCTTTAAATGGATGGAGCGGGCCTTGTGTTTAAACCTTGATTGTGCCCTAAGTTTTGGTCGTCTCCAGCTATGAGGATTTCATTGTTATAATTCTGTATCATGCCAATCTGTAGTCTAAGGTTGGAGGGTAGCATGTATAATCCATGGCCTACAACAAAGTCAACCTTTGACCTAGCATGTGTAAGAACGTTTTGATACCTTTGTATGCTGGCAGGCAAATCAACAGCTGAGTTAAAGCATCTTCTAAATTGGCTAGAAATTGTTTTCTGGCATCAAAGCCTGTAGATTGATCAACTATGCTAGACTTAGTCTGTGCTTGTGCTCCTAATAGACACCAAACGTATGTCCTTATGGAGTCATTAAGCCTTTGCACTCCTGGCATTGTTAGGCCTTTACTTTCATCTAAGATAAATGTTGCCCAAGCATTAGGGTGTTTTTGTTCTATGGATCCCAATCGAACTTGTTTGTCTGGTTGAAAAGAGTGTGGCCAGGCCAGTAGTCATAATTGTATTCTCTTTTTGCACCCCACAAATATAATGTGCCTAACCCTTGATTGCGGTCTAACTTTTGTCTAAAATCAGTTGAAGGATTAATGTTAAATTCGTTGCAGATTCTTTCATATGCATTATTGTCCATTGGGCTTTTTAAACGGATTAAACGCGTTGTCGCTTGGAAGGGGCACTTGTAGTTCAGTTAGTATTCGTCTGTACTGGTAATAAACATGAAAGTTATATACTGACCTTACTAAAAGATTGGGGTGGTTTAAATGGTTTGCATATGAAACACCACAGCCAGTAGTTGCGCAGTAAATGGCAAAATTAAACTGATTCTGGTAAAACGTCATAGGGCGAGATGACCATGCTGATGGCACTCTATCACTATTATGGCGGATTTAAATATTTAGTTAGTGGGTTTACAAGTCTGACTTGAAAGCCATATGAGTCGTCTACTGCAATGGTTAGTAAACTGATGTCCAAAGATTTGGGGTTATAAAACGCTCCTACATTGTAAGTGGCACTTTCGTTATATTTAAACGGCTCCATTTTTAAATTAGTTTTTTAAATAGTTATAAAAAAGATGTACATCAATATAACCAAGCAAAACGAGCGTCTGTTCTTAACGTACCCAATTGCCAATTGGCGCGGGAGTTGTAGTTGTAGTTGTAGTTTAGCAGTGCCTGGCATTATAACATCGCCAGCGCCAAGATCAGGGAACTTGACTATTAAAACTTGTCCAGCTGAACTGTTGATGGAGTATTTACACTAATTACAGTCTGCCTTATACCTTTTACGCCATGGGTTCCTTCTCTTTTCTGTATGGATCGAGGTCACAACCATATGAGTTCATTTTTATAAAACAAAAAAAAAAAGAATATAAATAAAAAATAGGGATGAACATTTTGGCGTGCCTGATCCTTCTGAAGAAGAAAGAGATCTGCCAGGCCCTTCATTTGAAGAAGATGAAACAGAATTAGTTCCTTCATTGCGCGAAGAACTTGAAAGAGCAGCAGAAGGTTCTTCAATCCCTTCATTAGAAGAAGCAGAAACACCCCCTTCAGTTAGCGCATCTCGTGCAGAACTATTAACAAATAGAATTAACTCATTCTACATAAGCTTAGACTAGAGCCGCCAGAAGGCCATAGTCCTTTGATTTTAAGATGGATAAAAGCAACCATCTGTATATAAGAACTAGCAGAGGAAATTTTGTAAGAGTACTACAAAGCCAGACCCAACTAAGTTTTTAAAACTAAACACAATTAGACAGAGGGTTCCTGTTGCCGACCAAAAGCGATTAAACATTTTAAATTTAAGGCCTGAGGCTGTTAGTCTTTTACAGAACTTGGGGCAAGAGTTGCCAACACGATCTGAAATAGAAATGACCCCTTTCAAGATTTAGGACCAAGAATAAATAATGCAGCAACAGAAATTGAGACGAGTTTTAATGAGGAAACAGTCAGAAAAACATTAGAAACAATTGGCGATTCTCCATTGCCTATGCGTGAAATCCTGGGGCTTAATGATCGTCTAAAGGCAATAAGGGCGAACTAGAAAACAATTTGGCAAAACTTGGTGAGCTGGATAGAGAGATAGAAGAAGAAAACAATAAACTGGCTGATGCAGACGATAACAATTTAGGGCCAGAAGAAAAGGCTAGAATACAGCAGAAAATACAAGATTTAAGGTTGCTAAGGAAAGCCAGGTTAGAAGTGCTGTCTACTAACAGAGCGCAGCTAGCATCACAAACAAGCAGAATAAGAGAAACTATAAACAGAATACTTTATGAAAATACTACGCTAGCTGAAAGAATAAGGACTCTGTTCAGGGAATAGGGGATTACAATAGTTAGCATACTAACAGCCGTTGGGTTTGCTATCTCTACACTCGTTTATGCTTTAACCGCATCGCGCCAACTGGACCAGTAGCGCCTCCGACACCCCAGCCTGGTAAAAGTTGGATTAGAAAACAATTACATCATCTAGCAAACTTATTAAAGAAGTTAGCAGCCAAAGCGCTTAATGCTCTGC
This sequence comes from Conus ventricosus, assembly GCA_018398815.1. Classification (NCBI taxonomy): domain Eukaryota; kingdom Metazoa; phylum Mollusca; class Gastropoda; order Neogastropoda; family Conidae; genus Conus; species Conus ventricosus. The sequence continues at coordinate 9,536,979 of CM031622.1, forward strand.
CTGGCATAATAGGTAGTGTTGTTAGTTGGGTTTTGTCTACTATAGGCAAAGTTGCTGGTTATATGGCTGACCATCTATGGACGTTAGAAGTGCTAGCTGCTGGATAAATTGTTAGTGAAATAAAGTATGGCTAATCCAGTAAAAGTTAAAAATACAACAAGGCTGTCTTTTCGCTAGTATGACTGTCAGTCGAGGCAGATCAACAGGTGGAGTGCTTTCCTGGGCTGCTTTCTGGCTGGGGCCGCTTATAACTGATCGCTTTCTTCAGGCTAGGTACTTTCTTTAAAATGGATGGAGCGGGCCTTGTGTTTAAACCTTGATTGTGCCCTAAGTTTTGGTCGTCTCCAGCTATGAGGATTTCATTGTTATAATTCTGTATCATGCCAATCTGTAGTCTAAGGTTGGAGGGTAGCATGTATAATCCATGGCCTACAACAAAGTCAACCTTTGACCTAGCATGTGTAAGAACGTTTTGATACCTTTGTATGCTGGCAGGCAAATCAACAGCTGAGTTAATAGCATCTTCTAAATTGGCTAGAAATTGTTTTCTGGCATCAAAGCCTGTAGATTGATCAACTATGCTAGACTTAGTCTGTGCTTGTGCTCCTAATAGACACCAAACGTATGTCCTTATGGAGTCATTAAGCCTTTGCACTCCTGGCATTGTTAGGCCTTTACTTTCATCTAAGATAAATGTTGCCCAAGCATTAGGGTGTTTTTGTTCTATGGATCCCAATCGAACTTGTTTGTCTGGTTGAAAAGAGTGTGGCCAGGCCAGTAGTCATAATTGTATTCTCTTTTTGCACCCCACAAATATAATGTGCCTAACCCTTGATTGCGGTCTAACTTTTGTCTAAAATCAGTTGAAGGATTAATGTTACATTCGTTGCAGATTCTTTCATATGCATTATTGTCCATTGGGCTTTTAAACGGATTAAACACGTTGTCGCTTGGAAGGGCACTTGTAGTTCAGTTAGTATTCGTCTGTACTGGTAATAAACATGAAAGTTATATACTGACCTTACTAAAGATTAGGGTGGTTTAAATGGTTTGCATATGAAACACCGCAGCCAGTAGTTGCGCAGTAAATGGCAAAATTAAACTGATTCTGGTAAAACGTCATAGGGCGAGATGACCATGCTGATGGCACTCTATCACTATTTATTGGCGATTTAAATATTTAGTTAGTGGGTTTACAAGTCTGACTTGAAAGCCATATGAGTCGTCTACTGCAATGGTTAGTAAACTGAAGTCCAAAGATTTGGGTTATAAAACGCTCCTACATTGTAAGTGGCACTTTCGTTATATTTAAACGGCTCCATTTTTAAATTAGTTTTTTAAATAGTTATAAAAAAGATGTGCATCAATATAACCAAGCAAAACGAGCGTCTGTTCTTAACGTACCCAATTGCCAATTGGCGCGGGAGTTGTAGGATTGCCCTTAAAGAAATTGGCTTTAAAGTTATGTGGGTTAACATATCTGAAGGAGCTAAAAATAACTGGATTAATGTTGATGACGAACAAGGCAGTCAAATAAGTCATATACAAATACCAGAAGGTATTACAACTTTTGTTCTTTAAAAGAAGTACTTAACGAATTTGGCATATTGTTAACAATTAACGAGCAAACCTCAGAATTACTATGAATTTCCACTAGAACAAAGAAGAGAGTACACTTTTCCCTAAAGGCCTGGCTAAAATCTTGGGCTCCACAATAGTGACAGATCTTATAAATTTAGTACAAGAGAAGATGCTTATCAACTTGAAGGTAATAAACCTTCTGATTTTCTCGTAAACCCAATTTTGTATGTCCATTTACAACATTAAAACAAAATGCTAATTTGTTTAATGGCCATCCATCTACAGTTCTAAGAGTGCTGCCGTCAATTAAGGCAGGGTTTTGCGATTATCATTATATAGGTTTGACGGAAACAGCCAATTTAAAAGAATTAATTGGGGGCTATAAATTCATTGGATGTAAAAATAACTAATCAAGATGGAAGGCTAGTTGATTGTTCTGATTTATTAATAGTGCTTGAGGTAGAAGAGCATAATTAGAAAAGTAGTAAGGGCTCAGTCACGCGGACGTTAATAGCTCTGGAAGTAGAAAGCGTACTATAAACCCTTAATTTTTATATCCCTGGAAGAAGGTAAATATCTTTGTTCACGATCACCAAATCTTATTTTGCACGGAACCCCCCCCCCCCCCCCCCCCCCCCCCCCCCCCCCGTATTAATGTACTGATTACGTCAATTTTTGGTGGTTTTGCGTGTTAATTTTTTAGAAAACAGTGTTTAATTTTGGCAAAAACTGACATGAGAAGGACGTATTTCTATGTGAAAAGGGGGGGGGGGGGGGGGGTTTTCGTGCAAATTAACATGGGTGGTCTTGAACATAGATATTTACATTCTCTTGCTGGAAACGGGGCAGGATACGGAGATTTTTTCTGGAGGTAACGCATTTTTTGCTTTTGACCTGAGTCCCAGTTTATTAGACAGAGATCAGCAGTTCGAGCTGATTAAAAGCAGCGCTCTTCGTCTGGAACTAAATTTTTCTTAAGCTCTGGGCCACCCTGTGCACGTCTTGGTATACACTGAACTGGACAGTATGATCGAGATAGATCGTTCTCGCCAAGTGCTGACAGATTTTTCGACATGAACTGTGAGGAGATTGCAATGTAATCAATAAAGACGTTAATGCCAAAAGATGTTTCGGTAGAGTATACCCCAGAAACATACTACCTCGTCATATTAATACAAGACGCGCTCAGGGTTTTGTTATTAATACTGACCACAGCGAAGAACCAGGAAAACATTGGGCAAGTGTCTGGTTCGATTGATGCGGAAAAGCGGAATACGTTGATAGTTTTGGCCTGTCACCCGCCTTACATCCGGACATTCAAAAATCATTCAGAGACATACTCCTACTTATCGTTTTAATCAACGATTATTACAAGACCTTGCTAGTTCTTCGTGCGGTTATTGTAAGTGTTGTATTTCATTATAAGAAAGAGTAGGGGCAATAGTCTGTATCGATTGCTGTCTATACACACGAGGTCGAAAAATAGAAATTTCACTAGGTGATAAAATTTTGCGGATAAAACTGGCTTTTGTCTGATATCAATATAGATAAGATGATGGTTGGTTTATTCAAAAATGAGACTTCCCCTTCGTGGAAAACATGGCAGTGAAACATATTATGTATCCTTTGGGAGGAAATGGTTTTGCCTCCGTAAAAACCTGGGAAACAGCGTCAGGCTGTACATATGTCACTACAAGTCTCCCAATAACTGCAAGGGGGGTCGACTTATTTCCACTCCAAAGGTGGCAACGTTGACGTCAAAGCAAAGCAATTGCAAAGACTACTGAAAGAAGGAAAAAAGCTGGAGGATGAGATGCATCGACAAACGCTGACACGTCAGAAAATGGAAGAGACTGGAGAAGAAAAAAATGACTGGAACTCCCTACTACATACAGCCCAGAGCCACCTGCTGAGATGACTTCCGTTCTACCCACCATAGTCCTGCTGCACATGCGGAGAGGCCCTCTTCCTCCTACCTGATTCAACGCCATAGTGATGTGGGACAACCTGTGTGTACAACGCCTGCAACCAAGCTGGAAATAAATAAAAGAAAAAGTGGTGGTGGCTTGACCAAACAACAACAACAACAACAACAAACAACAAAACCTTTCTGTATTGCTGGAATTCCCTTCACGTCGATAAGCGTGACTAGAAAATGTCAACGGTTGACCCCAAATGACAAAAGAAAGATCTACGATTAGCGTGACTAGAAATACCAATCCTTTGTCACGTCAAGGGTCTGATTTCACTTGCGATGACATTGTTAACTCGCTGTTAACGTGACTGCATTTTCTACAGTTTGTCATTTTTGTGCACTGATATGGCTTTTGATGACGATTGTTTTCTGTGACTAGATTGTATAGCAATTAAGTTACAAAAATAGCACGTTTCGTCATTTTTCGTGACTGATAATCTCAAAGTACCATACCAGGAATATTACGAATTCGTGGTGTAAGATGATGACAGTGGGTTTTTTTTTAGCTGTATAAGTTAGACTACAAACTGGTTCTACATCTCAATACGACCAAGTTTTCGTTGAGGTAAGAGCTCTTGTTTTGTTTTGAAAATGAACGCCTTTGAGCGAAAATATAAACTCCAGTTAAATAAATTGATTTTTGAGATAGTTAAAGAGGAGTGTGAAGGGTGTTGGTATGACTATGCAAATCAGATGGGTCATTCTTGTCTCACAATGAGCGAAGATAAATCCGTTTTTTCTCTATTTCCAAAACGCCTATGACTGACTGAACAACACCCAGTTGTTAAGGGACTTAGCACAGGTGTTGGAGTATAATATGATCTCTGAACACTCCTCTACTGATGTTGCCAGGCATCTTGTGGGACCCCCTTTTGACGATGGTATGACACAAATCGTGAAAATAGCTTCTACAAAAAAGGAAACGTAACATACCTGTATCGTCATGGCATCTTCCTCCACGTCCTTCAGAACGTCCGTCAATGGTGTTTCGCTGCTCCCACTAGGCTCCCGTTCCACCTTCGTAACATGTTCATTATGGAACGACGCCCGGCTGATTCACATCCGACGGTATTCACGTGCAGCCGATGATAGGGAGGAGGACGACGACGAACGCCTTTTCCCAACTAAGAAAGACACTGTGATGACCGATGAAAAATTCAACGAATTCATGGACAATATGAAGAGATACAGAAAATGTTAAAGAAATGTAAATAAGGGAGCCAGGAGCGTTGTGGTGATAGGAAAAAGAAGAACAATGTGAAAGGAAGTTCAGTTTTGTAATCTGGAGTGTGATGGTGAATATGAAGTGATCTACAACGTTGTGGACTTGATGTGCTGTTTAACAAAAAATACTCAGAAGAAGCGTTGTGGTGTGAGAAAGTGTATAACGCTGCCACATGTAAATGTTTGGAGTCCATAGGACATGCTTGGATTCCATAATGTGAGTGCAATCGGAAAAAGACAGTTTTGAAATCTGGAGTGTGATGTTCAATGCAAAGTGAACTACAACGTTGTGGACTTGGTATGTTGTTTTTTAAAACGTTACACAGAAGCGTTGTGGTGTGAGAAAGTGTATAAGGCTGTCACATGTAAATGTGTGGGGTCCATAATGTGTATGCAAGGACAATCTGATCTGGATTGTGATGTTGGTAATGTTTTTTAAATCACAATGAACACGTGTACGCAAAGACAATCTTAATCTGGAGTGTGATGATGGTGATGCTGTTGTTGGGGTTTTTTTTCATTCATAAACCATACTTGTTTGACTTTTTTGTAAATTGGTCTGAATCAGTACCATTCGTTTGTAAGCATGAGTATCGGGTGAATGTGTATGATGGATGTAAGAAGTGTGTGTATACAAAACCATTCACATAAACACGTAATGCGTTCGCGTATGCATGCTTGTGTGTGTGTGTGTGTGTGTGTGTGTGTGTGTGTGTGTGTGTGTTGTCCTTCATTTAACGTCTATCCACTATTCGTGATATTAGACCAAAAAAAAAAAAGTGAATGTGTACGGAAGTAATTGCGAGCGTGCACATAATGTGTGTATGTGTATATGTATGGGTGCGCGTGCACGCGAGTGTGGTGTGTGTGTGTGTGTGTGTGTGTGGTGTGTGTGTGTGTGTGTGTGTGTGTGTGTGTGTGTGTGTGCCTGTGTGTGTGTGTGCCTGTGTGTGTGAGTGAGAGAGTTATGGATGTGTAAGTGTGTGAATATCTTTACACAAGTCATAAGAGAAGATTAACATGAAACAAAATACTTATAACCAACAACTAACTAATCAATTAAAGTCAAAACGGATGACGGTATTAAAGAAAAAAGAAAAACAAACAAACAAAACAAAACAAAAAATCCTTTGCTCCCCCCCCCCTCCCCCGACCATTTTATCCACCCCACCCACCCTCCCTCCTTTCTTATCCCCCGCAAATAAAGTTAATAAAGAATATTATAAGTATTTTCCAATAGGGGTGCGTTCTAAGTGTACAAAGAATTCGTACGTTAAAGCTGGTGACTGAAAAATGGCCTGCACAGTATTTTGCTTCAATACTGGAATGATTTTTTTCATATCATTGCATGAAACAATATGAACTGGAGTAATCTTGTTTCCACATACGCAAACTATGTTCTTTACATATTTGTTTTAAATGCATTAAGTTTCCACCTGTGCATTAATGAGAGTAATTTTCTATTAAGATTAAAATTCTCTTTGATTCTTTTAATATCAAACTGTTCTTTATATACGTGTTCTACCATACTATATTCAAAAGCTTTCCAGATATGCGACTTAACCAAGTTACACTGTTCATGTACTGATAAGGGGAAATCAAACAGTTCTGAATCAAAACTATTTTTGGCTCCACGTTTAGCTGCCCTGTCTACTTTTCATTATAATGAAAAGAACAATGTGAAGGAATCCAACAAAAAGCTACATGGGTTCCTCTTGCAATTAACATGTGTATCTTACAACTTATCTCTATGATCATTTCAGGTCTTGTGTGCAGTTGAAAAACTTTTAATGCCTGAAGAGCTGATTTAGAATCAACACAGAACAGAATTTGAAATATTGTTTTTGGAAAGTTTAAAAGGTAATTTAAAGCCAGGAGTATCGCTGTTAATTCTGCTGTAAATATCGATTGTTAATTCCGATATAAAATGATTTCTCTACTCTTAAGTCTGGTATTAAGAATGCACAACTGCTTGTTTATCAATGCACGAACCGTCTGTGTATATTTTCAAATAATTTGAATAGTTCTTTTCAACATGGCATTTGATATAGCTTGCTAACATGTTTATGTTTTCATCTTTTTTCATATTGGTATGTTCAATATCAAAATGTGCTTTATTAAGCTCCCATGGTGGTATAGGAGAAAATAACGGTCTAATGGATAGAGCATCATTATCGATTGAAACTCCGGAATCAGTAATACTTTTTGACGTGTACGTTGCCAGTGTTTTTTGAGAAGCTATAGATTTGGCTCTTTTAGGAAAATCAATATCTGACCTCATTTTTATTTCAGATCTAATGTGCGTTTTATTAGTTGTACTCTTGATAACAAATTTACAACACGCTAACTCTCTGTATTCATCTAAGGGAAGCATCTGCGCTTCATAATACGTACGAGAAGATGATGCATGCACGGAAGGCCAAGTGCTAATTTCAATGCCTTGCATTCAATACTTTCAAGCTTTTTCAATAGGTATTTGGGAGCGCTAAAGATTACTTCTTGGGCATATGTTATTTTCGACCTCATTAAAGATTTACATAGAGTTATCATGTAGCTGAACTCTGTCCCCATTTTTCTTTAGAGAAAATTTTAAGGAAATTTAATATTTTCCTCGCCTTTGTTAATAAGTATTCAATATGAGCGTTCCATGATAGTTTAGATGTAAAATGGACTCCTAGGAATTTAACTTCTGTCACATATTTAAGAGGTGTTTCGCCCAATGTAAAAACAGGCAGTTTTTCTGGATTATTACCTCTATTGAAAAGAATTATATTTGTTTTTTCAATAGATAATTTAATCCATTTAACTTCATGTATTCCGCCATCCTATTTAGTTCGTTTTGATAGATCTTTCTGATGAAATTTATATCACGCTGTGGAGTTTTCTTTTTAAGAGTTACTTCCATCCACATGCAAATGTCGTCTGCATATTGAACGAGAACTACCTTTTTAGATAACTTATTTGGCAAATCATACAATAGCAATGAGAAAAGAAGCGGGGCTAACACTGACCTTGGGGGATTCCCATTGACAAAGTTCTACTGGTGGAATATGTTTTTCCTACTCTTGTTTGTATTACCCTATCTTTCAGAAAGCACTTAACATAATTGTATACATTTCCTGATAGTCCAATATTTTTAAGTTTGTTTAACAGCTGTGAATGCCACACTTGATCGTAAGCCTTGGTTATGTCAAAAATGTAGCCAGGACACATTTACGTCTTGCAAATTGTTTCTTTATATTTGTTGATAATTTCACTAATATTTCTGTAGTAGATCTCCCTTTACGAAAGCCAGCTTGATTAATAGGAATGATGTCATTTTTTTCACAGTAATGTGCTAGTCTATTCAAAACAATTCTTTCTGATAGTTTACAGACGTGTGATGTTAATGCTATAGGTCTGTAATTTTTAGGATCACTAGAAGACTTTCCTTGTTTATGAACTGGACAACAATTGTCTGTTTCCATATTTTGGGCAAGTCGCTACTATTCCAGCAAGTACTTAGCAGAGCATGAAGAAAAACTACAAGATTTTCAGGTAAATTCTTTAGCATCTGATTAGATATTGCATCTAAACCAACCGATGACTTCCTCATTGGAATGGCTCTAATGGCTTCTTTTACTTCATGTACAGTTATAGGAGCATTAATGTTAATGCTATTATCTGGTGGTGGATCATCATATGTTATATTACTTTCTTCTTTTTCTCTGTAAGTTCGGTCAGTGTTTGTTAGACCCTCAGGACGGCTGACATCAGCGAATAAGTTTTACAAAAACTTCTGCTTTCTCTTTAGCAGTGGGTAGATTGTTATCTATTTGTATGGGATACTGTGGTGATGTCAATCCATTTTTCATAGCTTTCAGTTCTTCCCATACTTTTCCCATATCCTTACAATGTTTTACTTCAGAGTTACAGAAATCACTCCAATGTTTCAATTTTGCATATTCTATAGCATCATTACTTTCTTTACCCGTCTTTTTCATTTTTTCATGATTACTTGCTGATCTTTTTTACAATATATCTTAAATCTTTCTTTTTTCTTGTTATTTGCGCGTTCACATTCCTTGTTCCACCACACATTTCCATTGTGTTTTTTAGATTTTGTGTTTTTAATTTTGGGATCGATTTATCTGCTGCTGTTAGGATAAATTTAAAGAATTTATCATACTGATCGTCTATATTTTCTTCAGTAGAATAATCTAAATCTATGTTTTTAAGGATGTCTTTGAAGAGTGACCAATCTGCACACTTGTAATTATACTTTGGGATAACATCTACTGTGTTTTCTTCTTCTTCTGCTATGTTATTTAAAGATATTATGACTGGAATATGATCTGATCCTAAAGAGTCATCTCCCGTTTCCCACACTGTGTTGACTACCAATGATGGAGATACAAAAGTTAAATCAATGGCTGAGGGATTATGGTTAGATATATCTGGAATACGAGTTATATTTCCATTATTCAGTATGTAAAGAATAGAATCCGCTATGTTATCTAACAAACGGTTATTAGAAATATAGGAACAACTCTTATCCCAGAAAGGGGCATGTGCATTAAATTCACCCCAATAACCCACTTATCCGTTTGATCTTGGAACCCTTTCAACCATTCAGTGTTCTTATTATCAGGACCTTTTGGAAGATAAATTGAAGCAACATTAAGAATCAAGGATGAAGTGAACTTAACCATAGCTGCACAGCATGACACAGAGGAAATGTTATACACTGGTGAGTTCTTTCACAAAAGTCCAGGTCTTCACGCACATAAATGGCTGTTTGCACTCTGTCTCCACATTGTTCGTAAACCGGAGGGTGGTAAAATCCAGGTAGATTTGGTAATTTATCACAGCTCACATTTAAGGATTGTAGTAATAAAACATGAAACTTATTTGTTACTAGATATTGATTTAAGTACGCTAGAGTTTTCGTTATAGAACGACAATTCCATTGTAGAAATGTAATGTTTGGCTTTTTATGTGCTTTCATTTATATATCACAATAATTTATATCATTTAGACATTAACCATCTTAGATATGACTATAGATGAAAACAGAAAATCTTGATGATCGACTGTAAACAGCTGAGAGTCAAAGTACGACCAGTTTAGTAGAACCAAGGACGTGGAAAAGGCGGAGGAAGAAAACCTTGGCAACTGTAACGAAAGGCTGCAGGTCTCTCCCGTGGCTTTTCCCAAAACATTCCATGCAGGTGTTTGCCCAGGGTCCTCGCGATGGTGCTCGCTCCTCTGGTCGTGGGTGAACGTCGTCAGCTGTCAGGACTCTTCTGTCTTCCATCCTCAATGTGTGTGTGTGTGTGTGGTGTGTTGTGTGGTGTGTGTGTGTGTGTGTGTGTGTGTGTGTGTGTGTGTGTGTGTGTGTGTGTGTGTGTGTGTCTGTGCTGTATGTGCGTGCGCTTGAGAGAGGAGAGACAGCAAGGGAGAAAGATTATGTGTGTGAGTGTGTGTATGTGTGTGTGTGTGTGTGTGTGTGGTGTGTGTGTGTGGTGGTGTGTGTGTGTGTTAGTGGTGTGAGAGAGAGAGAGAGAGAGAGAGAGAGAGAGATTGTGTGTGTGTGTGTGTGGTGTGTGTGGTGTGTGTGTGTGTGTGTGTGTGTGTGTGTGTGTGTGTGTGTGTGGGTGTTGTCAGTACAACCTTGAGTTAATCTGACAATAAATTGGTTTCAGTCAGTCAGTCAGTGTGTGTGTGTGTGTGTGTGTGTGTGTGTGTGTGTGTGTGTGTGTGTGTGTGTGTGTGTGTGGTGTGTGTGAAAGAGAGAGAGAGAGAGAGAGAGAGAAGAGAGAGAGAGAGAGAGAGAGAGAGAGGGGAAGGTTCATAGTGTTCTGTAATCATGTATGGGCGGGTGCTTGAGTGGGTGCGTGAGCATGTGTCCGGTTCATTAGGCGCTGCGACTATTCATAACCGAGTACATACACACTATCACAGTAGACAAGGGAGGGGGGGGGGGGTAACCTTAATATGCGTGGTCAAGGTTTTATGATGGTATGTCCTTATCCGAAGGTACAACATTAAATGAAATGAGATTAGATGATGGTGTGATGTCCTTATTCGTGGCGTACGGCATTAAATGAGATGAGTTTGCTGAATGAGTTTTAATCAAATAAACGTTGAATACATTTTTTTTACAGATTATGGAGACTTAAAAACCACGTCTGCCAGGTTTGTCACGCATCTTTCCAGAGGAAATATAACCTACAAAGACATATACAATCTGTACATACTTTAGACGCATCTCATATTTGCAGCGTTTACCATAAAAATTAAAAAAAAACCTTCGTAAGAAGAGATAAATTTGATTTGACTGACATCTGATACTTCACGACAACAAACGGCTGACAGAAGAGGGGGAAAAAAAGGAAACTCCATCATCAGTCTGTCAGGGGAAAACAAAAGGCGACGACTAGATTTGGGGGGTGATGATTTCAACCAAGATGATATCGCTCCCGAAATCCGTCAGCTTTACGCCGACAACAGGGGCGCCATTCGCGCTCATTTTTTCGTGGGCCAGCATGAATGCATGTTTAACATCTGCTGGAAGGATCAGGGGAGGCTGGACTGGAACGACCGTCTCAATGCCATTTTTTGAGAGGCAAAGCACACACTTTAAAATCAACCTCAGTCACTCCTTATTCTGCATCGCAGAGACAACAATGACTATCGTTTCTTCCATGCATCCAAAAACAACGCCCGAGTCATGGACACTCCTCGTCTGATCAACTACAGAAAAGATCTCGAGAGGTTCCTGGAAGACGTTAACGACCAGGATGTCTTGGAACACGCCCGACAGGAACGTCCCGACTCAAAGTGGACGGTCCATTTCATCGCCTCAACCAACCTTTATATCAATTCTCTCCCAGACTACCCCACTGGCTACTGCGATCATCCTCTCCCTGATTTCACCACGACCAACAAGGGCATCTACTCACTCGTCAAGGACAAAAACAACTCCTTTCTCTACACCGACAACCTGTGTTTCTTTCGATGGCTCGCCTTACATTGAGCAGCATCGCTTAAAAGTCTTCAAACACCTACCCGACTTCTCTTTGAAACATGGTGCGAGAACACGGACCAAGGAAAAGAAGAGGATTTCCTGGGCATGACGCTTACCAACCCTGGAAATGGCCGAAAACATGTTTGGGGTCGAGGTGGACGTTTTCCAGAGGAGGAGTCCTCTTGCCTGGTTCCTTTTCGACGGAGCGAAAACGCACACTCTCCCAACACGATGAGGATCGTCGTCTGCAAGAATCATTTCTGCTACATCGTGGACCTGGATCAGGCGTGTCAAGCTTTCAGATGCCCTAAATGCAGCAAACTTTGGGAAAAAAAAAGAATGGCTGCTTCGACGTCACGAACGGACCTGCAACAGATCAAAAGTCAAAAACGTCTATCCACGAGGCGTCCACAAAAGTCCGCCAGCTCCCTTGGAGATTCTGAGGGAGAATGGCATCGACGTCGACACGGATTTTGTGTCTCCGTACAGAGCCACGTTCAACTTTGAGGCCATGATGATGAAAGAAGACCTGCCTGCTCCCAATCCCAAGACTGTCTACACTGCAAAGTACTTCCCTCTGTCCGTCAGCGTCTGCTCCAACGTTCCTGATTACCAAGACCCCATCTGTTTCGTATTTACTGGTGGTCCTCAGGACCTGATTGATAGGATGATTGATTTCATTGAGGAGATATCCGACAAGGCGTTCGATCTCCTCAACAAAGATTTCTCCACCGTCTACAATCAAAAGGAGTGGCCTCGACGAGTTCAGGGACTGCTTGTACTATCTTCTAGTGTTGCCCGTGGTAGGCTTCAACAGCGAATTACGATCTCAATCCCATCAAACCTTATTTCTTCCAGAGATGGGTCGTCGGTGAAGAAGAGTCCGCTCCTTTCAAATTTCTGTGAAGAACAACAACCAGTACAAATGCTTCAGCACAAAGAAGTTAACATTATTGGATATCACCTGTTATATCGCTCCTGGCTACTCCTATTCCAAATACTTGGCCACTTTCGAGGTACAGGAACGCAAGGGCTTCTTCCCCTACGGGTACGTCACTAAGCTGGACAAGCTTGATGACGTTGTTCTTCCTCCCCGAGAGGCGTTCTTCAGCTCTCTGAAAAGGAGTCTATCAGTGAGGAAGACGACGCTTACTGCTAACGAGTTTGGGAAGAGAATGGCGTGACCACTCTGAGGGATTTCTTGGTGTGATACAACAACCTTAACGTTGTATCCTTCCTGGAGGCCCTGGAAAAGCAGACACGTCTGTACTCCGCTCTGAGATTGGACGTGCTAAAGAATGCCATCGGATCCCTGGACTGACGTTGAGGTACCTGTTCAAGACGATTTCCCCAGACGTCTATTTCTCTCTCGTCAACGACAAAAACAAGGATCTCCATGAGTTGCTGCACAAGGAAATGGTGAGACTTAAGGTAAGGTAATGTTGCTTATAGCCCAGCCGACCGCAAAGAGCCATACCAGGGCTATCACTATGTTAAAATCAACTCACAAGTTATCCACACAAAAAAACTTTCACACATCTTTTTAAAAACTAAATAATCTAAAAACGCACCAGAAACTTCGTTAAACATCTTTCTTCTGTAAAATCTTAAGTCAGATGGAAAATGTTAATCTCTCTCAGAAACTCAAAGATCACGTCAGGTGGGACATCTCTGAACAGGGTTTTCATGGACTCGGCTGTAAAGTGTTTGTCTCACATCGTGCAAGTCCCAACAATCTAAAAGAATATGTTTGACTGTGTGTGGAACAAGACATGGAATACACCATGGGGCCTCTTCACCTTTTAAACGATAAGAATAGGTATAAAACGAGTGGACTGTGTGCAAGCAGCACAGGACTGTTTCCTCTTTACGACCGCCTCTGGAACATAGTAAAAACTCGTTGAGGTTTGGACGGATTTGAAATAGTTTGTTATCCATCTGCAAGGTCCATTCCTCTTGCCATAGACATTTCACATAGACCTGTGTTTTGGGTTTCAGATCAGTGTGAGGAACAGTAGACCTGATCAACGTTTGCCTTGTGGCATTCTTGGCAAGGTGGTCAACAATCTCATTGCCTCGAATGCCCACATGGCTGGGAACCCAAGCAAACACTACGTTGTGTCCGTTTGATTTTAGGGAATGGTGAGAGGGCCATCCATCATTTTTTCACAAGTACCACGAGAAGGGTGACTCGGGTCCAAGATGAAAAACCAGTCCAGTGTTTGGAAGGCTATGACACCAACGCCTTGTATCTGTGGGCTCTAATGCAGGAGATGCCCACGGAACATCCTGTCCATCGCAAGGAAAACGACTTTCGAGCCGAGAAAACGGACGTCTGCGGACAGATGGCGAGAGAATAGCTGGAATGGGTCATACACAAAGAAAAACGTCCTCATCTACCACACGTACAACGAGAAGGAACAGTCACTGGGAGGATCAGGGTAGACGGGTGGGACTCCGAACATAGGACGGCCTACTAATTCCACAGATGTCTGTTCCACAGACACGACTGTCGCCTGACACATGGAGTCGACGTTAACCCAGTAAATGGAAAGACCATGGATGAACTTAGAAAAAAAAAAGAAAAAAAACACCACCAGGGACATCAGAGAGTACCTCGGCATCATTTTAGCTGTCAACATGGTAGAAATCTGGAAATGTAGTTGGTGGCTTCAAAGAGAAAGGGACTCAGATCTAAAACGCTTCCTGGGTGACAACTTCCCCCTTTATGTCAGTCCTTTTGCTGTCAGAAAATTACCTCGGAGTCTATCATCAAAGCCGTGAAAAAAGGTCGCCTATTCGGCCTGGTCCAGTGCGACCTGGAAGTTCCTACTGGTCTTCGTGAGCATTTTGAAGAAATTACCCGAATCTTCAAAAACATCGAGGTTGGCCGCCAGGATGTAGGGATTTTATGAAGTCGTATGCAGAGAGTCAGGGCTTACTCTCCCATCCCAGGAGAACACTGCACGGTAGTTACTTCGACAAGGGCATTCTTCTGACCACCCCCTTGCTGAAATGGTACCTCTTGCATGGCTTGAGAGTGATGGACGTCTAGCAGGTGGTAGAATACAGACCGAGACATTATTTCATGAAATTCGGAGAAATGGTGATGGAAGCTAGACGGGACAGGGATCGTGATCCCTCTCGATCGATCTTGGCTGAAGCTTTCAAACTCCTCGGCTACAGTGCCTACAACAAGACCATCACCAACCTCTCCAAACACATGGATGCCACCTACGTGAGGAAGGATGATGTATGCAAGATGATCAACGACTCCCTTTTCAAGAAATTAACTAGTCTGACGGACGATCTGACGGAAGTAGAGCTGAGTAATGCTAAGATCTGATGGCATCTGCCCAACCAAATTGGCTCCTTTGTCTATCAGTACGCCAATCTGATGATTTGGGAGTTCTATTTCGACTGAATCGACAGGTTCGTGTCCCGTTCCGATTTTCAACTCTGTGAAATGGACACTGACTTCATGTACATTGCCCTGAGTGGAGATGGGTTGAGGAGAGCTGTTCGACCAGAGCTGAAACGCCATTTCTACCGAGACTACAAAAACTGGTTGCCATCTAAAGCTTGCAACGCTCACCAAGATCTCTTCGTTTCCTGCAAACTATCCCTGCTGCTTGGAACGACAAAAAATGGACAAAAGGACTCCCTGCCCCTTCAAACTGGAGTACAAGGGTGACAACATCATGGCTTTTTGCTCCAAGACATACTATTGTTTTGGAGGGGCGTCTGACAAACTAAGTTGGGGGGGTGTAGTCGTCCACTTGGTCTTAAGTGCGGTCGTGACACATATTGCTCGGTCAGTGGTCGTATGCTCAGTCACGAATGACCCTAGGACGTGACCGATTCATTGATCAGGCTACGTTTCCCATGCGGAACGTGATTAATTAGGGTCACCTAGGCCATGACCAATTGATTATTGGGAGTACGTTGCCCGTGCAAAACGTGACCAATTATGACGTCATTTCGACGTCATTTCTTGTTCCTTGCACGTGATCAATGACGTCATTTCCTGTTTATGACGTCATTTCCTGCTTCCCATAAGACTCCAAAACAACACGATATACTACTGCCCTCTTAAACAAAGTAGAATACACTTTTTTTTTTAATTTCTGAATTCTGATGTTTTATGTGGAAGATCCTAACATCCACTATGGATATCAATTGGATCACTGAAGGGTTAGCTTAAACTTAGAATTTGGTAAACACACCATTCATAAATCATATTGGAAATTTAACAAGTATATGCTCCAAGTATAAAGTTTTTAGATGAAATTAATGAGCAATTGATAATGTTAAAGAAAGCGCGATCATTTTACAGAGAACAACTAGGGATCTTCTAAAGCTGATGTACAGTTTTTTGGGGCCATCAACCTTTCCTGTTTCTAGTTAATGAAAGTTAAGCAAAAACGACAGCATATGCAACTATGAAAAAGAGAGAGGGGAAAAATACGCGTACAAGTTAGATGTTCAATACAGACCTAAAGAAAAAAAATTTCAAACTGAGATATATACAGAAATTAGATTTTTTTTTTTTAAAATTTTAAAATATATATTTTTTATTCCTCCTCTTTTTTTTTTCCCCCACTCCACAGTCCCTTTTACTCTTTCTTCTCAGCCTCATCCTTCGACATGGATTTAAAAAACAAATTTTACATGAACATTCCATACATTACCAATGTATAAATGTGTAATTATAATAATGAATAAAAACGTTTCAATCTGCAAATTTTTTTTTGTGCTTTCCATTTGAACGAGTGAATGAAAAAAAGGGGTATTTCAAAGGGGGTTTGTTTTTATTTTTTATTCAAAAACAAACAGAAAACACAGAACATTATAGTGACAATACAGTAAACCATACTAGAATTTGAGGGAAAAGCAGCACACACACACGAAAAATATATAATATAAAAATAAAAATATATATATAAATATATATAAAATATATATATAAAATATATTTAAAAATTTTTCTACTTTTCACAAGAAAATGTAGCTTGTTTTGCTCTTTCTGATTTTTCTTTTGCTTCTTAATGGGACCTTTGGTTGGTTTTTTTTGAAAACCAACAAACTACTACGGTATTTCACACCACCTTTTCTGGGGTTTCATTCTTTTTAAAACAAAAGGCAAGGATCAAATTACCACTTTCCGCGGTCACTGAGGAAAACCACCAAATTTCGAAATATCGGGATATTACCAGGGGTTATAGTTAGAATTTCCCCCCATTGAGGATCCTCCTCTCCCCCTTGGGGAATAAAAGCTGCTGAAGGCTCATTTTGAGAAGCATTTATTTTTTTTTTTCCCCATCCACCCACTCAACACTACTGTTTATTAGGCAGAATCATCTGCCACGCGGTATGAAAGCGTACTCCCCCCCATTTTTTCAATCTAAACTAAGAGCAAGCTTTTTTATAATTCAATATTTCTTCGCATTTCAACACCAAGCTGCTCGTAAGTTCTGAACGGTGCCGGGACTTTTCCTTGGGAAATTTATTAGTTGTTGGGATTTTTGTCCCTTGCGATCATTCCAAAAAACTGGCCCTCAGCATTGTGCTTAGAGGGTATATTTTTTTTTTATTTTCCCACTTTTTTACAAAAATGTAGCTTGTTTTTTGCCTTCATGATTTTTTTTTTGCTTCTTTTAAAAGGGACCTTTTGTTTTTTTTTTGAAAATCAACAAACATACACGGGATTGCAAAACCAGCCTTTTTTGGGGTTGCATTTTTCTTAAAAATGAAAAGGCAGAGGAGTCCCAAATTACCACTTTCCGCGGGGCCCTGAGGAAAAACCACCAAGTTTTGAAAAATCGGTATTGACCAGAGTATTGTTAGTGATTTCCCCCCCCTATTGGGGGATGCCTCTCTCTCCCCCTTGGGGAAAAAAACTTTCTGAAGGCTCATTTTAGAAGCATTTTTTTTTTTTTTCCCCCTCCACCCACCAAGCCATTTTTTAGTTAGGCAGAACTCTGCCACTGCAGGGATGAATCGTACCCCCCCTATTTTTTCAAACTAAAACATAAAGCAAACTTTGTTTAAATTCAATATTTCTTGCAGTCTTCAACACCAACTGCTTTTTAATTGCTGGAACGGGCTCGAAATTATCCTTGGGAAATTTTTTATTTTTTGTATTTTTGTCCCTTCGGTTCATTCCAAAACTGGCTCTCACACTTGTTCTTAGATATATATTTTTTTATATTTTTTTACTTTTTCAAGAAAATGCACTTGTTTTGCTCTTTCAGATTTTTTTTTGCTTTTTAGATGCACCTTTGTTGGTTTTTTTTAAAAATCAACAAAAAACACGGGATTGCACACCAGCCTTTTCTGGAATTTCATTCTTCTTAAAACTGAAAAGGCGAGGAGTCAAATAAACCCCTTCTGCGGGCACTGAGAAAACCACCAAGTTTCGAAAAAACGGGATATGACCAGGGGTTATAATTTTGATTTCCCCCCCTATTGGAGGATGCCTCCTCTCCCCCTTGAAAAAATAAGTGCTGAAAGGGTCATTTTGAGAACATTTTTTTATTTTTTTCCCCTCCACCCCCTCAAGCACATCTGTTATTAGCAGAATCATCTGCCCCGCAGGATGAAAGCTATCTCCCCCCATTTCTTCAATCTAAGACATAAGAGCAACTTTTTTTATAATTCAAATTTCTTGCAGTCATTTCAACACCAACTCTCGTAATTGCTGGCGGTGCCGGGATTATCCCTTTGGGAAATTTTTTAGTTTGTTGTATTTTTAGTCCCCCTTCGGATTCATTCCAAGAATGGGCCCCAGCACTTTTGTCTTAGAGGGTATATTTTTTTTATTTTCTATTTACAAGAAAATTTCTTGTTTTGCCTTTAGATTTTCTTTTGCTTCTAATGCACCTTTTTTTTTTTTTTGAAAACCAACAAAAAACTACGGTATTGCACCCACCTTTTCTGGGGTTGCATTCTTCTTTAAAAATGAAAAGGCAGAGGAGTAAATTTCCACTTTTCCGCGGGCACTGAGAGAAAAAACCCAAGTTTCGAAAAACGGGATAGACCAGGGGTTAATTTAGTGAGTTTCCCCCCCCTATTGGGGATCCCCTCTCTCCCCCTTGGGGGAAAATAAGCTTCTGAAGGCCATTTTTGAAAACATTTTTTTTTTTTTTTTCCCCATCCACCCACTCAAGCCATACGTAGTTACAGAATCATCTGCCCTGCAGGTATGAATCGTATCCTCCTATTTTTTCAATCAAGAATAAGAGCAAACTTTGTTTTTAATTCAATATTTTTTGCAGTCATTGCAACACCAAACTGCTCTGTAAAATTTCTGGGAAAGTGCCGGGACTTAATCCTTGGGAAATTTTTTATTTTTTGTATTTTAAATCCCTTGCGGGTTCATTCCAAGAACGGCCCTCGCCTTTTTCTTAAGGATATATTTTTTTTATATTTCTACTTTCACAAAAAAAGCTTGTTTTGGGTCTTTTTTGTTTTTCTTTTGCTTCTTAGATGGCACCTTTGGTTGGTTTATTGAAAACTCAAAAACCATACTACGGGATTGCCACCAGCCTTTTTTGGGGGTTGCATTTCTTTAAAAATAAAAGCGAGGGGTCAAAAATTTCCCCTTTTCCCCAGTCACTGAGGAGAAACCCCAATTTTTAAATATCGGTATATACCAGGATTAATGTTAGTGATTTTTCCCCCCTATTGGGGGATGCCTCTCTCTCCCCCTTTGGGGAAAAAAGCTTGCGAGGGTCATTTTGAGAACATTTATTTTATTTTTTTTCCCCCCCCCCACTCAAGCACAAACTGTATTTTGGGAAACACTGCCCTGCGGTAAAGCGTATCTCCCCCTTTTCTTTAAACTAAACAAAAACAAGCTTTGTTTTTAAAATTTAAAATTCCTGCAGCTTGCAAAACCAACTGCTCTGAAAAAATTTCTGAACGGTGCTCGGGACTTATCCTTGGGAAATTTTTTATTTTGTTTTATTTTAGTCCCTGCCGATTCATTCCAAAACTGGCCCCCAGCACTTTGTCTTTGAAAATTTTTTTATATATTTTTATATTTTCTACTTTTTCACAAAAAATGAGCTTGTTTTTTCTCTTTTATGATTTCTTTTGCTTCTTAATGGGACCTTGTTGGTTTTTTGAAAAATCAAAAAACAAAATACGGTATTGCACACCAGGGCCCTTTTTTGGGATTGCATTCTTCTTAAAACGAAAAGGCGAGAGTCAAATTTTCCACTTTTCCCCGGCACGGGGAAACCCCCCAAGTTTCGAAATATCGGGAATAAACCCGATTAATTTGGATTTTTCCCCCCATTGGAGGATGCCTCTCCTCCCCCCCTTGAGAATAAAACTTGCTGAAGGCTCATTTTTAGAACTTTTTTTTATTTTTTTCCCCCCCCACCCACTCAAGCCATACTGTTAGTTAGGCAGAATCATCTGCCAATGCAGAATGAATGCGTATCTCCCCTATTTCTTCAATCAAAGACATACGAGCAAGCCTTTGTTTATAATTCATATTTCTTGCAGTCATTGCAAACTCCAACTGCTCTGTAAAGTAGCTAGGCACGGTGCTCCGGAAATTATCCCTTGGAATTTATTAGGTTTGTTGTATATATATATATATAATATAATATATAGTATAAATATATATAGATATATTTATATATATATATATATATATATATATATATGTCAATCTCGGTGAGTCCGATCCATCGGACAAAGGCCTAGGGAGCAGGCAATATAAATAAATGTGGCCCTTCGAGAGAGATTATGATGGTTCCCCTCAGCAGCTAGTGAAGGGCTTCTCATAATTAGAATATATTCCATATTTTCTTCATCTTCAATTTTTTTTTTATAAAGATTCAAATCTTTGCCAAGTCAATTACTATATCGACTGAAGAGAATTGTTTAACCCTGCACTTGTTTCCCCCCCACTACTAAATTGTCAGCAGTAATATATATCATATCTATATATATATATATAATATATATATATATATATATATAATATATATATATAATATATATATATATATAAATATATAAAGTTATGAGCCCAAAACGCCCCCAGAATTCCAAAGAGTGCTCAACCAAGGCAGGGAGGCGACATACCAGTTTAAAACAAGTTTTAAAATGGAAAAATAAAAACGACAAAATTTTTCGAGCGAGATGCTCTCCTACAGGTTGTACAATCAGGGCAAACGCCCACAAGTATTATATAGTGTGTTTGTGCGGGTGGGTGAGCACTGCGCGTGTGGCACGTGGCCTGTAGAGTTTTTCTTTTTTTGGGGGCGCGGGTTTCAGGGAGACGTGCCAAGGAATGGGTGTGCATTGGGACAAAGATTTCCATTTATGTCTGCATTTGTTTGACCATTTCTACTTTAGAGTTTCAGGGATGCTAGATGGGGTTTACATAATATCAGCCACTTTTACTGTAGTACATAAGTTGCATTTTTTAGAAATGTTTGTTGTTGTGTTGCTCTTTTTTATAATTTTCCATGAGAAGTTGTAATCTATTTGCTTATCTTAGCTTCCAAATATGTTTACTGAATTCTGTTTGGTTTTTATATTTTCATTTTTGAAAGGACTGTTTTATGGTTGCATATCTGGTTTTTAAAGTGGGTTTGCTTAATCCATGTATTTTCCTTTATCACTGTCCTGTTGTTACCGTAGCTTGGTACACATGTTGTTTTACGCATTGTTTTAATTCACAGGGCACTGGCTTTTTTTGTGCAATTAACAAAATTTCCTTTCGACACCTCTTTGTTGTATTATTTTTGGTTTTATTGAAGAATCAATTATATTTTTAAGGTTGGGGCATACATGAGTACGATACTTGACGGAGTTTTTATTGAATATTTTAGATTTACATGTTCTTTTGGGATGAAGTTTGAAAGATTCTGAGAATTCTTTTCCTACGTTAGTTTATGTTCCTCCATCAAATGGAGGGTTATACCATATAATTTTTCTTTCCTGTTTTTCTTACTGCAGTTCATGTTAATATCTGGTTATATTGTAATTTGTATTGTAGCTCCATTACTCAGCGCCTCTTGTATTTCGGCTGCTTCCTGTTAAATTCTTTCTCATGCATGATAGTTTAAGATAATCTTTTTGTTTATACCATTAGGTAGGTTTCAAAATGGAGGTATGTTAACTTTTTGAAATGTCCTACCGTAGAACAGGTATGTCATTAGGTTTATCGGTATGGTTTTGGATGTAATGGTCCTTAAGGTCTAATGTTATGTCTAAATATTTTACTAATTTTTTTTTTGTTGGCTTCTAACTGTGATTTATAGGTTGTGGCTTTGAAAAAGTTTACAAAGTTTCTTTTTTCTTGTTTCAATGATTTTGTTTATTGGTTAACCAGGGCACGGCCATCATCCTGTATAAGCCAACCTGTTTTACCAGATTTTCTGTGTATGAACAACCAGGAAAAGTCCCACTAATTCACTAAGTTTTGCGCTCCATCATATGATCCCATCGTGACATCGAATGAGGAGTTCTCTGGGTTTTTTTTAATCCAAGTTTCCATGTTGCGATGGAGAAGGGTTTTCCCTTAGTGTGGAAAATGATTTCCATCTCAAGAATCTGTATATTTGTAAAAATTGTTGGCAAACCTTAGTGCTTAAGCAAGTAATTCCTCATCGATAAGGATAGAAATACCACTAGTCAAAAGTAATGAACACTGTATTTTCCGTTGTTCAATCCTTTAAATCCCATTGATAACTTCATAACTATTTTTTTCCAGAGATTGTATTCGTGTTTGTTTTATGTCCCTTGTTGCGTTTGCCAGGATCTTTTGCTAATTTTGCTAATTCGGATTTTGATGGGTTTTATTAGTCTACATGTAGGGTTGTTGTGGCAGTGATGGTTTTGGTGGTCTTTAAGGTTACAACGCTTCTTTTATTCTGTTGCTTCTATGCCTATCACACTAAATCCATCCGGTGCACAAGTTCTTTTTCTTTTTGCAGCATGTTGTCAAAAGTATCTTATCAGTCTTTTTTTTATAGTTTTCTGAATATTTTTGTGAGGAGTTGAGAGAACTCAATAGGATTTCCATTTTATAGAAATTGGTTGTCTTGTCAGCCTTTATGAATACGTTTTTGTCCATATTGGATTTGTTTTAAGTTATTATTCAATCTTGTCTGGAAATATATTATTGGTTTTTCTAAATTTCAATATAGCTATTAGTTTTTTCATGCTATCTTCAAAAGTTTTCATTTCCTCTATACAGTGGAGACTCCATGACTTAAACCCATAAGTTTTTTATCTACCAATTTAGCATCGGATTCAAAAAAGAAGACTCTTTCCATCTCATCTTGCGCACAAACGTTTCATACTGCTCTAAGAGTTTTCTTATGTATAGCTGTGGGTTAGAAAAAGGTATATTTTTGGTGGACTGCCCAAAGTTAATCTTCTCCATTTTAAAATTTAGCTTCTGTTAGACCACAGTGCTCAACGTGAGAGCAATCCATACAGTTAGAGCCAAAACGCCACTCAGATCCTGGAAAAAGCAACAGAGGACATACAAACAAACACCGACTACATCTCTGGAAAAATAAGTTACGAAGTTATCCCCCCAAAGGTTAAAGAATTGAACAAACGAAAATACAGTGTTCATTACTTTTGACTATAGGGATTTTCTATCCCTCTATCGATGAGGAAATTACTTGCTAAAGCAACTAAGGTTGCCAACAAATATACAATATAACAGTTCTGAGATGGGAAATCATTTTCCACACTAAGAAAAACCCTTCTCCATAGCAACATGAAACTGGGATAAAAAACCCACAGAAACTCCAAATTCGATGTCACGAAGGGAATCCTATGGATGGAGGCGGAAACTGTGAATAGTAGGACTTTTCATGTTGTCTCATACACAGAAAATACTTTGGTAACCAGTTGGCTTATACAGGAGATGATGGCCTTGCCATGTTAAACATAAACCAAAAAACATTGAAAACCAAGAAAAAGAAACTTTGAAACTTTTCAACGCCACACCCTAAAAATCACAGTAGAAGCCAACAAAAAAATAGTAAATTAATTAGACATAACATTAGACCTTAAGGACCATACATACAAACCATACAAAAAACCTAATGACATACCTGTCTACGTAGACATCAAAAGTAACCATCCACCCTCCATTTTGAAAACCATACCTAATGGTATAAACAAAAGATTATCTAAACTATCATGCAATGAGAAAGAATTTAACAGTGCAGCAGCCGAATACCAAGAGCGCTGAAAAAAAGTGGCTACAACTACAAATTACAATATAACCCAGATAATAACATGAACAGCAGTAAGAAAAACAGAAAAGAAAATTATAGGGTATAACCCTCCATTTGATGGAGGAACAAAAACTAACGTAGGAAAAGAATTCCTCAGAATCCTTAAAACATCATTCCCAAAAGAACATGTACTATCTAAAATATTCAATAAAAACACCGTCAAGCTATCGTACTCATGTATGCCCAACCTTAAAAATATAATTGATTCTTCCAATAAAACCAAAAATATACAACCAAAGAGGGTGACGAAAGGAAATCTTGTAATTGCACAAAAAAAAAGACCATGCCCTCTGAATAACAAATGCCTCTACAACAACATTGTGTACCAAGCTACGGTAACAACAGACAGTGATAAAGAAACATACATAGGGATTACAGCAAACCACTTTAAAACCAGATATGCAAACCATAAACAGTCCTTCAAAAATGAAAAATATAAAAACCAAACAGAATTAAGTAAACATATTTGGAAGCTTAAAGATAAGAAAATAGATTACAACATCTCATGGAAAATTATAAAAAGAGCAACACCATACAACAACATTTCTAAAAAATGCAACTTATGTACTACAGAAAAGTGGGTGATATTATGTAAACCCCATCTAGCATCCCTGAACTCTAAAGTAGAAATGGTAAACAATTGCAGACATAAATGGAAATCTTTGTCAATGCACCATTCCTTGGCACGTCTCTCCCCTGAACGCGCCCCAAAAAAGAAAAATCTACAGGCCACGTGCCACACGCGCAGAGCTCACCCACCCACACAACACACTATATAATACTGGTGGCGTGCCCTGATTGTACAACCTGAGGAGAGCATCTCGCTCGAAACAATTTTGTCGTTTTTACTTTTTCCATTTTAAAACCTTGTTTTAAACTGGTATATATATATATATATATATATATTATATATATATATATATATATATATATATATATATATATAAAATCAGAGTTAAAAAGCCACTCAGGACGTAAAAAGTGCTCAACCATGTATATATATATATATATATATATATATATATATATATATATATATATATATATATATATATATATATATATATATATATATAAAACACAAACTAATAAATTCCAAGGATAAGTACCGAGCACCATTCCAGCAACTTACAGAGCAGCTTGGTGTGTTGCAATGACTGCAAGAAATATTGAATTATAAACAAAGCTTGCTCTTATGTCTTAGATTGAAGAAATAGGGGGAGAGATAAGCATTCATATCTGCAGTGGTAGATGATTCTGCCTAACTAACAGTATGTGCGTGAGTGGGTGAATGGGGAAAAAATAAAATAAATGCTTCTCAAAATGAGCCTTCAGCAAGCTTATAGTCTCCAAGGGGGAGAGGCATCCTCCAATAGGGAGGGTAACTCACTAACATATAACTCCTGGTCATATACCGATATTTCGAAACCTTGTTGTTTCTCCTCAGTGACCACGGAAAGTGGTAATTTGACTCATCTGCCTTTTTCGTTTTAAAAAGAATGCAATCCCAGAAAAGGCTGGTGTGCAATACCGTAGTATGTTTGTTGAGTTTTCAAAAAACCAACCAAAGGTGCCACCTAAGAAGCAAAAGAAAATCATGAAAGAGCAAAACAAACTACATTTTCTTGTGAAAAGTAGAAAATATAAAAAGATATCCCTTTAAGACACAAGTGCTGAGGGCCAGTTCTTGGAATGAATCCGCAAGGACTAAAATACAACAAACTAATAAATTCCAAGGATAAGTACTGAGCACCGTTCCAGCAACTTATAGAGCAGCTTGGTGTGTTGCAATGACTGCAAGAAATATTGAATTATAAACAAAGCTTGCTCTTATGCCTTAGATTGAAGAAATAGGGGGAGAGATAAGCATTCATTTCTGCAGTGGTAGATGATTCTGCCTAACTAACAGTATGTGCTTGAGTGGGTGAATGGGGAAAAATAAAATAAATGCTTCTCAAAATGAGCCTTCAGCAAGCTTATAGTCTCCAAGGGGAGAGGCATCCTCCAATAGGGAGGGAAACTCACTAACATATAACTCCTGGTCATATACCGATATTTCGAAACCTTGTTGTTTCTCCTCAGTGACCGCGGAAAGTGGTAATTTGACTCCTCTGCCTTTTCAGTTTAAGAAGAATGCAATCCCAGAAAAGGCTGGTGTGCAATACCGTAGTATGTTTGTTGAGTTTTCAAAAACCAACCAAAGGTGCCACCTAAGAAGCAAAAGAAAATCATGAAAGAGCAAAACAAACTACATTTTCTTGTGAAAAGTAGAAAATATAAAAAGATATCCTCTTAAGACACAAGTGCTGAGGGCCAGTTCATGGAATGAATCCGCAAGGGACTAAAATACAACAAACTAATAAATTCCAAGGATAAGTACCGAGCACCGTTCCAGCAACTTACAGAGCAGCTTGGTGTGTTGCAATGACTGCAAGAAATATTGAATTATAAACAAAGCTTGCTCTTATGTCTTAGAAGGATGCAAGGGAGATCAAAAGATACGGAACAGTCCGAGTGGTCAGCTCTGCTGTTTAATAACCCAAGCATTGTGAGAGGCTAAGAATTGTACAGAACAACCATTACTTGGATCTCCTAAGATATGCAATCTCCCACAGACTGACCAAACATTATAATGCTGAACAATTAAGTAGTGGGGAAAAACAAGTGCAGGCTTACAATTCTTCAGTCATTATAGTAATGACTTGGCAAAGATTTGAACTTTTAGAGAGAAAAAAGAAAATTGAAGATGAAGAAAATGGGGGAAATATATTATAAACAAGTGAAACCCTTCATTTAGCTGCATGAGGGACCCATCGCAACCCCCCTTGAAGGCAGATCTATTTGTAGTGCCTGCTCCTAGGCCTTTCGTCCACTGGATCGGACTCATCAGAGAGACATGGCTGATTGTGTCTGTGCTCTTGGTGTCAAATAGAGAGACACACCACAGTCCATAATTCTGTGGTGTTCTCACCACCAAGGGTTCAAAAAAGAATTCAACGGCACCCCCAAAGCAGCCAGTGAAGTGTAGTAAAATGGAACAAAACAAAAGCGTGGAGAGAAGAAAAAAGTTGCTGAAAAACTAAAAACATTATGCAAACAGTCTAAAATGTAGGGGACAATCTTTGAGCCTATGCTTGAGGATCCATTCAAGGATGTAAGGGGGATCAAAAGATATGGAACAGTCTGAGTGATCAGCTTTCTAAAACTGAAATATCTTCATCATGCAAATCACGTTCAAGATTAATTATTCTTTTCTCAAGGTTGAGTTCTTGTTGGGTTTCCATCCTTTTTTGTAAGTGCTATAAGATATTGTTTACCCCCTAATTTCTAATAACAGGGTTAAAAAAAAGTTGATCATAAGAGATATTTTCGTTAGGAATGTTATCAATGTTGTCTAAATTATAAGGTAATAGTGCATATTGTTTTTTCACCTCATTGATGATTCTTTTTATTTCGTAAATATATTGTTTATCTTTAAGCAAACAATTATTAAATTTCCAGAAAGGCCTATCACGTTTAAGCTGATATTTATTTTTAAGTATAATAACTGAAGAATGATCTGATCTGTATCCCGGCTCAGTAAAAATGTTATTTGTTTTGACCAATAATTCTCCAGTAATTAGAAAATAATTAAGTCTGCCTTGTTTAAATGAAATAAATTTACGCCAAGTATATGATCTTTTTTTTTCAGGATACATTTCCCTAAAAAGATCAAAAAGATTGAGTGTTACCATCATGTCAGTCACTCTTCTCCTGGTCCTAGGACGATTATTCACACTTGCATAGTTTCTGACATCTATTTTCATGTCCAGGGCACAATTCCAGTCACCAGTGATAATCACATGTTCATTGGCAATGTGTTCAATGTGTTCGCAGACACCATACAAAAATTCAGGTCTATCGTTGTTACTTGGCCCATATAGGTTGACTAAGGTAGTTTTTTATTCAGAATTTCCAGCTTCATTACAATTTAACAACCATGAGGATCTCCAATGACATCGAACAATTTATATTGAAAACTATTGCTAAAAAGAATGGCAACCCCGTTTTTATTTGTCTCAGAACCACAGAGCCAGACATTATAACCCCAACTTGCTCATATGAAATTTTCTGATCCTGTTTTCAAATGTGTCTCTTGAAGACAGTATATGTTGGCTTCTTTTTTTTCCTAAGGAAATTAAATACATCCTTCCTCTTACTGGAGTTGTTTAATCCATTACAGTCAAATGAGCATATTTTAAAGACGTTATCACCTGCCATTTGGTAAGTTTGAAAGAGAAGAAGGAGTGGTGTAAACAGAGTACAAAACATATGTTGTTCCCACAACATATAGTAAAATCAAATAAGCACATTTGCTGTTTCTGTCTCCACATACCATAACAAAAAAGAAAAACATTACCTCAATCAATCCAGAAATCCACTAAATTAAAGACAAACCCTGTCTTCTGGAAAACTAGTATCATAAGGACAATTTGAAAAATACAACCTGACCCAGTTTCAATGTTTACACTCTCATCCACATGCACACACTGAAAGTAAACAGAATCAGCACACACAAACGCCAACAAAACAAGACAGGCACACAAAATGTAGAATTTACAACTACAAACAGGTTTCATCTGTAGGCCCATTGCCCCACTCCACACCACCTGGCTTTAACAAGCATATTCTGCTATACACAGTACAAAAGGAATACATAACGAAAAAGTCTACAGGCCCTTTCCACAGTCGTATAGGCCTAATTCGTTAGCGGTCATCATGAACACATATCACGTGACAAAAACAAAAGCCCCACGTGCTTCCAGCAGTAAGACCAAAAAGACCAGCACATCCCCGCAGCCAGATAGTTATTTAATTATCAAAGAAACAACGATCGCCATTATTTAGCAAGGATAATGAATTCAAAAAACGAAAGATCCACTGGTTCCTCATCTCGCTTATCACACGGGTGTTGAATTTCCTTGACCCAAAACACTGACCAATGAAATAGCTGAAAAGGGTAAACATTGTAAAATTTTGGAACAAGGGGAAAATCTCAAAATCCCTCTACACAGTAAGGTTATTATAGCGAAATTTTAAGCACATACACGAAGGAAAAAAAAAAAAAAAACCTTACTGACCTTCTGTAACAGGCAACACATTATCATATCCACCAACACAATTGTTTCAGGTCGGCTAGAGACTTCACACTCCCTATCTTCCCGCTAACCGTCTTCACAAAAATGTTCCCGTTCTTTGGCCAGGCCTGTTGACAGAGAGTGTTTTCGTTCTTCACTGAACACAACAATGTGTAGGCTCTGGGGCTGAGTCCTCAAATAATGTAATCCTCGTGCCTTTTAGAGTGCGTCTAGCGTACAACACTCTGTCCCGAATGTGCCGCAACACGAACCTGACAATGATGCCCCGTCCAGAATGCCTATCCCTGGAGACGCTAGAATCGTCAGACCGACGTTCCTGCTTAGTGCCCACTCGATGTACAGCCTCAATATCGCCCTTTGTCACTGGAATTTTGAGTTTGTCATTGAAAAGAGTCAGCACTTTCTCCTCGCACTGGTTGGGTGTTTCTGTGGCTCCAGACGTCTGCTCTTCCTTGATGCCGTATATACGCAAGTTGTTTCTGCGTACATACGCGGACAGGTTTTCAGCCCAACTGTCAGCAAGTTCTGCTCAATGCTTGGCTTCGGCGATTTGCGTTTTCATCTGGTCCTCTCTCTTCCTCGCGTCAGCCACCTCTTTCTTCAGTCTGTCGTTGTCTGCCTGCACCGTAAATAGGATTGCCTTGACGTCGTCCACCATTTGGGTCAGTTTCGAGATTTGTGCTCCATTGGCACACAACTTCATCATCAACTGTTCATTGGTAATCCCACTTAGTTGCTGTTTTGATGGAGACAAGTCAGGGGAGAAAACAACGTGGTAGTCTGCAGAAGCTGCTGTTGGGCGTTCGTCCCCTTTGTCCGCCATCGTATCTCTCGCCTGGTAAACAAACCGAGACAGTTTCTCCTTGAATGGTGCTGGAGTGCTGGTGGCTAGGGTCTTCTGCTTCTTTGGGGTACACTTTACTTCAGTATCTTCGATATTCTTTGTCACTGACGTGTCAGACGAGCTGGAACTAGTGTTGGATTCTGTTGTTTTACGTTGTTTCTTTTACGTGTTCCGCCATATCCCACATTTCCCTTTTCATGGGGCCGTTGTTGCATAAAAAAGTAATCCAAAACTCGTGTGGAGGTAGGCAACAGGTGCTCGGTCGGATGTTAATTAACACAAAAGAGTTAATTAATGTTGCAGCTCCTGAAAGCGTGACTCTCCTCCATCGTGACCGGAGCTCACCTCCAGAAATTAGATTGCTTAAGTAGAGATTTAACTAAGTCGAGAGATTTAAAAACAAATGCAAGGGATTTAGTAAGATCAAAAGCAGGATGGGTGGCTGATGAAAAGGTAACTAAATGTTTTTGTAATCTAGAAAAGAGACACTTTGTTAGTAGATACATGTCTAAACTAGTAACTGGTCAGGATAGTATACAAATCCAATGAAATCCTGATGGAAGTGGAAGCATTTTATGAGACCTTGTAAACAGAGAGAAAAGTGGAAGAATGCGAGATCACGGACTTAATTTAAGAAATGTCAAAATTAACAGAGGAAGAACAAAAATCGCTAGAGGGAAATATATCGCTCGAGGAAGCAGGATATGCTCTTAAAACATGCAGAATGGGAAAAGTCCTGGTTCAGACGGATTCACATCCGATTTTAAAAAGTTTTTTTTAAAGTATTCTGGAAACAACTGAGTGTTTTTTTTCTGTAGTTAGAGCTTTGAAATAATCATTTCAAAAAGAGGAATTATCCAATACGCAAAAAGAATAACAATTACATGCATTCCCTAGGGTAACAAACCTAAGGTTTCATAAAATACATGGACCAATATCTTTGCTCAATGGTATCTATAAGATATGGTCTTCTTGCATAGCTAATCGTATTAAAATTGTTCTTCCCAAATTAACCAGGGAAGATCAAACGGGGTTCATGGCAAATAGATGTACAGGGGATTAGATTTCCCAGGCATGCTGATCTCCATATATTTTGAAAAGGCGTTTGATTTCTTTAATTCGCAATTTATGCTGAAGGTATTGAAATAATTTGGATTTGGTGCAGATGCATGCTGCTGGATCACGGCCTTTCACAAGGAAATTAAATCCTCTGTAATAGTAAACAATCAGACCTCAACATGGTTTGAAATACAAAGAGGTTTTCGACAAGGTGACCCCATATCTCCCTATTTATTCATATTGTCCGCAGAAGTATTCGCTGTTATAATCAGGTAAAATAAAAACATTAAGGGAATACACATTAACCATTATTGATCACAAGCTGTCTCAGTTTGCAGATGATACACAGTTGACAACGAAGGGGACAGAACATCATTTGAACATTCTATAGAGAGTTTAAACAAATTTGCAAATGTATCTGGGTTGTATATAAATATCGAAAAAAACAAAGGCAGTTTGGCTGGGAAACAACGTGTTTTCAAAGACAAGGTATGTGCCCACCTAAAGATAAACTGGAATCCAAAACAGTTTAAGATCCTTGGAATATGGTTCACTTCTGAACTACCACACTGCATAGAACTGAATTACAATGACAAATTTCTTGAAATAAAATCATTATTCAACGCCTGGAGTAAGAGACTTATTACGCCTCTTCGCAGAGTAGCCACTTTAAAATCACCGATTTTCTCAAAATTGATATATTTTTGGATCTTGCTACCTTACCCACCAAACAGCTTTATGGATAAGCTTCAAAGCAATGCTTTCAATTTGTATGGGATAACAAACAAGACAGGATACCCAAAAAACAACAGTTAAACACTGTGTTGATTTTGCAATTGAGAATTAATATTTGTGTGCACGTGCTTTTATGTATGTGTGTAGTCTTGATCAAAACAAAGGATCCTCTCATGTCAGGTACACTTCAAGAAGAGCGATCTTTATACATAATTTCGAACTGAGCGTGGCAACTAAAATTCAACCGTCGGTTTTTTGTTTGTTTGTTTGTTTGCTTGTTTTTTTTTATTTGTTTTGTTTTTTTGTTTTTTTGGTTTGGTTTGCCTTTTGCTTTTTTATAGTAATTTATTTCTGCTGTTGATATCGATTCATATACATCGTTATTGAAAATTTCTCTCTCTCTCTCTCTCTCTCTCTCTCTCTCTCTCTCTCTCTCTCTCCTCTCTCTCTCTCTCTCCTCTCTCTCTCTCTCTCTCTCCGATTACTGATTAAACAAAAAAATCGGAGTAGCAGTTGCGGTAGGCAGCCCACTGAGCGATTGAGCAGCCCTTTTTAGGATAGCACTGCTCACATCCATGGCATGAGGTAGGGGCTAGAAAAGGTGCCCTAAACATTGCCTGCTCCATATCACCCTATCCAGCATACCGCGGCTGGTGGGGACCCTACAACTGCGGTTGAAACAAAACAGTAAAAAAGAAAAACGAGGATTACTCCTTTGAACCTAGCCACATGGAACATCCGCACGCTCCTTGACAGGGAAACCTCGGATAAACCCCAGAGGCGTACATCCCTTATTGCGTATGAACTTGCCAGATATGAGATTGACGTCGCTGCCCTGAGTGAGACCAGGTTGGCTGGGGAGGGTGAACTCTGTGAACGAGGTGCAGGCTACACCTTTTGGAGTGGACATGGACCTGAAGAGAGACGTGAAGCTGGGGTTGGCTTTGTGGTGAAGTCAACACTTGTCAGCAAGCTGGTTGGCCCGCCTAAAGTTGTAAACGATCGTTTGATAACGTTGAGCCTCCCCCTCTGATGAGGACAAAAGTTTGCCACCATTGTCAGCACGTATACACCCACCATGACCAACCCAAAAGAGGTCAAGGACAAGTTTTATGAAGACTTGAATGCTGTCATCACCACTGTTCCCAACGCTGATAGGTTCATCATCCTGGTGACTTTAATGCGAGAGTTGGTAGCGATAGCACCACCTGGGAAGGTGTGATTGGAAAGCATGGGTTGGCAACTGCAATAGCAACGGTCTGCTTTTCCTTCAGATATGTGTCGAGCATGACCTCCTGATCATGAACAGCATCTTCCGCCTCCCTACCCACAACAGGACATCATGGATGCACCCACGATCCAACAGTGGCATCTTATCGACTAAGTCATCTGAGGAAGATGGACAGGTAGACGTGAGGGTCACGAAGGCCATGTGTGGCGCAGAGTGGTGGACAGATCACCGCCTCATCGTCTCAAAGCTCAGGTTTCATGTCCAGCCGAAGAGACATCCTCGAGGCATAAAACCACCAAAACGTGTGAATGCCAGCAAGCTCAAAGTCGTCAATACTAAGCAGTCCTTTGTTGACACCTTGGAAACCCGCTGGAGTCCACCATACTGAATGACCTCGATGTGGGAGTAGCATGGGGCGCACTTTGTGAGAACGGTGTACAGCACAGCTATGAAGTGTCTGGACCCACAACCAAGTTGCCCAAGGACTGGTTCGATGAGAACTGCACTGAAATCCAGCAGCTTCTAGAGGAAAAACATGATGCTTTCAGAGCGCACATCGACGACCCACAGTCAACAGCAAAGAACGATGCTCTGAGAAACACCCGCAGAAACATCCAGCAAAAGCTGCACCAGATACAAGACTCCTGGCTGATCAACAAGGCTGATGAATTCAGGCTTGCAGACAGGAATGACATGAAAAACTTCTACAATGGCTTGAGAGAAGTCTATGGCCCCACCTCCGCGGCTAATCTCCACTTATCAGTGCAGATGGATCAAACGCCGATCAACAGATAAAGAGAATATACATAAAGATGGCTGAACCTTTGACAGCGTACTGAACCCCCCATCCACCATCACAATGAAGCCATCGATCGACTAACCCCAAATTCCGATCGATGAGACGCTCGACGCCGTACTAACTTTGGATCAGACCCAGAAAGCAATTCGTCAGTTATCCATGGCAAAGTGCCTGGCTCAGACGCAACCACAGCTGAGGTCTACAAAGAGGGTGGTGCGGCTCTGGTGAAGAAACTTCATCAATCCTTCAGATCATATGGCAGCACGAGTTCCTCAAGATCTTAAAGCTGGCTCCATTGTTTCATCTCTACAAATGCAAAGAAACTGTCAGGTCTGCAATAACCATCGTGGAATCTCCCATTGTATCTATCGCAGGCAAGATCCGTGGCTAGAGTTCTACTCAACTGGCTCAACCACACATCTGACAAGGTCTCCTACCTGAGATTCAGTGTGGCTTCCGAAAGAACGCAGAACCATCGACATGGTGTTTGCTGCCAGACAGCTTCAAGAAAAGTGTCAGAACAATGTCGACCTGTACTCCACCTATATTGATCTGACCAAAACCTTTGACACTGTCACAGGGAGGGGCTTTGGAGAATATGGCGAAGTACGGATGCCCCAGAAAGTTCATTGCCATCGTACGCAACTTCACGACGGCATGCTGGCCAGAGTCCAAGACAACGCGACACATCTAAACCGTTCCTAGTCTCAAACGAGATGAAGCAGGTTGTGTTTCTTGCTCCCACTCTGTTCAGCTCATGTTCTCGCTATGTTGACTGATGCATTCAGCGGAGATTGGCATCGTCATCAAGTACCGCACATATGATCAGTCCTTCAATCTCAGGAGACTTCAAGCGAAAATCAAGGTCCGCGACACCCGTCAATACTTCCTCTTTGTGGACGACTGTACCCTCAACGCTGTCTCAGAAGCCACAATGCAACACAGAGTTGACAAGTTCTCTGCTGCCTGCAACAACTTCGGCTTGACAATCAACACAAAAAAGATTGAAGTGATGCACCAGCCAGCCTTGGGAAAGCCATACGTTGAGCCAGTCATCACTAACGCTGGACAGCAACTGAACGCGGAGGATAGGTTCACCTACCTAGGCAGCACTCGTCCAGAAACGTTGTCATCGACGATGAGGTAATGCATGGCTCGCCAAAGCTAGTTCCGCTTTGGCAGACTCCACAAGAACGTATGGAACAGGAGAACAATCACCCTAGAGACCAAGATCAAGGTGTATCGGGCCATAGTTCTCACCACACTTCTCTATGGCTGTGAAACATGGAGGGTTTTTACCAGCGTCACGGCCATGAACTGAACCACTTTCCCACGCCACCTACCTCAGAAGACTCCATGGGCATTAAGTGGCAACATAAGATTCCGGACACTGACGTCCTCACTTGTGCTGGCCTGCCTAGCATCTTCACCATCTTGATGCAGTCACAGCTTCGCTGGGGCAGGTCATGTAGTTCGCATGCCAGACCATCGGCTGCCAAAGAATGTATTGTTTGGCGAACTACAACAAGGAAAAACGCTCTCATGGAGGCCAGGGGAAAAAAAGTTTCAAAGACAACCTCTAATCTTCCTGAAGGCCTTCAACATCAGCCACACAACATGGGAGTAGACTGCCCAGGACAGAGACGGGTGCCGATCAGTTGGCCGCAAAGTCCAGAAACCTAAGAGAATTGCTGCAGCTGAGGCAGCGCAGGATGATCAGGAAGACCAGCGCCAACAGATCTCCACTGCCGCTAACCATCCCCTGTCCATACTGTGATACGTCTTCCCGGGCGCAGATCGGCCTGACCAGCCATCTACGCACTCATCCCCGATCCCAGGATGACTAATGGTCTTCATCGTCTCGACGGTCAAAACAACAGACACAATGTTGTAGTTTTTTTTCTTTTTTTAACCAATGTATATGTTGTATAGAATTTGCTGTTCATTTTGTAAAATCATTGCTGCTTTGTAATTTGTTTATGTAAGATAAGATCCATTTTGTTGTTTGTGGTACAGTTGCCTGTTCATGTTTTCCATTTGTAAATTTCTTCACAAGTGAATAAATGTGTTTGCCCTTAATTTTGTTTTAATCTACTGTAATTTTTGTTGATTTTAGTGCTGTTCTCTTTTCACGTTTCCCTTTGTAATTAAAAAAAAGGTAATTAAAAGCGTTTGCCCTGGGGGGGGGGGGGGGGGGGGGGGAGAAACAGCCAAACAGCCATATTACTGAAAACAATCAAACTTCTGAAAACGGCCAGACTCTGCACTTCTGGCAGACACTAATCCATAGGAAGGTTATACCTGTCCATACAGGGTTGACAGAACACCAGATCTCACGTCTGATTTGTTTTTTCTGCTCTATATCAGGCAGCGTGAGAGTTAAGAATGCGATCGTCAAATCAGGACAGCTAATTTGAAACCCTGATGCAAAAATAGTACATGAAGCTCAAACTCGCTCAACGCAGTCAGTGTATGCATAGAGCGTAAAAATTGCCTTTGTACATCGTGGAAATCGTTCACCTCCCCCACCATCCCGCTTAATGTTTGGAGCGTGTGGATGTTTTACACCTCAGTGAGGGTGCCCCTCTATGGCTTTTTTTATTATTGCTTTATCTATTGAATACTTGTTATCCCTAACTTTGGCACGGTAATGGCAAGTACTGTTTCAATTAACATTTACGTTTCACTATGTATTACCAACCCCGACAGTTCAATCAGCATAGTGGGAAGACTATGAGCATCTCCTATGATGCGTTAAGACATGAAGGTAGAATGTAAAACATGATTCAGGACCTACGTTTCTATTTTCCACGGGTAATTGTTTTTTTTTGGACATGCACTTATTTCTGAGCCAATACTCCTCTAGCTTACACAGCTTTGCAACAAAATTAGAAGAATAATGAAGGCTGGAAAGGGAGTAATGCAGTCTGGACTGCTCCTAAAAAATGACTTCGAAGACTTCTTTCATTGATCAGCAACAGCTTACAGAATACTATGCCATCGTGGTTTACTGGAACATTGTAACACAAAATATTCATTTGAAAGTAAACAGAACATTACTCCAGGATTCAACAAGTACATCAATACTGTACACTGGAAGATTCTACAATTCACATATCAGTGTTACTTCATTTCATTAAGTTATCATACAGTAATGTTTTCCTATCACAATCGAACAACAAACATTCAAACAAACAAATCACACAAACAAGCAAAAAGCAAACAAACAAGCAAACAAACAAAGCTAGCTTCTACTGTATTTTTCTTTTCAGACAACCATACACATGCTAGTAACGTAAACCCTTATAAAGGAAAATGCACAAACTGATTGACATGTTCCGTCATCCTTTATGAGATTCCACCAGTTCTAAAAGCCTTGCTTCTTTCTTATTTTGTCGTTTTTCCAGCAGTAAATTGATCGAGTAAATAAATGGATTTAAAGCCGAGTTAAATGGCATCACAGTGATGGCCATCACAACGTTAAGTTCCCCCGAGACAGACACACCCTGTGAGGCGAGAAGTCCAAATAAACCAATGGGGAACCAGCAGAGAAATCGGATATGACCACAGTGAACAGTCGGCGAGCTATGCTGGCATCCTGAGAGCGCTGACTACTCATGTTTCCTTTAAGGGTGTTAGATCGTATAGACCAATATATAATTGCCTGGCCAAAAGCAACGATCTGAAAGACGATGAAATTCAAGACGATCATAATTCCAAAGGAATAATCATGGCCCCCAAACATGTTTCTAATGACAGGTAGCGGTATGCAGATTCCAGTCTGACTGTAGAATTCCCAGTGAGCAAAGGTAGGCAACAGTGGAATAACAGCAAGAAAGAGACCTACAATCCAGATAGGCAAGAAGTTATGCTGGGCATTCCATCCTCTGAAATGTAAAAAACTCAATGGAAATCGAACAACAAGAAATCGATCTAATGTGATTAAGCAGATGAAGAAAGAAGATACTTCGCAAGATACTAATGACAGAAACCCAGCCACTTTACATGACATACTATGTCTCCAATTCATATCCTCCCAAATATAGATGTTTTTTATACAGTTTATCTGCAATACCCACCAGCACCAGATAAATACCCATCAGAAAATCAGACACGCACAGGTGAAGTACAAAGACGTTGAAGCCTGATGAGCTAACTTTGCAGAGATGATAAGCGGAACACAAAACTCACTCCATTGCCTACCAATGCCAGGCTGCTGAAAACAGCCAGACATATTCTGTAGAAATTAGATTTCAACAAATCCTGGCAAGAAGATAGGTTGTCTTCAGCGCATGACATTTTTCGAAGTTTAACGAAAGCATTGCCGCACAACATATTTTATAGTTATCAGCATAAAGAGTGTGCAGGTGCTCAAGATTTCTGAAGAGTGTTTTTGTCAACGCTTGACAACGGACATCTGTTCAAGTCCAACACTTGGAGTTTTTTCATTGGCTGAAAATCTAGCCCATCTACAAAGTGTGTGACACTTTGTGACAGATTCAGCAAGGTGACTTTAGGAAACAGACTGACTGTATATTGATCCATGTGAAAAGGTGCGTCATCGACAGATCCAGAAATGCTTACTTCAGGACATTCCCTTCATTCACTGTGAGCAAAATGTGTTAAATGATTATTGGACAAAAACAATGATTTCAGATTTTGAGTATTCTGCAGCATTTCCATCTGGAAAATAGTAAGTCTATTATATCTAAGATCGAGGTGATCAAATTAGGTAATGGCATACTGGAAGCATTTTTCAGGTGACAATTAGCGAGATTGAGATAGACCAACATTTTATAGAAGAGAGTGTAGACATAGCTAGGCCACTGCCATTCGCATTCAAGTACCGCACTTCAGGATAGTTATGAGCAGGGATAGATCGAGAACAGGTGAAAGCCAGACCATAGCAAATACAATTTTCAGGACACGTAGGTCACAAAGCAACTCATCGTCCGACAAAGAGCAATGTTTAGTGCCATCACACACCTGGTTTGGTGAACACATGCCCGGGAATTTAAACATCTATAATGGAAAGGCAGACATAGCTGTTACAGTCCACCTCATCCTCGTGTCTGGACAATCATGAAAGAATTACATCTGGTGAATGTCGAAGGCAGAATCCGCCATGCGCACACTGATAGTGGGTCTCTGGACACACCTGGAAGAATGGTGATTGTTCACCACGTCCTTTAGCGAGACGGGCGAAATGAATGTCGCCATTTCCCGCAAAGTCAATGACAAATGGAAGTGGTGGCTTATCATGGTATTTTCCCTTATCATTCTGCGGGGAGAGCATCCTTTTTCATCTTCTTCGTTGATACAGTCCACTTGCCCGTTACACCACTGCGCAGCTGTGCCGCACTGTTACGATATGAGTTGATACATTTACTGAACACATGTTAAAGTGCATTGCATTGTAATGTACCAGTTGTAGCGTCACGTCTCATTCATACCACTCCTTCGTTAATTTACTCTAAATCTTCACACGATAATTGAATTTCAACGAAACCCTGTCCTGTATTATTCATAAAAATGCAAATACTTTTCCCTCTTTTTATGGACAAACAGTTTCAAATGCAGTTATGAAAGCGGAATGATGACATTCATGCTAGATTATAACATACCTACCTAATGAGAAATGAGACTAGCTGGCTTCCAAGAGTATTACAATTCTACATACTGTTTACTATTTCCACATTGGAGAAGATTCTGTTCCACACAAGGAGTAAAAGTACAGAATGCCTCATCACTGTTGTCATTACAATTCTGCCGGGTGTCACATAATGAAAGAGTAGGGAATGCGCCCACTTCCAGCAGCACATGCAAATGAAGGAGGAAGTAACGTCATCCCTGGAACAGGACAGGAAGAAGCAGATGGGATATCCCAGTTATCACTGTGTGCACCAAACTGCACACTGTCCTTCCCCCAGCAGGCACTGTTAGGATCACAGGCCAAAAACGAATGTGTTGTATGGTTCCATGGACAGTAAAGAAAACGTGAACTGAATAAAGTAGCACTGGTATTCAGTGAAGCGATGTTACTCTCACGGTCTTGTTGGCTTGAACGTTTGCTTGGCACAGGAAGTACAAATAAACTTTGCATGCGAGTCGCAGTCCCATAGTACAACTCTCGTAGTCCAGTAAACCCGAATAGTGGACTTTAATTTAGGCAAAAGCCTTCCAAATCCACCACATTCGGAAAGGATTATCACATCATTAACATATTCAGATACCTTCAGAACGTGGGCCATTGTCCCATCTGCCCATACTAAACTATTCTTGTAACTGAAAAAGGAGTGTAAAATTATAGTAACAACTAAAAATGAAACACACAACTTTTTTTGTTTTTAAATATATGATTTACGCGCTCGTATGATAATGTTCTAAATTGAGTGAAACGAAGTCATTCTTATTGATTGTATGGTCATGTATCTTTCTTACACAGCTTGTGCTAAGATGCTCTCTCTCTCTCTCTCTCTCTCCTCCATCTCCGTCTCTCTCTCTCTCTCTCTCTCTCTCTCTCTCTCTCTCTCTCTCTCTCTCTCCTCTCTCTCTCTCTCTCTCTCTCTCTCTCCCTCTCTCTCTCACTCTCTCTCTCTCTCTCTCTCTCTCTGATATAGATTAGATAGGTCGGGAGTTTGAGTTTGTAAGCGTGTGTTTGTATTCTCTTTTTTGTTATTTATTGTATCCCGTTATGAAAGCTTAGATATGTTTCGCTTTTCCATCTAACGCTAGAGGAAAGAAATCTTCGCTTTGGACTGCAATATACAAACGGCATTTCACGTATTTCCAACAATTTTCATGTTACATGACAATATTCGATTACTCTGGCGAACAGAAAATCAAATCATCTATTCCTTTGAAAAATCAGAGTCCCGACAGGCTCGCAAGAGAGAGAGAGAGAGAGAGAGAGAGGAGAGGAGAGAGAAGAGAGAGAGAGAGAGAGAGAGAGAGAGAGAGGAGAGAGAAGAGAGAGAGACCTGAAGGAATACAGACCAACAATCAAACTCCACTACTTCTCAGCACAGTACATACGTGAACTCATATGTTAATTGTCATGCTGTCTCGCAAGAGAGAGAGAGAAGAGAGAGAGAGAAGAGAGAGAGAGAGAGAGAGTGAGAGAGGAGAGAGAGAAGAGAGAGAAAAGAGAGAGAGAGAGAGAGAGAGTGTGTGTGTGTGTGTGTGTTGTGTGTGGTGTGTGTAATAATATAATAATAATGAATACTTATATAGCGCCTATTCTCGGCTAGAGGCCAAGCTCTAAGCGCTTTACAATCAACACTCGTTACACAAACGGGCTGCCTACCTGGGTATGCCGATGAAGAGCTGTCAGCTGGCGCTTCATCAGTCGTTTCCCGTGTCATCCAGTCAGTATCGTTCATATCGATCACTCATTTTCCATACTCCTTCATTCTTTCCAATTTCTCACGCAGGGTGCATGCTAATGTGTAAACGAGTCACCCATACCAACGCCAAACTGGCCTACTCTTCCGAAGTTGGTGATGGGATTTACGTGTGTGCAAGATGTTATGCATGCGTTCACACACTGAACCTCGGTTTATTAGTCTCATTCAAAGGACTGTGTGGGAAATGGCGTCAGAACCAATGTTAACTACCGAGGGAAAAATCCCCTGTACCGAAAGCGCCCCGGCGGAGGTCGAACCCGCAACCCCAGGATCACCAAGATTACGAGTCAGCGCTCTAACCAACTGAGCTATTCCGGTGTGTGTGTGTGTGTGTTGTGTGGTGTGTGGAGAGAGATGGAGGAGAGAGAGAGAGAGAGAGAGAGAGAGAGAGGAGAGAGAGAGAGAGAGAGAGATGAGAGAGAAGATAGAGAAGAGAGAGAGGAGGAGAGAGAGAGAATGAAGTTAAAAGGCAAAGCAAGCAATGTAACGAATACATTCCAAACTTTCGAGCGCTGCTCTCTTTCAAAGACGTCGTCACGTTTAAATAGTGGAGTGACATCATTGGTCGTGCTGAAAGAAAAGTTTGAGACATGACAGAATGTCATCACAAGTGACGCAAAGTCCAAAACACCATCCAGTTGTTATCATTTCGTCACCCTCCACTCACACCACATACGTATCCCCTCACCCCCCCCCCCCCCCTCCTCTCCTCTCTCACTCGTCTCTCCTCTCTCTCTCTCTCATCTCTCTACTCTCTCCTTCTTCTCTCTCTCTCTCTCTCTCTCTCTCTCTCTCTCTCTGTGGTTCGATCTCATACAAATGTTTATTCAACTTTCCGCTGATGACATTATTTTATTGTCTATAACAGTAGTCGGTTTACAAAGGCAGTGGAACAGCTTATATAATGCTGCAAGTAAATTAGAATTAAAAGTAAACATGGCCAAAAGTAATATCATTGTTTTTCGTAAGGGTCGATAGTTGTCAGCGAGTGAAAAATGGAACTATGGAAATGACAGAGTTCAGGTAGTAAATGCTTACAAGTATCGTGGAATGTATTTCTCAACAAGACTTGGTTTTAGTTTTGCATGTAAAAATGTAGCTAATAAAGGAAAGAAAGCACTTATGCTCTTATTTGATTTTCTGTATAAACTAGACAACAGCGCTTTAGCGTGTTTAGTAAACTCTTTGACTCTCGGATTCAGCCCAGATTACAATGCGGTGCGGAAATATGGCCTTTTGAAAGAAATACTACTGAAATAGAAAAACAATACACTTGTTTGCATTGAAACGCTTTCTTAATGTCTATATTTAAACACCA
Organism: Conus ventricosus; assembly: GCA_018398815.1. NCBI lineage: Eukaryota > Metazoa > Mollusca > Gastropoda > Neogastropoda > Conidae > Conus > Conus ventricosus. The sequence continues at coordinate 9,579,582 of CM031622.1, forward strand.
AATGATCGTGTTTATGGCGAACAGGCAGATACCTATTTTCCTCAATTCATATGTGAAATATGTCAAATATTAGCTGAAACTGACAAGAATGAATGAAGACAGACTGCGTTTTGAAAGCGTACAAAATTGTATTTAGTTTAGATTCCAATGGTAAGAAGACATGAGTTACTAATGTCTGCCACTGTTTAAATTCCTATGGATTTTTCTTTGTTTGGGATCATCAGGGTGTTCAAATTATATCAGGTTTTCATACATCTTTCAGGCAAAGAATCACTGATGGTAGGTGGCAGGACTGGCATGATACTAGCGACAGATTTTCTTGGTAGAGGCTGTTTAAAGCTTCTCTTCTGAAAGAGCATTATACTGAATTAAAATAAATAGATACATTTAAAGCAAATTGAAAAAAAGTTTCGATTTGTTGTGACTGATTTTGCTTGTCATTGTTTTGTAAATAATGACAGAAATAAAACTACGCTTACCTGCTGTCTATGCAACATTGGCAAGGAAGATGAATTACACTTTTTTAATAGTTTGTAATATATATATATATATATATATATATATATATATATATATATATATATATATATATATATATATATAAAAATTAGAGTTAAGGCGCCACTCAGAATGCTAAAAGTGCTCAACCAAGTTGGGAGCGACATACCAGTTTAAAATAAGATTTTAAAATGGAAAAAGGTAAAACCGACAAAATTGTTTCGAGCTGAATGCTCTCCTCAGGATGTACAATCAGGGCACGCCACCGGTATTATATAGTGTGTTGTGTGGGTGCGTGAGCTCTGCGCGCGTGGCACGTGGCCTGTAGATTTTTCTTTTTGGGGGGGGGGGGGGGCGCGTTCAGGGGGACGTGCCAAGGAATTGTGCATTGACAAAGATAAAAAGATTTCCAAACTTTTCGGCTTTAATGCCTTCCTCAGTGGTGAGTTGACTGGCCAGCAAGTCACACAACATTTATACATGCATAAAAAGAACGTGAATAAAATTCACTGTCTTAAAACAATAAGCTAAAAAGGAAAAGGATTGCACGTACCAGGCAAATCTTTCAAATGGAAGGGGAGCAAAGGGGCGTTGTAGTAATATATATTCAGTATAAAAGAAAGCTCGCTCTTATGTCTTAGATTGAAGAAATAGGGGGAGATAAGCATTTATATCTGCAGTGGTACATAATTCTGCCTAACAGTATGTGCTTGAGTGGGTGAATGGGGAATAATAAATGCTTCTCAAAATGAGCCTTCAGCAAGCTTATAGTCTCCAAGGGGGAGACAATCTCCAATGAGGAGGAAACTCACTAACATATAACTCTATATCTCTGTATATAGTTTGTATAGACCATCTTGTTATCTAGAATTAACGGTAACTATGAACAAAAGTAATGCTATAGTTTTCATAAAAGGCAGTTCTTTAGCCGCAAGGGAAAATGGATATACGGTACAACAGAAATGAAAGTTGTTAACAGTTATAAGTATTAAGGCCTGTGTTTTTCAGCTAAACTTAGTTTCTATACAGCATCTGTGGAATTGGTGAGCCAAGCTAAAATAGCATTAGTGGGGATTCTGAGAACATCGTATACACTGGAGAATAATTCACCTGAATTGTTTTTAGAGCTATGTAATGCCCAGTTGCAATCTATATTACAGGACGGGTCTGAAATATAGGCGTTGGATTTGGCAGCTTCAGAATTAGAAAAGGTACACACATATGGTATTAAAAAATTTTAGGTGTAGATATAAGAACATCAAACGATTTCTTGTATGGCGATCTAGGTAGATACTCTATGTATTTAAACTTCTATGTATGTTGTATATAAGTTTTGATCAAAGTTGACTCGCATGGGGGAAGACAGATTACCATGATTATAAGGCATACAAACTGTTATGTTCTCTTCATTTAAAAGGGTAGGCAAACGTGGGTTAAAAAAATGTTCGTATAACTTTAGGCAAGTATGGGTGTTCTTACGTTTGGGATAATCAGGGTGTAAAGTTGGTTTCAGCCTTCATGAAAGAATTTAGACAGAGAATAATACATGGCATGGGGGCCGGAATAGCTCAGTTGGTAGAGCGCCGGACTCGTGATCCTGGGGTTGCGGGTTCGAATTTCGGTATAGGGGGATTTTTCCCTCGGAGTTAACGTTGGTTCTGACTCCATTCCCCATATAGTCCTTCGAATGAGACTGTAAACCGAGGTTCCGTGTGTGAACGCACGCATAACATCTTGCACACACGTAAAATCCAATCACCAACTTTCGGAAGAGAAGGCCAGTTTGGCCGTTGGTATGGATGACACGTTACACATAGCATGCACCTTCCCGAAGATGGAGTATGGCTGCCTTAATGGCGGGATAAAAAAGGGTCATACACACAAAACTCCACTGCCTGGCTATACAGGGAGTGTCCACAGGAGTATCAGCCTGCGTACGCAGAAAGAAAGAAAGAATACATGGCATGTGTCAGGAATGGGACAATTATTACTCGCAAACTTGTGAGAGATACAGATTTTATAGAACGCTTAAAAACAAATATTTAAGGGAGTCTTATGTGTCTATGTATATAAATATATTTGTAAAGAATGCTCTAATCAGATTTAGTTTTGGAATTTCATTTATATTTAACACATTTTGTTTAAGTTATACAAGAACAAATGAGTCACAGTTGTTTTGTCTACTATGTTCATCTGCTGGGGAAGATGAAATCCATTTTGTCCCTTTTGTGCCCAGCTTATAGTGATTTAAGAAACGAACTTATCCCAAGAAAGTACCGAATGAATCCACGTATGTTCAGATTATGCCTTATACTGTCATCACCTAATGTAACAATGCTAAACTTGTCATTATATTTGTATAAAGCGTTTGCAAACACGTGCCGTCGCCACATGTTAGGTGTTCAGTCCATCATTTTGCATTGTACCTGTAGATATGAGTTATGACTATATTCGATTACCAATTGTAATTGTATTGTGATTGGATTGAGGCCCCATCGGAATGGGCCAATGGCCTTCTGATTAAAGAATTCATTCATTCATTCATTCATTCATTCATTCATTCATTCATTCTCTGTCTGTCTCTCTCTCTCTCTCTCTCTCTCTCTCTCTCTCTCTCTCTCTCTTCTCTCTCTCTCTCTCTCTCTCTCTCTCTCTCTCTCTCTCTTGGCGATCATTATGTTAGCTGTACCACAAGGAACAACTGAATCACTATTAAATGCAAGAGAACTCAGTACCCGTAACTGCGAGAGAGAGGGAGAGAGAGAGAGAGGGAGAGAGAGAGGGGGAGGTGGGGAGGTGCGAGAGAGTGAGAGCTTGTGGGGTGGTTGAAGATGTTTGCTTGTGTGAAGATATGTGTATTTGCTTATAATATGTGCTTGTGTGTGTGTGTGTATATATATATATATCTGCTTGTGAGTGTAAGCCTATGAGTGTGCTTGTGTAAGTGCATGTGCATGAGGTTTTTCAAATGATTATAGTGTGTGTGTGTGTGTGTGTGTGTGTGTGTGTGTGTGTGTGTGTGTGTGTGTGTGTGTGTGTGTGTGTGTGTGTCGGACTGTATATGTAAATTCTATAAGTGGCCACTTGATTGTGATGATTCTTGTTTTATGCATGTTGTCTTGTTATACTGTTTATTATGCACCTATCTTAATTTCTCATCCTTTGAGATAATAAAGTGTTCATATCATATCATAATGATTGGTCATGTGTGCTCAGGCCTTGTGGATGCTTTTTTTGTAGCTTATGAATCCAATTTTTAATTTTTGAGTCT
>CM031622.1:9592560-9642222 GCA_018398815.1 Conus ventricosus
CGTAGCACCTCAGTGTAGGACCATTCTACACAGTAGCACGCGTTGTCAAGGGTCCTTCTCCACTCACGCTCATGCCAAGAAACACCGGCATAAAACAAGCCAAAGGTACCAGGTATGCAAAGACTATGGTCACCAACATTGATCTGCAAAGTGAAAAAAAACAAACAAACATATATGCACAAAGACTACAACGAAAACTAACACGCAATGGTATCTGCGGTACTGTCTATTGACCTATACGGCAGATATTGATGAAGGATCGTTTTAATTTGTTACTTGTGACATAAAGAGGCGTGCAACACTGCTTCTTCTTTCTGTGTTCTTCCCACAAAGGACGGGTAAAAGAGAAATCACAACAAATACCTTTAAGTTCCAAAAATAAAGTTAGAGCAAACTTCAAAGATCCATTCTGATTCCCATTCCTTGCCGAAAAATGACATGTTTGAGACTAAGAGAGGATCCTTCTTATAAATAAATGTTAGAAAATACTTAATGTAAGTTTGAATCAAAGTTGACACGTTGTACGTGTTAAAATGTGAAAAGAACAATAATAATTACCACGCTTTTTCATGTTGTTGCCACGTGTATGGCTTAGGGGAGGACAAAGTATGACTATGGTGGGTGTATAAATATATCCTTACACACACACACACACACACACACACACACACACACACACACACACACACACACACACAACACACACACACCACACACACACACACACACACACACACACACACACACACACATATATATATATATTATATATATATATATATATATATATATATATATATATATATATATAAAATCAAGAAGTCGTCCACTCAAGTGTCTTCCTTCTTTTATTTTTCAAATTTTCGCCTTTTTCAAGGCTTCATCAGGAATCTCTGCATTATCAGAAAAAACACACAAGAAAACCCATCAGAATCCCAAAGGTAAAGTTAAAATCACTTTACCTACTTGTATCTATGTCTACACACACACACACACACACACACACACCACACACACACACACACACACACACACACACACACACACACACACACACACACACACACACACACACACACACACATACACACACACACACACGGATACATATACATATACATACATATTATATATATATATATATATATATATATATATATATATATATTATATATATATATATACATATACACATATACATACATATACATACACACACATAAATACGCATCCATACACACATATGCACACATATATGCATTTCCAAAAATTCTAACCATTGTAGAGGTAGTGAAACCCCATTCATATCCGCTTTACGTAATTTAAAATATGATATCATAAAACATTATTACCAACTTAAAATACATGGGAAGTGAGGGGCTCAAAAGGAAATGTAATATGCGGAAAGAATGTAATAATAAATAGGTTAATAAGAGTGAGGACGAGGCAGAAGAAGAAGAGACAATGAGAGAGTGAGTGGGAGTAAGACAGAGGAAAAGGGGGACAGACAGAGAGTGAGCAAAAGAGGAAAGGGGGGGAGGGGGGGGGGGAAAGGGGGGAGAAAGGGACAGAGAGAGCAGAGAAAAAGAACGGGAGGGGGGTGTGGGGGGAAGAAAGAAAGAAGAGAAAGGGAGAGAAGAAAAAAGAGCGAGAGAGAACTATAAAATATTCATTCTAACTCACTTGCTCCTCAACCAAGTTTTCGGGCGAAAGTGGCCTAAAAGCGGCATTGAGGACAACCAAGTTTTCGGGCGAAAGTGACCTAGGATTGGCATATTACTGTTCTCTAACAAGTAAGCCTTCAATAACCAAAAAAAAAAGACCCTACAAACAAACTTTCCCTGTGTAGATTGCCCGTTTTCAAAAATTTTTTACTAAACTTTTCAAAATTTTAGTTTTTTTTTTTAATCCTATTTTTTTTTCTTGATCGTTTTAATTTCATCTTTTTCACGAAAAAAATTTTCATCAAAGGGCATCTCGTCTTTTTTTGAAATAAAACTACATTTTTTTAAACTGTTCTCAAAAAGTTTTTTAAAAAACCGAGTTTTTTTTTTCTGGCATAAAATCCACAAAATTCCCCCCACATGTTTTCCCAAACCTGAAAGCTAGTTTCGACAAAGTTTTTTCTCTTTTTTAAATTTTAAGTTTTTTTTCCTGGGGGAACAGCTTTATAATAAATAGCGCCCTGGGTTCCCTCAAAAATAAAAAAAAAGCGTTCAGATTTCCCTTTGGGTTTTATTGGGGATAAAAAATTATTTTTAATCATTGTTTTTTAAAAACCCTTTTTCTTTGATATGCTTTTTTTCCATTTAAGTGGGGGACAAAAAAATCCAATATGATAAAAATTTTAAAACCGATAAACTTTTTTAAACAGGTGAGGATAAATATTTTTTTTTCCCAAAACCCATTTGTCCCAAATTAAGAAAAATGGGGGGTTTTTTTGTCATAAATTTTTAACTGCTCCATAGTTTTATAACAGAATTTAATCTAATCCAGTTATTTTTTTTAAAATCATCCCCTTTTTAAAAAAAACTTTTTTTCGTATAATAAAACCCTATAAGGCCCTAAAGGGTGTAAGATTAACCCAAATTTTATTTTCTTAAATTTTTTTCTATTTCAATTTAGACTAAATTGTTTTTGTTGTTTGGTTGTTAAAATTTAAATATCCCACCATTGTTAAAAAACCGACGACAGAAACCCTTTAAAGGGACTGTAACGTCTAATTTTTTGGCCAGCAAATTGGATTCCTTTTAGAAGGAGGGTCCCTAACCCCCCCACAGCCCCTTTTTCCTTTTTCACTTTTTAAGACAGTTTTTTCCCAAAATCTTTGTGAACGTGTCTTAATTTCATTTGTGGAAAATTTTTAATTTTTGAAGAGCTTTTTTTTAAAAACCCGGGTTTTCTCTTTGGGGGATTTTATTTTGTTTTTCCCATACGGCTTTTTCAACCCTTTTTTCACAATTGCCTCGGGCATAAGTTTTTACTTGTAAAGGACCTGTTAAAAAAAAAAAATGCTTTTCTGAAAACCTTTTTTGACACCTAAAAAATGTAAAGGGGCTTAGGGAATTTCCCAAATTTTATGTCCCTTTCTAAATAGGGTTTTTAAGTGCCTTTTTGCTTTTCGGGTTTTTCAAACTATTTTATATTCTTACGGGCCCCAATTTAAAAATTTTTTCTAGTTGGGCGAAATTTGGGTTTCTGTTTTTGGAAATTTTTTTGCGCCCGCCCCCTTTTTGCTTTATAATCCCATTTTTTGTACTCAAAACCATACAAACGCCTATCTCCCCTTTTTGTTAAAAGCCCCAAAGGGCTGAAAAGGGTTTTTAAAAAATTCAAAAGTTATACACCCACGGGCCGCAAAATGAAAACCCCTTTTCTTCGGGCCCCACGCGCCATTTTTTTTTAGTAGCGATTTTTTTATTTCCAAAACAATTGCGGTTTATCACATTTCAAAATTTTTTTCCCGCTTTGTCTTTAAATTTTTATATTAAATGCCCAAACCCTCCCAAAAATTTAATCTTTTAAACTGAAAATTAGGGAATTGTTAATTTCATAATCGCAATTGAGCTTTCCCTGAGGGAAGGCTTTTAAAAAAACATTTGAGGGCTTTTCCATCATAAAATTTTCATCAGTGTCCAGCTCATCCAAATGAACATAGAGTAATGAATGTAATGCAAGTCGAGCGGCCCTTTCCCCCCCTCAAAAGTAGTTTGGGTTGGTGAAAACTCTAAAACTATAATGTCTCGATTGTCGTTGAAAAGGCCTAACATTTTAGCTAGCTCTCCCGTCAAAAAAGAAAACCTACACTTTTTTTTCGGGTTTGAATGTTAAAAAAATTGTTGTCAAATTTGATTGTTAAGTTTGAGGTAAGGTCAAATTTTACTCATTGTTTCCCTTTTTGCAAACAAAACCGAAATTAACCTTTCAGGTGGGGATTAACGGGTCAACTAATTTTTCCCTTCCGGTCATTTTTTTTTTAATTTTATTTTTCCCCTTGGATTCAGTTAAAATTAAACCATACGATTTTGTAGAATATTTCTTAAAGCGCGACCTTTTTGGGGCCCGCAATCGTTATCAATACATTTTCCCAAAAAAACGGAGGACGGTCTTTGGGGTTGTTATTGTTACAAAACTTTTTTTTAAAACAAAAAAAAAAATGAGCGCTTTTAAAATTTTTAAAAAGATGAAAAAATATTTGTTGGGCCGCCCCTAAAATCTTAAAAATTACCCAAACTGATACTTTGACTTTGGGCTTTTAAACCCCAAAATGTCACTTTTCAAAAAAAGGGTGAGTACTAAAATTTTAAAAATATTTAAACCCCCCCCTTTTAAAAAAAGACTACATCCCCAAAAAGTGGGGTTCAGTCATCCGATGCTTTTTTCAGAACCATTAAACTGTGCGGGTGTTTTTTTGTGCAAAAAATTGGTATGGAGTGTCTTTAGGTGATCCCCCTTAAATCACCCGACCCTTTGGTGGGGTCAGTGTACAGATTTCTTTTTTATTACACCTTCAACGTTTTTTGGGACTGAACTGCGAGCGCCATTACCAAATGAAAAAACCTTTTTAATCCTTTCAGCAACAGAATAGAAGGGAAGGGTTTTTTAAAAAGGAGGGGGTAACAAATTCAAAAATTAATTTTAAGGGGACAGATTTAAAACAAAATTGGGACGTAACATGGCTTAGGCACTCCTTATTTTTTGGGGCTGCACAAAATTTAAACTTTTCTGGAACCTCCTTAAAATCTTTCCCTTCAGGCCCCGGGGGCTTTTCCCCTTTGGGGGCCCCATAAGAAAGAGAAAAAAACACCCGGGAAAATTTTTTAAAATTTAAACACAGGGGGAGGGGGCCTAATTTTAAAGGGGGGGTAAAAACAAAAAAACACTCTTTTTGACTTATGTTTGGTTTTTGCAGGATCCCCAAGCACAGGCAGTTTCGACATAAACTGACCTTCTACTGGCTTTGACGCGCAAAAACAATATTTAAAAATTTTTTTAGGGGAAAGGGCCTTTAAATTCCCTACAGTTGTTTTTACCTTCAAGTATTAAAAGATACCAAAATTTTTTTAAATACCAAGATCGAAAGAAACTTTCTTTTGGGCACGGTTTTAAAACATCCCTGCCTTCTGACCTCAGGCCCCGATAGGTACAATAAAAAAACTAAAATTTAATAAAATTTTCTTATAGCAGGAAATTGAACAAAGGTTGGGAAAAAACGACATAAATTCGGGCCAGTAATACAACAAAAAATTAAAAAAACACCCAAGTTTTAAGTCACCCAACCCCCAAGCCCCCCCCCAAAGGTCATCGAAGACGCGGATTTGGGTTTCCGTGACCAGAATTTTAAAAAGACAGAAACTATTTGGGTTGGATTAACTGCCCTGGGTTACTTGGTCTTTATCTTACTAAAATAGTAACCCAAAACATTAAGAAACTAACCCCCCAAATTTGCCGGCCATAAAGCCAACTACTTTGCTTGGGGTTTAAGACAAAACCCCACTAAAACACTTTCCCCAATTTACCGGGTAAAAAAGTCTATAAACTTTACCAGCTAATTTTTTTTTTAAACCCTTTCAAGATGACAAGCTGTTTTTTTTACCCATGATTTTTTTCAGGAGATGGCCCATGGGGGCCCCGAAAATTTGCCCTCCGCCCCCCGCCCGTAATACCCCAACCCGTGACTTAAAATTTCCCAAAACCTAAGGGGGGGGTTTTAACGTTGCTTAAATTTGAAAGCCTTGCCTCTAAAAAGCGTTCGTATTCGTTTTTTGCTACGTTGTGTCTCATATAAAATTTTTCCCGGGTAGTTTTCTTATTCCCATTCACTGGGGTTCTAATTGGGCCGGTTTGTAGTCAGGCTTTAGTCTTGCTGATCTTCGTTTTTTCAAATTTTTTTTTTGGGCTTTGTTTTTCTTTCTTTTTAAAATCAGGTCCTAATTGGGGTCGTCAGCCTAAAAAATTTTTTTTTTTTCTCTTTTTATATCCTTATTAGTTGAGCCAGGTTTTTTTAAATTTTTTAATAATTCCCCCTTTTATGGTTTTTTAAAAGACGATCAAGGGTAATAATTTCCATGGAGTAGCGGCGGATTTGTGTATTGTTTTTTTAAAGCTGTTTTTCTCTTCTTTAGGGGTTTGGGTTCTTCTTTTAAAAGGCTTTTGCTTCTATTTTCCTTTATTTTTTTGGTCTGCTGTTTTATTTAAATCTTCCCGGTTCCTGTTTTGCATTTGGTTTCTGTTTGGGGGGTACTTGTTGGTTTTGTTTTGGGAAATTGGGCAATTTTCTTCGGATTTAAATTTTGGGTTTGTAAACCCAAAGGGGATTTGCTCGCTCACACGGAGCCTTTTTTTAATTTTAGTTTATGTACAAACTTTGATGCGTTTTCGTTTATCCCTAAGGGAACCCGTTTTCCTTTGTCGTTTTTTAAAATACAAATGGGTTTTCTTTTAGTTCAAAAACTTTTGGGTATATAAATTTTTTGGGGGGTTCCCAGTTTTTAAACTTTTGGGATAAAGATCGACCCTTTTTTTCTTTGTTAAATTTTAAAGCCTTTTCGCCCCCTCTAATTCTTTCCCGGGAATGAAGGGGGCTGAGGCGGTCTGTGTAAAAGGGGGTCCTTTCATCCCTTTTCGGCCCTCTCAAGATCACTAAATCATAATCTTCTTTTTTCTCCAATTCCCCCCCCTGTTTTTAAAAAATTTAACCCTTTTTTTTTGTTTTAAAAATGGGCACAAGGATTTTGGCTCGATTCTTGACCCCCCAGAATCTGAAAAAACCCCAGGGGGTGAAGGGAAATAAACGAAATATTACTGTTCCAAAAAATTTTCCCCTTTTACTATTGATTTCGGGGTCCCAAAATTTTACTGTTAAATTTCCCGCCTAGGAAACGGATGAATTTTATTTTTGCCGGGTCTGCGCGACTTCCTTTTAAAATAGAACTCGCTTCAACAAACAGACCCAACCAGAACCGTTGTTTAAAACTGGGGCGGGCAAAAAAGTTAAAAAATTTCTTTTAAAACTTGAGGGGGAAAGAGTATTTTTTTTTACACCCAAAGGGAGACTATTTTTTTCTTATTCTGATCTATGGCCCAACCGCGAAAAGGGAAAAGGGAAGGGTCTTGCCGGGTTTTAAGGAAAAAGGCAATTTAAGAAGCACAAAAATTGAATAGGGGCGCCAATTTCCCCCCCTCAGGGGCTAAAAACAGCAAAAAAAGGGTTTTGCTGTAAGGTTTTGCGTTTTTGGAAATCCCCTTTTCCATTCCCCTAGATTTTTAGTTGTTTTAAAAACCCCATTTCCCCTACCCCTTTAAGGGGGATTAAAAACCCCATGTTTAACGAACGAAACTTTAAAGAAAATAACCAAAACGGTTTTTTTTTTTATCAAGGAATCAACAGACACCCAAGCAAAGTACGCATTTCTGACATCTGTTAGAGTTTTTATGTAGTTAGGGAACTCTAAAATTTTTTTAAAGGGTAATTTAGCAAAAAATATGAGTGCAATTTTTGTAATATATTACGAAAAAAGTCGTCATCATTCAAAATTCCTAAAAGAGGGGGGAGACGCAAAATGGAATTTTAATCTTATGTCGCATAAAAACGCTTTTAAAAGGGATTTTTTGCTATGTTAAGATGAAGAACCTTTTGCAAGGCAAGTGAAAAGTTTTTTAATCCCAAAAAAAAACGGAAAAAGCAAAGTAAATTGATGGTATTCCCCAAACCAAAAACTACGCTAGGGGGGGATTTTGGGCCTTACATTTTTAAAGAAATAAGAAAAATTTTTTGGGGGTGGGAGGGGGAGAAGTCCAACAGCAGAACCCTTTCGTCTAAAAACTACAACCCTTTACAGTGTTTGGCTTGATGAAAAATTTAAAAAAAAATACGGTTTTTTGGATTTTCCTTTTAAAGGGCAAAAGAGGTAATCATTGGGATGGAATGGGGAGAACGGTTTTTAAAAACGTAAACCCTTCAAATTTAGAAAGAAAAAAGAAGCCCATAAACCGCTTAATGTCCTTTTTTTTTTTATTAATTGATCACAGCCGAATTTTGAAAAGAAAAGATTAGGGCCTTTCAGAATACTAAATTTTTTTTTTATTTAAAAAAGCATGTTGTTCCCAAATTTATCCAAATTTTTCCTACAGCGCCGAGTCCGGCCCAAAAGAAGAGATAGGAAGAAAAACCCCCGGGATAAAAAACCCTTTGAATTTAAACCCAAAATTTACACAAATGCTACAAAAACTAAGCAGGGGCCCTTTTAAAATACAAACAAAAAACAAACGAAGGGATTCTGTTTCTTTTTAAAGCTGTTTCCTTTGTTAATACTGGGGATCGAAATTAAAAAGCGCCCCCATCAGCAGGGAAAGAGTGTTGGCCTCTTACTTAAAATTGGCGCACCCCCAGCTTTCCTTAGGCGGTTTTTTTTTTAGCTCTTGGTCTATGTTCAATTTGGGCCCAGGGGCTGCTAGCAAAAAAAAAAAAAAACTAAAAATTTAAAAAACAAAAGCTATGGTTCAACTAAAAAAAGCTAAACTTAGTTCCTTTTAAACTGATTATAAATAAAGCCAAACTTTACCCCAAACATCACGGGGTGAAGAAATTTTTTTGCGTTTACAGGGCCCATTTTGGGGACTACAAAAAGACAAAGGGTTTTTCTTCAAAGAAAAGGGGAGGCCAAATTTTTCCCCAACAGCCAGACCCCGAGCAGAAAAAAAAAGGAATGCTTTAAAAAAAAAGGGGAAACGGGCATTTAAAATCTGTTCAAACAGCTCACATTAAAAACGCCAAAGGGGTTTATTTCTTTAGTTTATAATCTAAACACAAAAAGACTATCGATTAAATTTATTTAATTTTTTTTTTGATTTAAATAAATATTTGGAAATTAGAAAAGAAAACCCGCATGGAAAAAAATAGGGAAGGGCCAGACAATTGTTTGAAGCAATGCAAGAAATTTTTCAAGAGCACTGAATGAATTATTATTAGAAGTTTATTGATCCCCCAAGCCCTGGGCAAATGTTGCTCATGCTATTTTTCAAATTCCGGGGAAACTAACAATAGGCCCAAAGGGTTTAAATAATGTTTAGCTTTTTTAATCGCTATGTAACAATAAAGAAGAAAATTTTAGAAGTCTGGGCCGACTTTAAAAAACAGGGCTTTCTTTCCCCCAAATGACTTAACACCCGGTTGGGGAACCAATGCTTTAACGTTTGATGTGGCCCGCTGAAGAAGCCCAAAAAGAGGGGGTTGGTTGGGCAGAGGGGAAGCCCTTTGAAATCAGATTAAAACAGGGAAAATATGCACCCATTGAGGGAAGGCTTACATTTCCCTACCCCCGCATTAAATTGCAAAAAGAGCAGTTCTAAAATTAAAAAAAAGACAACAAAAGTTTTATGTGGTTGGGTTTTCGCAAGGTGCATTAATCCCGCAAAAAAAGCAGAGAGATTGTCTAACCAAACCCCTTAAAATCAAAGATTTAAAATTTTGTGGAATATCCTTTCCTGTTAGCGTGGATTCCATTTATATTTTTAAGAACCCAAAAAAAACCCCAAAAACGGGTTTAAGGTTTTACCATGGGAGAGGGAAAAAAAATTTTGGGGCCAATTAAAATGTCCAAGAAAAAGTCCAAAATAGGCAACCAGACAAAAAAACATGTTTAAATTACTACTGTGCTTTTACCAGCGGGGCTCCCCCATTTCACATTGTACGCACCATGAGTTTGGGCTAAAAGAAGCATACTTCAAAAGATCATGGCAAACAAAATTCTGTGAAAATGTTTAACAAGAAATTTCCCTCCGCCCAAGCCCCAAGCGAACCCCCAAAAAAACCTTTTAGCAGCTTAAATTGAAATGTAAAAACGGAAAATAATTTCGCCCCCCGAAGGCATAAAGTTGTTTTTAAAACTGGAAACGGCCCGCAAAATTTTTCCTACGTAGTTTACGCAGACTTCGAAAACACCATTGCTCCCTTTTGAAGGGCCAGCTCCACAAAAACTTTGAAAAAAAAAGTCTTAAAAGAGTAATCATCAATTTGTTCATTTTCTTTCATTGTCCCCCAGATCGGATGGGGCTCATTTTAACGGCCCGGGTTTTTATAAGGAACCAAAATGCGGGTAGAAGTTTTTTCAGCGCAGCAACAAGTGCGTAACGCCTTTTTCTTTGTCTGAATTTTTGAAATTTATGATTTAAGCCTGAAGACCAAGAACAGTAAAGACTTAAACCACTCACTGTTGGATTTTTTTGGGTTTGAACTCATGAGGAAGCCCAAACCAAAAAAAAGAGACCCTGATCACATTAGTGGAAAGTTCGAAAGGGGCAGCGCACAGTAAATGCAATCTTCAACAAAATTTGAACCAAAAAATGGAAAACTGCCCATATTCTTTCACAACCTTTCAGGGGGGTTTACGCTCCCCCCTTATAATGAAAAAAGAGACGTGCCCTTTAGGGGGTCATGCATTGCACAGTCACAGAAAAGTAATGTGTTTCACTTTTAAAAAACAATGTTTTTTTGACTCTATGCAGCACATGATGGTTCATTAGAGTCGCTAGCTAATGTCCTTAAAGTCTTGCCCAATAACGGAAGAATATTTTGACCCAACGCTTGTTAGAAAGGGTGTTTACCCTTATGAATACATGAACAGTTGGGAAAGGTTTGACGAAGATACACTTCCCACTAAAGGCGCGTTCTTTTCTAGTCTTAGAGGAAAGGACATCAGTGATTCTGATTACCAGCATGCTCAAGATGCGTGGCAGAAGTTAGAGTGTAAAACGATGGGAGACTATCATGATTCATACTTAATGGCTGATACATGTTTGTTGGCGGACGTCTTTGAAAATTATAGAAAGACCTGCATGAAACATTACAGCCTGGATCCTGCGCATTATATTTCTGCGCCCGGGATGAGTTGGGACGCTTTCTTAAAGTTTACTGGAGTACAGATTGATTTATTGTCAGATTTACCAATGATTCAGATGATTGAAAACGGATTGCGTGAGGAATTAGTATGGCGTCGCATCATTACTGTAAAGCAAACAACAAATACTTGGACGACTATGATCCAAGTAAAAGGTCTAACTATCTCATGTATTTAGATGCAAACAATCTGTATGGATGGGCAATGGCGCAATCACTTCCGTTACGCAACTTTAAAATGTACACAGGCGGCGATCCGAAAAATATTCAAAAGGCATTAATGGTTGGGCAGTTTGGCGCCGGGTCAACAGCGTGGATACATTCTAGAAGTTGACTTAGAATATCCTCATGAACTCCATGACCTGCATAATGACTATCCATTAGCAGCAGAAAGTCTAAAGATGAATCCAAGAGAGCCGCCTAAACTTGTGCCCAATCTTCGAGGCAAAAAAAATTATGTCTGTCATTACAGACTCTACAATTTTATTTAAGGCATGGTTTGAAGTTGACAGCAGTTCATCGTGTAATCGCTTTTTGATCAAGAACAGTTCATGAAACCATACATCATGAAAGACACTGATCTCAGAACTAAATCCGCAGATGCTTCAGAAAAAGACTTTTTTCAAGCTGATGAACAACAGCTGTTTTGGAAAGACTATGGAGAATCCGCACAAGCGCAAAGATGTTAGATTGGTCACCAGAGAAAACGAAGCAATTAAGCTGACTTCAAAACCTAATTATCAGGACTTTAAAAGATTTCATGATCAGCTTTTTGCATAATGATGAAAAAAAGAAAGTCAAATTGGACAAACCTGTTTTTATTGGGTTTACTGTTTTAGAATTATCAAAGCTTTTAATGTTAGAATTTCTTTATGACACTTAAACCCCTGAATCCAGAGTCCAGAGTGCTATTAACACAGATACAGATGAGCTTTGTTATAGATATCACTTCTGAACACTTCCTAATATAAAGACATGGAATTAGAATAAGCTAAAGGGCATGCGGGATGTACATTACATCCGATTACCCTAACATTCGCCTGTCATCAACCGTTATTAAGAAGGTTTTAGGAGAAAGAAAAGATGAGGATGTATTATCGGGAGGGGTGATTTAAGGAGTTTATTGGTTTAAGATCGAAAATGTTCAGTATTTTCGAGCCCAAAAAAAAATCATGAAGAAAAGCAAAAGGAATATCTCGCAGTGTCTGTTCAGTCAACATATCACATACAACTACAAAGAAGCCTTGTTTGACAATAAGACCTTTTCATCATGACAACGTAAAACTTGCGATCTCTAATCTACATGAGATTAACACAAAAAGACGGTGTACAAAGAAGTCATTAGATAGAACAAACACAAAACGGGGGGGTATCCTAGTTTTTCAAATCAGAATGGACATTATAGAACCGCATAAACAGGGGGGTATATGGGGGATTGATGAGGGTATCCAAAGACTAAGTATAGGCACCATCCAACTCATCTAAATCTTTTCTCATTGTTTGCTTGATGTCTCGATTTTTTCCTATTATTTCAAGAATCCTTTTCCCAATTTAGGATTTTGGATTTTATGTGATTCTAGATGGTTATCATGGTTGATTAATCTTCGTAAAATTTCCCTAAAAGGAGAATTTATACAAATGCTTCCCGTATCAATTCTGCGGTCTCTTCTTTATCATACCTGTTTCTTTCTTTTGGGCTTCCATTTTAGACACCAATATCTTTATGTAATTAAAATTAATTAAGCAACTGGAAATGTGTCCCTGGGGGGATTATCTGCATTCTTCTTCACAAAAGATCTTGTACGTGTTTTTTGTGTCAGTTCATCGTAAATACTACACGGCGATGCATTTTTACAATCTTTTTTAGTTAATACGAACAACACCCCAAACTGGATATCGGTTGCCCTAATGCGGTGTCCCCGTCTGCTTCCCCCGGTAAATAAAGGTACTCTTACTTTAAAAACCAAACGGTAATGAGTTTGCAGGGTGTACTGAGGCCCTAGCAACATTTATGTTTTTCTTTTATTGCTTTGTACTGGTTTTAGCCCATTAAAATTCTTCATTATTCATTGCGCGCAAACTGAGGAGCTGCAGCCTTCTAACCCATTCTGTGGTTGCGAGAATTTGTCAATAAGTTTTCCCCTTTTCTCTCTGTGATTCGGTAGGAAAAAATATGCAATAACTGTTTGTTATAGTTTTCACTGAAGCCTGTGATCTGTGAACTCCCTGGAATGTCTCTTTTAATGGTAACGCTAGTTTTAACAATATTGATTCATCGGCCTACTCAATCTTTTTTCCATCATCGACTTGAATCATGCGAGATAATTAAGGGACCCCCCGTTGTAGATCAGTTGTATAGCGACACAACAGCAAAGCAACTCTTTTGTGTTAATGGTTCCGCATCTTTGTATCCTTGAAGCTATGTCCAATGACTGTGAGTGGCAACTTATTCTTTTCGTCTAATCGAATCAGAGGGTAAAAATAGAAGATCCATTTGATGGTGTCGTCTTGGTATTGTATTGACAAAGTGTGTCTCTGTATTCGTCTAGGGCAGTACATAAATTTGCCAAATCGCTTGTTTAGATAACCATTCTTTTTGCCTGTTTTCACAGACGCCCGGCTGCTTGGCTTAGCTTTTAATTGCTGGATTCCCTTCAATATCCTTTGGGCGAAAATAAATTTTGTTCATTTTTTATTCAGGCTGATAATAATGCGCAACAAAATAAAAACAAAAAACCCGGCCAAAAAAAGTCCCCTAAATAAAAACAACGACAATAAACGCGATTTCTTGCGTCTTTTGTTTTTCTGATGATTATAAAAGTCTCACTGAATTTTGGTGGGGGCAATGTACTGATTGGTTTACGCTGTTAGAAGATAATAATTCTTTTTATTCCTGGTCAACATCTTAAATGTGTAAGCGCATGTCCCTGTTTTTTCAGTTTGTTATTAATACAAATCTAACTGCTTAATTCTATGCTTTTCATAGGATCTTGTGCAGAGCTGCTAGTTGCTCCACAGCTTTGTTATGTCTTTTTCTCTCGCCATCATCCGTATGTTTTACTAAATGCGTAATTACCTCCCGCTAAAAGCAAGTCGCATTCACCACAGCGCCAACCTATCATCATTACGAGTGAAGCAGTTTTTATAAATGTCTATTTTTTTTACATATTCTCTGGAATTATTCTTGCTTATCTAGGAAAATCTGTTCGTAGCAAATGAAAGCTTGCCATTGATAGCAATTAGCTTTGTCTGAATCCTCAAAGTCTAGCTTGCCAAGATCTGCCGTTTAATTTTTAACAAGCTTTTACCACATCGTGTATCCCTACACTTATGACCACCATACACAGCAGAATGTATACTAGGTTGCACACATTTTTTTTCTGCTCATTTTAAGAAAATAAAATAATTATAATTAATAAAAAAACATTGAACAGCGTGAATCTCTGGAGCCTACAGAGCGGCCTACACAGGCCTTGGACTACAAATGAAAAGTTTGATGGATACAAGATATTATGCCAAAAAGGAGAGGTTGTATTCTTTGGCAGCATGTGGAAAACAAAACAGTTCCTCCGGACTGATTCAGCATAGAACAGTTTCAACAGATGTCGCCGAAGACACTCTAAAGTATCATAACGGTATGAAAGCGCAGCTGGGGGTCGAGATGGTAAAAATGTGGGGCAAACGGTATTCTTTAGTTTGTACACTAAACTATCAGTAGATTTGCTCCCAAGATTCTGAAACAAATCTACGTATGATTTAACGCAAGATCCTGTTTTAACAAAGTCATTAGAGTGTCTAGCTGTATCTATATTACTGATTTGGAACATTGTTTTATCGGCCGTTAATCATGGGATTAATTACTTTTAATCATGTAGATTTTATTTCCCTTCAAAATGAACGAGTCCGGAAAACACAGAATCAGGAAACACTGATCAGAAAAAACATTGAATCAAGCCGAGAAAGTGACCAGTAAAACATCCTGGGCGTGTTTCTGCAGGAAAAAGAGTAGGCAGAGTTAAACAGACCAAAGAAAATTAAAGTTACAATCACAGAAAATATAACTCATAATGAAACATAACACCGCCAACGCCAACAGTTGATCCAATGCCAGCTCCAAAACAAGAGCAAGTTAATTCAAGGCACCAAAGTCCTCATGGAAGATTGAACTTAAAACTGTTGCATTTTTGGCGCCCTTGCTGCTGTGGGGGCGTTATTACGGTTAAAAAATATATAATGAATGGCGCTAAAACAAAAGCAGTCAAAAAAAATCTGAACCGCTAAATACAGAAGACAACAGCACGCCAGAACCGCCAACAACAAATTACATTTTGATCCCTTCAGATGGAATAATATTTTTAATAAAAATAGATCATGGCGGATTATATTTGTTTAAAATGATTGAAGTCAATAATAAGACATGGAGCTATAAAAACATTCCAAAGAACCAGAATGGTAATCAATGCGGTTGCTTGGATGTAGGGAACTTCATTAAGATCTATGCTGACCGATCTCTACACCAAGGGCGCTAAGCAGATTTCCTCAACGATGGACCGTTTTTTGAGGTGTGTGTGTAGCTAATAATTAGACATCTACTATTTAAGATAAAAACATAGATTGTAATTTTTTTTTGATAAGATAACTTGAATAATAACTTGGTTGTACTTAAAGGATGACTTGAGGATGACTTAACAAGAACGTATTAAGAACTTGAATGTAAAATAATTAAGACCTTAATAAGAACTTAATTAAGAACTTGGGGTGATTTGATTAAAAACTTAATTAAGGACTTGGGGTAACTTAATCAAGAACTTATTGAGAACTTGATGTAACTTAATTAAGAAACTTATTTAAGAACTTAATTAAAAACTTGGGGTATCTTGATTAAAAACTTAATTACGGACTTGGGGGAACTTAATCAAGAACTTAATTAATGACTGTGGTGTCTGGGGGTGAAGGTGTCGCAAGTGTCTCAAAGTAAACTGGGCCACTTTCTTTGTGACTAAAGCCAGCAACTAGGCCAAACGTTCTCAAGGAATGTTTGACCTAGTTTTACTGCTGCGCTTTACAGGTCAAAGTCTTACAAGGAACCTTTGACCCTAGTTCGCGGCTGTGCTTTGCAGGTCAAAGCTTCTTCCAAGGAACGTTTGACCTAGTTTCTCTGCTGTGCTTTTGCAGGTCAAGCGTCTTACAAAGGAACGTTTGACCTATTTCGCATGCTACACCCGCAGGCCCCTCTTGCTGCTAAAAAATACACGTCCTCATTCACATTAACAGTTAGAGCAACAGTATATATAAACCCAAAACATTGAAAGCTTCACAATTCTAATGGTGCGACCAGTGTAAAAAGGTTTTTGAATTAAAGTTGTTTTGTATTTAAGTAGAATATTTTTTATATTTTAAAGACCAAACAACAACTGTAATATACAGTACTCTTTATTACTAATTTGTTCAATATTATATTAAATGACTTTCGCAAATTAAATATAAAAATATAGATTTTAAACAATTAATTCTCTCTCAGAGAACTACGAATAAAAAACTATTAAAGGGAGACATAAAAATACAAATTACGGCCCGCTGAGAAGCATTAACAGCCGTCGTGTGCCAGCAAAGCCACTAATTGCCGCTCTGAGGATCGCCTTACCTGCCGACGGGAAAACTATGCGAAACCGGTCTTGCTGGCGTGGCGGCCCTTGACGTGGCATGACACGTGACAGTCTAGAACATTCGTAATGCAACTAGGCTATGTTTGCAAGTTAACGCGCCGCGAGTGTGCTTTATTGATTTTTTGGTTGCAGTTTTGTAAGCGGTGCCGTGCCGCTGTGTTAACGAAAGGCCCTGTCTGCTCCAGCCTAAATTAAGCGAGCAGGTTCAGCCCTCGTGTCAGCCTGTTTGTTTAACAAAGTTTTGTAGTAGAAATTAGTCAAATAAGTGTGCGATTTTTATGTCAAAAATATAACTTATTTTAAAAGACAAGACAAGTTTAGTAAATTAGTATTGAAAACGCTATCTACACATTATGCCTGTTTGTAGATAAATCGTTATTTTTTGTTTATTGAGTCTTACTTTCTGAGACAGGAAAAGCCGTTTAGCTCACGTTCCGCCCGAAAACTTGGTTTAGGAGCAAGTAAGCCAAATGCCGCTTTTCGCCACTTTCCGCCTTGGAAAACTTGTTGAGGATTAAAAGCGAGTTAGAATGAATATTTTATAGTTTTCCTCTAGTGGTGAAGAGAGAGGTGGCCACCAGAATAATCATTGTACCGATATACCCGAGCGAAGCCGGGTACACCGGCTAGTAAATATAATATATATAAATATAAGTATCTATATATATATATATATATATATATATATATATAGAATTAGAGTTAAGGCGCCACTCAGAATGCTAAAAGAGCTCAACCAAGTAGGGAGCGACCATAACCAGTTTAAAATAAGATTGTAAAATGGAAAAAAGGTAACACCGACAAAATTGTATCGAGCTGAATGCTCTCCTCAGGATGTACAATCAGGGCACGCCACCGTAGTATATAGTGTGTTGTTGGGTGCGTGAGCTCTGCGCGTGTGGCACTTGGCCTGTAGAATATTCTTTGGGGAGCGTTCAGGGGGACGTGCCAAGAATGGTGCTTTGACAAAGATTTCCTTTTGTGCCTTCAAGTGTGTACCAGTTCTTTCTACTTTTTCCATTTTAAATTCTTATTTAAACTGAATATATTATAAATATTAATAATATATAAATATATATATATATAAATATATATATAAAAATCATAGAGTTTTTAAAGAACCTCAGACAAGATAAAAAGATTTCCAAAATTTTCGCTTTAATGCCTTCCTCAGTGGTGAGTTTTGACTGCCAGCAAGTCACACAACAAATTAAACATGCATAAAAAGAACGTGAATAAAATTCCACTGTCTTAAACAATAACGCTAAAAAGGAAAAGGATTGCACTACCAGGCAAATCTTTCAAATGGAAGGGGAGCAAAGGGGCGTTGAAGTAATAATATTCAGTTATAAAGAAAGCTCGCTCTTATGTCTTAGATTGATGAAATAGGGAAGATAAGCATTTATATCAGCAGTGGTACATAATTCTGCCTAACAGTATTGCTTGAGTGGTGAATGGGAATAAGAAATGCTTCTCAAAATGAGCCTTACAGCAAGCTTATATCTCCAAGGGGGAACAATCTCCATGAGAGGAAACTCACTAACTATAACTCTATAATCTCTGTAATAGTTAGTAGAGACCATCTTGTTTTATCTAGAATTAACTGGAACTAGGAACAAAAGTAAAGCTATAAAAAGTTTTTTTTCATAAAAGGCGGTTTCTTTAGCCGCAAGGGAAATAGGATATACGGTAACAAAAGAAATGAAAGTTGTGTAACAGTTATAAGTCTTAAGGCCTGTGTTTTTCAGTTCTAAACTTAGTTTTCTATACAGCATCTGTAGAATTGTTGAGCCAAGCGTAAATACATTAGTGGGGATTCTGAGAACAATCTATACACTGGAGAATAATTCACCTGAATTGTTTTTAGAGCTATGTAATGCCGTCAGTTGCAATCTACATTACAGACGGTCTGAAATATTAGCGTTTGGATTTGGCTGCTTCCAGAATTAGAAAGTACACACATATGGTATTCAAAATTTTAGGTGTAGATATAAGAACACCAAACGATTTCTTGTATGGCGATCTAGTAGATTCTCTATGTAATTTAAACTTCTATTAGTTTTTGTCTTTAAGTTTTGATCAAAGTTGACTCGCTTGGGGGAAGACAGATTAACCATGATTATAAGGCATACAAACTGTTATGTCTCTTCATATAAAGGTAGCTAACGGGGGTAAAAAAAGTTCGTATAACTTAGGCAAGTATGGTTTTCTTACGTTGGGGATAAACAGGGTGTAAAAGTTGGTTTCAACCTTCATGAAAGAATTTAGACAGAGAATAATACACGGCATGTGTCAGGAATGACAACTATTACTCGCAAACTTGTGAGAGATACCAGATTTTTAAAATAGAACGCTTTAAAAACAATATATAAGGATCATTATGTTCCACATGTAATAAATATATTTGAAAGAATGCTCTAATTAGATTAAATTTTGAATTTCATTTATATTAACACATTTTGTTTAAGTTATACAAGAACAAATGGCACAGTTGTTTTGTCCACTATGTTCATCTGCTGGGGAAGATGAAAGCCATGTTGGCCCTTTGTGCCCACTTATAGTGATCTAAAGAAACAACTTATCCCAAGAAAAGTACTGTATGAATCCACGTAGGTTCAATTAATGCCTTAGACTGGCCCATCACCTAAAGTAACAATGCGAAACTGGTCATTATATTTGTATAAAGCGTTTGAAACACGAGCCGTCGCCACATGTAGGTTGTTCAGTCCCGTCATTTTTGCATTGTACCTGTAAATAAGAGTTATACTATATTCGATTACCAATTGTAATGTATTGTGATTGGATGGAGACCCCATCGGAATGGCCCAATGCCCTCTGATTAAAGAATTCATTCATTCATTCATTTCATTCATTCCATTCCTATCATTTTTCATTCATTCATTTCATGCTCTCTCTCGCTCTCTCTCTCTCTTCCCCGTTCTCTCTCTCTCTTCCTCTCTCTCGCTCTTTCTCGTCTTCTCCTCGTCTCTCTCTCTCTCGGCGATCATTATTTAGCTGTACCACAAGGAACAGAACTTAATCCCATTAAATTCAAGAAACTCATACCCCGTAAACTAATGATTGGTCATGTGTGCTCAGGCCTTGTGGATGCTTTTTTGTAGCTATGAATGCAGACTTTAAAAAAAAGTTCTGAGATCTCTATGAATGTCACTGTCTATACACTGTCCTTTTTTATTTCAACTGGCATACATACCGCATGTCCTGAGCGATTGGTGGCACAGGCTGAATGTGTGATGTGCTGCCTGTAATTTTTGCACTGGAGTGTACCTAATGTAAACTAGAAGCGGTGTTCTGAGCGATTCAGAGTTTTTCTCCACGTGCGGACCTCACCCCCCGTACCCCCCACCCCCGACCCCTAACCCGTTGCATTCGTGGCAGCAAATAGGACACGATGTTCTTGTGCTGCAGGACATATCGTGGCGAGTGGAAAATGTCTCCCAATAATCCGCTGGTGTATCGACGTTGCCTCCACCATATGATACCCCCAACAGATACACGAGCCTTTGTTCTGAGGCATCTGTGGCTTCACCAGTTGTCAGTGTAGGGGTGTGTGGAGGAAAGCAGGGAAGGCATCAGGATGGTTCGTAAGACTATTTGAATTCTTTTCCCCTAATAAGGGGAAAGCTTCTGCTCGCATGGCTTGTCTGAACCTGTTGCTTTTGTTTGTGGATGCTATTTGGCAGTCATATGGTTCATTGTCTTGTGCATGCGACATGCGAAGAATACATAGGTTGTTTTTGAGCTTCTCCCGTGGAAGATTAAAAGATTCTGCAACGGTGAACAGTTTTCTACGGAGGTTTGTTTTATTTTGGTCGAATCAAGTATAGTAACTTTTATGTTTCAGTGCGTCCGAACATAATTTTGGTGCCAAAACCCGGGAAAATGCTTCCGCTTGTGTGCGGATGGTACTTTGTTTACCTGTTGTGGGGGAAAACAACACACACAACACACACACACACACACACCAACACACCACACACACACTCACACACGACACACACACAAACACACACACCCACACACAACACACACACACACACACACACACACACACAGCACACAACCGTTTCAATAGTTTTAGTCCATGAGCCACCCTGTACCCCCCCCATTCAACCCTATGAGAGTTTATGGGACTAATATTGCAAGATAGCCTAGACCCTTAGCTGTTCACAGATCAGGTTGTCTGCACTTTATACCTGGCGCCATAAGGTCCGTGGTGCACTGATAAGGTGGGTGACGATAAAATAACGGTTTGCACCATCAGCGTATTGATGAATGGTCTCTATGTTCAATCCTTTAAGGTTCTTAGCCTGTTTCTTAGTGCAGCAAACATACTTAAAGAGTCGAGTAAACATAGTACTAAAACATAGACAAAGCCACTAAAACCACAAAAAACCCCCTCACATCTGACATTAACTATAGTCTTGTGCAGGTTAGTAAAAAATTGTCATTAGGAATAGGGATGTTTCATTTGACTTGCGCTCCACGGGGGCTCTTGGAAAGAGTCTTAGAATGCAGTGATCTGAAGAAATCCTCATGAGTCAAGGCATTTCTGGGCTAGTGGCTCCATTGAAAAAGTGATCACAGGAAAACACTACAACAGAGCCTTGGCAGTACACAAATGTGTGCTTGAAGCACTGACCGACTTCTCATGAGAACGTTTCAGTCGAACACCACGTTTGGATGCAGAAGCACAAGTAATGTTGACTGTAGAAACTGTAGATATACCAATCTGGGCACTTCCGCCGTCACCCAGTTCGGGCGAAAGTACCACAAGGATTGGTATATCTATGTGGGTTCTCTGACAAGTAGACGTTCAAACTACACACACACACAAGTAAAACACACTCACACACACACACACTCACACAAGTACATACACACACACACACACACACACTCACACACACGCGCGCGCACATCACACAACACCACAAACTAACACGACACATGCACACACAGAGAAACACTCACACACAGGCCAAAAAATCAATACTGCTGCACCTCCTCTACCCCTCTTCCCCCCTCCTTCCTGCCTAGCATGACTCAGCCTTCCTACGCCAACACTGCCTGCGTGGCGGCCGCTCCCAAACCCCCCGACTAGGTTAACCCTCGCTGTGTAAACGAAGCCACTCTCCTGGTTTCACCACATTTGGAAAATTCGAGATTGCCAACGTCGACACGCCGAGCGAGGCTGGCACGCGACACGACTGGGCCTCATTGTTTGTTTGCGCCACCACTCAAGAAGGCTGTGTTGTTCACTGCGCTCTGGTGTGACCACTGTGTTTTTAATTGTGGTTTATTTTTAAAATGGCTAAAAACGTTACTGAAGAACAGGTTTTGTTATTCGAGGCCATAAGTTTTACTTTAAAACTGCATGTTAGAGTATTTGTTAATGAATTAGGCGAAGCCTGTTGTAAACTCGGAGAGATTGTTTTTCCTAGAAAACGAAAAAGTGAACTAACTGCTTTTGGAATGAACGACTATCTTAAAAGGTTGTTGGCTCAAGGAAATGAAACAAGATGTTACCAGTTTTAATACGTGTTGAACTATTGATGAGATGGTTCCCTTTTCTAATAAATGGCGCTGCATGTTGAAAGTGGCCGAAGCAAAACAAACCATCACGCGTTGATTGTGGGAGCTGCTTGGACAGCTAAAGCATGTTTTTAAAACATGGCGTTCATTTCTTAAGCGGAGGTAAACAACGGCTGATTCCGGTATGCCTAAAAACTATATTTTTGAAACATTTTTGCTGTTCTTCCTCCCAAGTAAAATGTTCTCAGTTTTGTATTAGACTTGATTGTTTGTTAACTACAGATTCAGTGGTTCATGTGGCAAGCTGACTGTGTATTAAGATTGTATACTTTTCCTACTTTTCTACGTCTACAAGGTCATCTGCCTCAAGTGTGCCCTTATGCAACTGAATGGCGATTTTTCGAATGTTCTGGCAAAACAAACTAGATTGGGTTAGGCAGACCTTAGTACATCTACCAGTATGGAGAGGATAGTGTGTGCTAGCACTATCTTCATATAAATGCTCCCAAATATACAATGACGATGTACTACTACTGGCGATTAGAGCCCGCCATAGCGGGCAAAGGCCAAAGCGGCCAACCGTTTCTTCAATCCTTCCCTAGAGCGGTAAAGGTCACAGGGGCACAGCGTGCAGGCCTGCGTTGGGTGGGGTTTGGACTACTGAGATAGATGCGGGCTTCTAAAAATAAGAACCACTCACGCGCGGTGGGCTTCTAAAATAGGTAACGGTTATACGCTGTCCTGATTAACAGACTAATCTGGTGGAAAAATACATTGTTTATCATGAGGCCATTGGCAAAGTTTTGAGACATAATTGAGTGGCGAGCCTTGTTCCTTCCTCCTTCAAAGCCAAAAGGAAGCATTTTGTTTTTTGTTCTTCAACAATTATTTAATTTAATTTGAATTAGAGCAACATTGAAAAGCTTTAACTTTAGAAGAAATGATTTCATCAAAAAGCTCCAATGTTCAATTGACATGTGTACTACCTTTAGTTCAGAAAACTTCTCCACCCTGTGGTGTTTGTGAAACAACCGGCAAAGCAACGACACGGAACACGACTCGACCCGGAATTTGAACTGCTGGCCGAGAAAATACTCATATTAACTTTCCTGAACGTGCACAGCAATCATCCAAGAGTTAAATTAGCGAAACCTGAAACTCCTGCCTGTGTATAGGAGTAGCTGAGCTAGGAGCATTGAAACCCCGCACGCTTTAGGCTGTATACGGTAGCCAACTTTGCTGCACTGACGTTGGGTCTAAATATAGTAACGATCATGCATGATCGTTAGCCATCTATGCTGCTCTGACGACGGTTCTAAATATAACCAATAACTAGGCCAATCGGCAGATTTCTGCCGATTGCCCACAAAGCCCCCCTCTTACCCCACCTGCAACACGACACAGCCCGCCTGATCGGCAGCCCATCTTGCTGTCTGACGGGGTTCTAAATATAGTAACGATCAGGCATGATCGGTAGCCAGCTTGCTGCTCTGACTGGATCTAAATATAGTAACGATCATGCATGATCGGTAGCATCTTGCCAACCTACAACTTCTGCTCTGCGACATTTTCCCCTTCACTTTCCTCCAAAGCACTGTCCTGTCTATTGTTGTTTGTTTGTGTGTGTTTTGTGTGTGTGGGTTTTGGGCCTGCCCCACCGCATGCACACCCCCACCCCACGCAACGCACGTCTCTACCCCCACCCCAACGCATGCACACCCCCTTACCACCCCACTCCACCCCACCCCCCACCCCACCCCCGCCCCCCACCCCGCACCCCACCTCCCACCCACGCATGCACACACGCAAGTACCCCAATTACTTTTAAGTTCTGCTCAAGTTGTTCTTAAGTCTTCCTAAAGTTGTCCCCAAGTCATCCTCAAGTCATTTTTCACAAGTTCTTACTTAAGTTATCCTTAAGGTCACCCCAAGTCATCTTCAGTCACTACACCACCCCAAGTCACTCTAAGTTCTTGATTAAGTCATCACTAAGTACAACCAAGTTCTTTATTTAAGTTATCTCATAATCAACAAAAAATACAATCTATGTTTTTATCTAAATAGTAGATGTCTAATATAGGTACACACACGATCCTCAAAAAACGTGGCACGTTGAGAGAAATGTCCTTGCTCAGCGTTTCTCTGCATATATCTTAATGAAGTCTTACATCCGAAGCAACCGCAGATTACAAATTCGTCATGGAAATGGTCTTTTTATAGACTCCAGGGCTTTATTTAGTGACACAATCATTTTATAATACGCCATGATCTATTTTTATTAAAAATTTATAATTAAGTTCTTAAAATATTATTGCATTATAAATGGATCAAAATGACCTTTTGTTATGGGGTTTTTGGCGTGCAGTTTCTTTTTCTCATTTAATGGTTTCAGGATTTTTTTTGATTGCTTGTGGGTCTGTTGCAATGGTGAATATATTTTATAGCCGCAATAACTGCCCCCAACAGCACAAGAGCGCCAAAAACGGTCAACAGTTTTAAGTTCAATATTCCATGACGACTTGGCCCTTGTATCACATGAGTTTTTATAGCGAGGCATTGAAATCAACTTGTTCCTGGCGCTGGCGGTTGTTATGTTTTCATGATGAGTCATAATCTGTAAATAATTTTTTTGTCTGTTTTCCACTCGCTTTTGTTTCCTGCTTCAACACGCCCAGGAATTTTAATGGTCTCCGCCTAAATTCAGCGGTTTCTGCTGAATTTTCCTGGCTTGGTACTTTCTCCACCTGGTTCATGGTTTTCTGATTCTGCGATTTTCTGCGCCGTCCATTTTTGAAGGGAAAATAAAATCTAATATGATTAAAAGTTATTAATCCCATGATTAATGGCGATAACAAGTTCCAAATCTATAGTAAAATCACACCCTAGAGACTCTAATGACTTTGTTAAAACTGGATTCTTGCGTTAAATCATAACTAAGACTTGTTCAGAATCAATGGGATCAAATTACTGAACGTAGTTTAGTGTACAAACTAAGAACGCCTTTGCCCCACACTTTTTCACCATTCTAGACCCTAGCTGCGCCTCATACCTGTTTTATGATACTTTTATAATGTCTTGTGCAGCAAGCACAATTGCCGCTCTGAGGATCCCTACCTGTCGACGGAAACAAGGCGAAACCGTCTTGCTGGCGTGGCGGCCTTGACGTGGCAGTGACACTTGACAGTCTAGACATCGCTAATAAAGGCTATTTGCAAGTTAACGCGCCGCGAGGTGTGCTTTATTGATTTTTTGGTTGCAGTTTGTAAGCGGGCCGTTGCGCTGTGTGAACAAAGCCCTTGTCTGCGCCAGCCGTAAATTAAGCGAGCAGGTTTCAGCCTCGTGTCAGCCTGTTTGTTATACAAAGTTTGTAGGTAGAAATTAGTCAAAATAAGTGTGCGGATTATTGTCAAAAATATAACTTAGTTTTAAAAGACAAGCAAGTTTAGTAAATTAGTATTGAAAACGGATAATCCTACACAGTATGCCTGTTTGTAGATAATCGTTATTTTTTGGTTATTGAAGTCTTACTTGTCAGAGAACAGGAAAAGGCGGCTTTTAGGTCACTATTTCGCCCGAAAACTTGGTTGAGGAGCAAGTAAGCCAGAAATGCCGCTTTTAGGCCACTTTCGCCCGAAAACTTGGTTGAGGAGCAAGTGAGTTAGAATGAATATTTTATAGTTCTCTAGTGGTGAGAGAGAGAGGTGGCCAAAAAAAATCATTGTACAGATATACCCGAGCGAAGCCGGGTACACCGGCTAGTATATTATATATATATATATATATATATATTATATAATATATATATATATATATATATATAATTAGAGTTAAGGCGCCACTCAGAATGCTAAAAGTGCTCAACCAAGTAGGGAGCGACATACCAGTTTAAAATAAGATTTTAAAATGGAAAAAAGGTAAAACCGACAAAATTGTTTCGAGCTGAATGCTCTCCTCAGGATGTACAATCAGGCACGCCACCGGTATTATATAGTGTGTTGTTTGGGTGCGTGAGCTCTGCGCGTGTGGCACGTGGCCTGTAGATTTTTCTTTTTGGGGGCGCGTTCAGGGGGGACGTGCCAAGGAATGGTGCTTTGACAAAGATTCCATTTGTGCCTGCAATTGTTTACCATTTCTACTTTTTCCATTTTAAAATCTTATTTTAAACTGATATATATATATATATATATATATATATATATATATATATATATATATATATATAAACAGAGAGTTTAAAAAACCACAGACAAGATAAAAAGATTCCAAAATTTTCGGCTTTAATGCCTTCCTCAGTGGTGAGTTGACTGGCCAGCAAGTCACACACATTATACATGCATAAAAGAACGTGAATAAAATTCACTGTCTTAAAACAATACGCTAAAAAGGAAAAGGATTGCACGTACCAGGCAAATCTTTCAAATGGAAGGGAGCAAAGGGGCGTTGTAGTAATATATATTCAGTTATAAAGAAAGCTCGCTCTTATGTCTTAGATTGAAGAAATAGGGGGAGATAAGCATTTATATCTGCAGTGGTACATAATTCTGCCTAACAGTATGTGCTTGAGTGGGTGAATGGGGAATAATAAATGCTCTTCCAAAATGAGCCTTCAGCAAGCTTATAGTCTCCAAGGGGGAGACAATCTCCAATGAGGAGAAACTCACTAACATATAACTCTATATCTCTGTATATAGTTTGTAGAGACCATCTTGTTATCTAGAATTAACGGTAACTATGAACAAAAGTAATGCTATAGTTTTCATAAAAGGCGGTTCTTTAGCCGCAAGGGAAAATGGATATACGGAACCACAGAAATGAAAGTTGTTAACAGTTTCTAAGTATTAAGGCCTGTGTTTTTCAGCTTAAACTTAGTTTCTTATACAGCATCTGTAGAATAGGTGACAAGCGTAAATAGCATTAGTGGGGATTCTGAGAACATCGTATACCTGGAGAATAATTCCCCTGAATTGTTTTTTAGAGCAATGTAATGCCCAGTTGCAAACTAAATTACAGACGGGTCTGAAATATAGGCGTTGGATGTGGCAGCTTTCAGAATTAGAAAAGGTAGCACACATATAGTATTAAAAAATTTTAGTGTAGATAAAAGAACTCCAAAAACGATTTCTTGTATTAGGCGATCTAGGTAGATACTCCTATGTATTTAAACTTCTAAGTAAGTTGTATATAAGTTTTTGAATCAAAGTTGACTCGCATGGGGGAATACAAAGGAAAAAAAAATTTTAACATGATTATAAGGCATACAAAACTGTTATGTTCTCTTCATTTAAAATGGTAGCAAACGTGGGTTAAAAAAAGTCGTATACCTTTAGCAAGTATGGGTTTTCCTTACGTGGATATCGGTGTAAAGTTGGTTTCAACCTTCATTGAAAGAATTTAGACAGAGGTAATGAATACACGGCATGTGTCAGGAAAGGACCAATTATTCCTCGCAACTTGTGAGAAGATACAGATATTTATAGAACGCTTAAAAACAATAATAAGGTAGAGTCTTATTTGTCCATGGTAAATAAATATATTTGTAAAAATAGCTCAATTAATTTAATTTTGGAATTTCATTAATATTTAACACTTTTTGTTTTAAGTTATACAGAACAATGTCACAGTTTGTTTTGTCCACTAATGTTCATCTGCTGGGCAGATGAAATCCATTTATGTCCCTTTTGTGCCAGCTATAGAGATCTAAGAAACGAACTTAACCTAGAAAGTAACAGTATGAATCCACGTATGTCAGATTAAGCCTTATACTGTCATCACCTAATGTAACAAATGCTAAACTTGTCAGTATATTAGTATAAAACGTTGAAACACGTGCCGGTCGCCACATGTTAGGTGTTCAGTCCGTCATTTTGCATTGTACCTGTAAATATTAGTTATGACTATATTCCTTATACCATTGTAATTGTATTGTGATTGGATTGAGGCCCCCATCGGAATGGGCCAATGGCCTTCTGATTAAAGAATCATTCCATTCATTTCATTTCATACATTCATTCCCATTCATTCATTCATTCATGCCTTCATTCTCTCTCTCTCTCTCGCTCTCCTCTCTCTCATCTCTCTCCTCTCTCTCTCTCTTCTCTCTCACATCTCTCTCTCTCTCTCCTCGGGCGAATCATTATGTTTAGCAGTACCCACAAGGAAACAACTTAATCACTATTAAATTCAAAGAGAAACTCAATACCCGTAACTAATGATTGGTCATGTGTGCTCAGGCCTTGTGGATGACTTTTTTTTGTAGCTTAATGATCAGAATTTAAAAAAAAAAATTTTTCTGAGATCCTCTATGAATGTCCACTGTCTAATACACAGTCTTTTTATTTCAACTGCATACACCGCATGTCCTGAAGCGAGTGTGGCAACATGCTGAAATGTGTTGATGTGGCTGCCTGTATATTTTTCTGATGTGTGACCTATGTAACTAGAAGCGTTGTTCGAGCGAGTTCAGAGTTTCTCCTACGTGCTGACCTCACCCCCCACCCCACCCCCACCCCACCCGTTGCATTTCGTGCAGCAAAGTAGGTACACGATGTTTTCTTGTGCTGCAGGACATATCGTGGCGAGTGGTAAATGTCTCGCCAATAATGCCGCTGGTGAATCGACGTGCCTCCACCATATGCCCCCAACAGATGACACAGCCTTTTTTCTGATGCATCTGTGGCTTCCCTGGTTGTCATGAAGGGTTGTTGTGGAGGAAGCAGGGAAGGCATCAGGATGGTTCGTAGACTATTTGAATTCTTTTCCCCTAATATGGGAGCTCTGCTCTGGCATGGCTTGTCTGATCCTGTTGCTTTTTGTGGATGCTATGTGGCAGTCATATGGTTCAATGTGTGCTTGTGCATGCGTACATGCGTATGAATACATAGGTTTGTTTTGAGCTCTCCCGTGTGAAGATTAAAAGATTCAGCAACGGTGAACAGTTTTTCTACGGTGGTTTGTTATTATTTTGGTCGAAATCTAAGTATAGTAACTTTTATGTTCAGTGCGTTTCGAACATAATTTTGGTGCCAAAACCCGGGAAAATGCTTCCGCTGTGTGTGCGGATGGTACTTGTTTACCTTTGTGGGGGAAAACACACACACACACACACAACACACACACACACACACACACACACACACACACACACACACACACACACACACACACACACACACACACACACACACACACACACACACACACACACACACACACACAACTGTTCAATAGTTTTTTAGTCCATGAGCCACCCTGTACCCCCCATTCACCCTATGAGGGAGTTATGGACTAATATTGCAAGATAGCCTAGACCCTTAGCTGTTCAATCAGGTTGTCTGCACTTTATACCTGCGCCATAAGGTCGTGGTGCACTGATGAAGGTGGGTGACGATAAAATAACGGTTTGCACCTCAGCGTATGGATGAATGTCTCTATGTTCAATCCTTTAAGGTTCATAGCCTGTTTCTTAGTGCAGCAAACATACTTAAAGATCGAGTAAACATACCAAAACATAGACAAAGCACTAAAACCACAAAAAACCCCATCACACTGACATGTAACTATAGTCTGTGTGCAGGTTAAGTAAAACATTGTCATAGAATAGGGATGTTTCATTGACGTGCGCCTACATGGGGGCTCTTGGAAAGAGTCTTAGAACAGTGGATCTGAAGAAATCCTCATTGAGTCAGGCATCTGTGCTAAGTGGCTCCATTGAAAAAGTGATCACAGAAAACACTACAACAGACCTTGCATGTACACAAATGTGTGCTTGAAGCACTGGAACGACTTCTCATGAGAACTTTGAGTCGACACACTGTTTGGATGCAGAAGCACAAGTAATGTTGACTGTAGAGAACGTAGATATACCAATCCTGGGCCACTTCCGCCCTCACCCAGTTCGGGCGAAAGTAACCCAGGATTGGTATATCTACGTTCTCTGACAAGTAAGACTTCAAACTACACACACACACAAGTAAACACACACACACACACACACACTCACACAAGTACACACACACACACACACACACACACACACACGCGCGCGCACACACACACACACAAACTAACACGGACACATGCACACACAGAGAAACACTCACACACAGGCCAAAAAATCAATACTGCTGCACCTCCTCTACCCCTCTTCCCCCTCCTTCCTGCCTAGCATGACATCAGCCTTCCTACGCCAACACTGCCTGCGTGGCGGCCGCTCACGACTAGGTTAACCCGCGCTGTGTAAAACGAAGCACACTCGGCTGGGTTGCACCACATTTGGAAAATTCGAGATTGCCACGTCGACACGCCGGATCGAGGCTGTCACGCGACACGACTGGGGCCGTCATTGTTGTTTGAGCCACCACTCAAGAAGGCTGTGTTTTCACTGCGCTCTGGTGTGACCACTGTGTTTTAATTGTGTTATTTTAAAATGGCTAAAACGTTACTGAAGAACAGGTTTGTTATTCGAGGCCATAAGTTTTACTTTAACTGCATGTTAGAGTATTTGTTGAAAGAATTAGGCGAAGCATGTTGTGAAACCGGAGAGATTGTTTTTCTAGAAAACGAAAAAGTGAACTAACTGCTTTGGAAATGAACGACTATCTTAAAGGGTTGTTGGCTCAAGGAAATGAAACAAGATGTAGCCAGTTTTTAATACGTGTTTGACTATTGATGAGATGGTTCCTTATCTAATAAATGGCGCTGCATTGTTGAAAGTGGCCGAAGCAAAACAAACCATCACGCGTTGATTGTTGGGAGCTGGCTTGGGACAGCTAAAGCCATGTTTAAAAACATGGCGTTCATTTTTAAGGCGGAGGTAAACACGGCTGATTCGTATGCTAAAAAACTTATATTTGAAACATTTTTGCTGTTCCTCCCAAGTAAAAATGTTCTCAGTTTGTATTAGACTTGATTGATTGTTAACTACAGATTCAGTGTTCATGTGGCAAGCTGATCTGTGTATTAAGATGTGTATACTTTTCCTACTTTTCTAATTCTAACCAGTTCATCTGCCTTCAAGTGTGCCCTTATGCAACTGAATGGCGATTTTCGAATGTTCTGGCAAACAAACTAGATAGGGTTAGGCAGACCTTAGTACATCTACCAGTAATGGAGAGGAGTAGTGTGTGGCTAGCACTATCTTCATATAAATGCTCCAAATATACAATGACGGATGTACTACTACTGGCGATTAGAGCCGCCATAGCGGGCAAAGGCCACAGCGGCAAGCCGTTTCTTCAATCCACCCTAGAGCGGTTTAAAGGTCACAGGGGCACAGCGTGCAGGCCTGCGTGGTGGGGTTTGGACTACTGACGATAGTATGCGGGCTTCTAAAAATAGAACCACTCACGCGCGTGGGCTTCTAAAATAGTAACGGTTACGCTGTCTGATTAACAGACTAATCTTGTGGAAAAATACATTGTTTATCATGAGGCCATGGCAAAGTTTTTGAGAAATAAATTGAGTGGCGAGCCTTGTTTCTCTCCTTCAAAGCCAAAAGGAAGCATTTTGTTTTTGTTTCTTCAACAATTATTTAATTTAATTTAATTAGAGCAACTTTGAAAAGCTTTTAACTTTTGAAGAATGATTTCATTCAAAAAGCTCCAAATGTTCAGTGACAGGTGTACTACCTTGTAGTTCAGAAAACTTCTCCACCTTGTGGTGTTTGTGAAACAACGGCAAAGCAGACGACACGGAACACGACTCGGACCGGAGATTTGGAACTGCTGGGCCGAGAAAATACTCATATTAACGGTTCCTGACTGTGCACAGCAATCATCGCAAGAGTAGAATTAGCGAAACCTGAAACTCCTGCCTGTGTATAGGAGTAGCTGAGCTAGAGCATTGAAACCCCGCACGCTGTTAGGCTGTATACGGTAGCCAACTTGCTGCTCTGACGTGGTTCTAAATATAGTAACGATCATGCATGATCGGTAGCCATCTTGCTGCTCTGACGCGGTTTCTAAATATAACAAAACTAGGCCAATCGGCAGAGTTTGCCGATTGGCCCACAAAGCCCCCTCTACCCACCTGCACACGTCACAGTCGCATGATCGGCAGCCATCTTGCTGCTCTGACGTGGTTCTAAATTTTAGTAACGATCATGCATGATCGGTAGCATCTTGCTGCTCTGACGTGGTTCTAAATATAGTAACGATCATGCATGATCGGTAGCCATCTTGCCAACCTACAACTTGCTGCTCTGCGACATTTTCCCTTCACTTTCCTAAAAGCACTGTCCTGTCTATTGGTTGTTTGTTTGTGTGTGTGTTTGTGTGTGTGTGTTTTGGCCTGCCCCACGCATGCACACCCCACCCCACGCACGCACGTCTCTACCCCCACCCACGCATGCACACCCCTTACCCCACTCCACCCCACCCCCACCCCACCCCCACCCGCCCCACCTCCCACCCAGCATGCACACACTCAAGTTACCCAAGTTACTTTTAAGTTCTTACTCAAGTTGTTCTTAAGTCATCCTAAAGTTGTCCCCAAGTCATCCTCAAGTCATTCACAAGTTCTTACTTAAGTTATCCTTAAGTCACCCCAAGTCATCTTCAAGTCACCCAAGTCACTTCTAAGTTCTTTATTAAGTCATCCTCTAAGTACAACCAAGTTCTTTATTTAAGTTATTTTTATAATCATCAAAAAAATACAATCTATGTTTTTATCTTAAATAGTAGATGTCTAATATAGTACACACACGCCTCAAAAAACGTGTCATCGTTGAGGATGTCTTGCTCAGCGTTCTCTGCATAGATTTTTAATGAAGGTCTTACATCCGAAGCAACCGCATTGATTACAATTCGGGTCTATGGAAATGTCTTTTATAGACTCCAGGTCTTTATTTATTGACACCATCATTTTATAATACGCCATGATCTATTTTTATTAAAAAATTTAAAATTAAGTTCTTAAAATATTATTGCATTATAAATGGATCAAAATGATCTTTTGTTATTGGCGGTTTTTGGCGTGCAGTTGTCTTTTTCTGCATTTAATGGTTCAGATTTTTTTGATTGCTTTTGTTTCTGTTGCAATTGTGTATATATTTTATAGCCGCAATAACTGCCCCCAACAGCAGCAAGAGCGCCAAAAATGGCAACAGTTTTAAGTTCAATATTCCATGAAGACTTTGGGGCCCTTGTATCACATGGAGTTTTTATAGCGGGCATTGAATCAACTTGTTCTGGCGCTGGCGGTGTTATGTTTTCATGATGAGTCATATTCTGTAAACATTAATTTTTTTTGTCTGTTCCACTCTGCTATTTTTTTTCCTGCTTCAACACGCCCAGGATTTTTAATGGTCTCCGCCTGATTCAGCGTTTTCTGCTGATTTTCTGGCTTGGTTACTTTCTCCACCTGGTTCAGTGTTTTCTGATTCTGCTGATTTTCTGGCCCGGTCATTTTGAAGGGAAATAAAATCTATATGATTAAAAGTTATTAATCCCATGATTAATGGCGATAACAATGTTCCAAATCTATAGTATAAATCACACCCTAGAGACTCTAATGACTTTGTTAAAACTGGATCTTGCGTTAAATCATACGTAAGATCTTGTTCAGAATCAATGGGAGCAAATCTACTGACTAGTTTAGTGTACAAACTAAGAACCGTTTGCCCCACACTTTTCACCATTCTAGACCCTAGCTGCGCCTCATACCTGTTATGATACTTTATAATGTCTTGTGAAGACATCTGCTGAATCTGTTCTATGCTGAATTCAGTTCCGAGGAACTGTTTTGTTTTCCCACATGCTGCCAAAGAATACAGACTCTCCTTTTTGGGCATAATAGCTTGATCATCAACTTGGTCATTCATAAGTTCAGGAAGGTTTAGGCCGCCTTGTAGCTGTAGTAGATCATCACTGTTCATGTTTTTATTAAATTATAATTATTTTATTTTCTAAAAAATGAGCACTGAAAAAACTGTTGCTAACCTTGTATACCATTCTGCTGTTATTGGAGGGCTAAGTGTAGGATACTCAATGCTTGGTAAAAGCTTGTTAAAAATAAAACCGGCAGATCTTGGCAAACTAGACTTTGAGGATTCAGCAAAGCTGATG
Organism: Conus ventricosus; assembly: GCA_018398815.1. Classification (NCBI taxonomy): domain Eukaryota; kingdom Metazoa; phylum Mollusca; class Gastropoda; order Neogastropoda; family Conidae; genus Conus; species Conus ventricosus. Next base: position 9,626,742 of record CM031622.1, read on the forward strand.
CTATCATTGCAGCTTCGGTTGCCACGAAAGATTTTCTAGTCAAGCAAGGAATAATTCCAGACAATATAAATATGTAAGAAAAAAAATACATTTATAAAAAATGGCTTCACTCGCAATAATGATAGGCGGCGCTGTGGTGAATGCGCTTGCTTTTAGCGGCAGTATTTTTGCATTTAGTAAACTGGGGAATGACGGCGAGAGAAAAAGGCATAACAAAGCTATGGAGCAACTAGCAGCTGCACAAGACGCCTATGAAAGGCAGATACTTGAGCAGTTAGATTTTATTAATGACACCCTGAAAGAACAGGGGCATGCAGCTTACACATTTAAAAATGTTGACCAAGCAATAAAAGAATATTATCTAGTAACAGGCAAACCGGTCCAGACATTGCCCCCATCAAAATTCAGTGACTTTTATCAACCATCAGAAAAACAAAGATGCAAGAATCGCGTTTATTGTCGTTGGTATGACCGTTGTGTATTTTGTTGCACATAATATTGGCTGAGTAAAAAATGAACAAAATCTATTATTCGCCAAAAGGTTTATTGGAAGGGTATCACAGCAATTACAAAAGCTAAGCCAAGCGGCAGGCGTCAGTGAACAAACAGCAAAGGAATGGTTATCTAAACAAGCGATTTGGCAAATTTATTTACCTGCCCCTAGACGAATACAGAGACCGCACTTTGTGAATACAATACCGAACGACACCCATCAAAAGGACCTTCTATATTTACCCTCTGATAGGATTAGACGAAAAGATTTAAGTACGCGCTCACAGTCATTGACATAGCTTCAAGATACAAAGATGCGGAGCCATTAACACAAAGAGTGCTTCTGGATGTTGCTGTTGCCATACAACTGATATACCAACGAGGCCCCTAACTTTCCCTCGCATGATTCAAGTCGATGATGGAAAAGAATTTAAAGGCCAAGTGAATCAATTATTGTTAAAACACAGAGTTACTATTAGAAGAGGCATTCCGGGAGTTCACAGATCACAGGCTTTAGTTGAAAACTTTAACAAACAGTTAGCCGAAAGACTTTTCTCCTACCAGTATCACAGAGAGCTTATTGACAACTCTCGCAACACAGAATGGGTTAGAAGACTGCCCTCAGTTTTGCGCGCAATGAATAATGAAGAATTTAAAGGGCTAAAACCAGTACAAGCAATCAAAAGAAAAACAATAAATGTTGCTGAAGGAGAGTCTTCATCCGGCAAACTATTACCGTTTGGTTTGAAAGTAAGGTACCTTTATTTACCGGGGGAAGCAGAAGGGGACACTCGCATCAGGCAACTGATCCGGTTTGGAGTGTTGAATCCATATGAAATAAAAGAATTGTAAAAATGAACCCGCCCGTGTATTATTTACGAAAAAATGACAAAACAAAACAACCAGCCCCTCAAAGATTTTTTGTAAAGGAAGAACTGCAGATAATCCCGCCGGGCACGTTCCGTTTTAAATTAAATTTTACGGTTCCCAGTGCCCGTTCATATGAAAACTCTGGTTTAAAACACTTTTTGTGTTTGTTCTATCTAACGCTTCTTTGTTACAACGTTGTTTTGATCTCATGTATTTTAGATCGCAGTTTTCTTTGTCATATGAAAGTTTATTGCCAAACAATGCTTCTTTGTATTGTCATGTGATTGTTTGACTGCACAACGCTGCGAGATTTTTCCCTTTGCTTTTAATGATTTTCTCTGGGTCGAAATACTGTACATTTTTGACCCTTTAAAACCCCAAAACCCCCTTGCCCTTTTCCAGAAATTCATCCTTCATCTTTCTAAAACCTTCTTTTTAACGGTGAATCAAAGGCGAAACTTTAGGGGAATCGATGTACATACCATCCGCATGTCCTTTAGACTTCCATTTCCAGGGTTTTAGATGTCTTCAGTAGGATATCTATAACAAAAAATTCTGTATCTGTGTAAGTACTCTGGATCAGGATACGAGGGGTTAAAGTAGTCATAAAGAACTCTAACACAAAAGCTTTGATAATTCTAAAACAGTAAACCCAATAAATACAGGTTTGTCTAATTTGACTTTCTTTTTTTTCATCATTATGCCAAAAAGCTGATCATGAAATCTTCTGAAGTCTGATAATTAGGTTTTGAAGTTAGCTTAATTGCTTCATTCTCTTTGGTGACTAATCTGACATCTTTCGCTTGTGCGGATTCTCCATAGTCTTTCCAAAACAGCTGTTGTTCATTAGCTTGAAAAAGTCTTTTTCTGAAGCATCTGTGGATTTAGTTCTGAGATCAGTGTTCTTCATGATGTATGGTTTCATGAACTGTTCTTGATCAAAAGCAATTATGCGATGAACGCTGTCAACTTCAAACCATGTCTTAAATAAAATTGTAGAAGTCTGTAATGACAGACATATTTTTTTGCCTCGAAGATTGGGCACAAGTTTAGGTGGTTCTCTTGGATCCATCTTTAGACTTTCTGCTGCTAATGGATAGTCATTATGCAGGTCATGGAGTTCATGAGGATATTCCAAGTCAACTTCTAGAATGAAACCACGCTGTTGATCAGGCGTTAAACTGCCCAACCACTTTAATGCCTTTTGAATATTATTCGGATCGCCGCCTGTGTACATTTTAAAGTTGCGTAATGGAAGCGATTGCGCCATTGCCATCCATACAGATTGTTTGCATCTAAATACATGAGATAGTTGCCTTTTACTCGGATCAAGTCGTCCAAGTATTTGTTGTTTGCTTTACAGTAATGATGCGACGCCATACTAATTCCTCCACGCAATCCGTTTTCAATCATCTGAATCATTGGTAAATCCGACAATAAATCAATCTGTACTCCAGTAAACTTTAAGAAAGCGTCCCAGCTCATCCCAGGTGCAGAAATGTAATGCGCGGGATCCAAGCTGTAATGTTTCATGCAGGTCTTCCTATAATTTTCAAAGACGTCCGCCAACAAACATGTATCAGCCATCAAGTATGAATCATGATAGTCTCCCATCGTTTTACAATCTAACTTCTGCCACGCATCTTGAGCATGTTGTAATCAGAATCACTGATGTCCTTTCCTCTGAGACTAGAAAAGAACGCGCCTTTAGGAGGGAAATGTGTCTTCATCAAACCTTTCCCAACTGTTCATGTACTCATAAGGGTAAACGCCCTTTCTAACGAGAGTTGAGTCAAAATATTCTTCTGTTATTGGGCAGGACTTTAAGACATAGCCAGTGACTCTAATGATCCCATCATGTGCTGCATAGAGTCATAAAAAGACATGTTATTTAGATTAAAACACATGTACTTTTCTGATGACTGTGCAATGCATGACACCCCGAAGGCATCGTCCACTGCTTCATTATAAGATGAGAGTCGTAACCTCGCAAGTTATGAAAAGATACAGGCAGCTTCCATGTCTTTGGTTCAAACTTTAGTTGAAGATTGCATTTACTGTGCGCTGCTCCTCTGAACTTTCCACTAATGTGATCATGGTCTCTTACTGTTGGATTCGCTGCGTCTGATGAGAGGCCTAAACCACAAATCCAACAGTGAGTGGCTGAGGCATACTGTTGTTGGTCTTCAGACGTCATCATGATTTCAGATAAATTCAGATTATTAGAACAATCATTACGCACTTGCTGCATGCGCTGTAAAAATCGTCTAGCCGCATCTGGTCCTCTGTATAATTCTGGCGTTGAATGAGCACCATCCGACCTAACAACAATGAAAGCAAATGAACAAATCTGATGATTACTCATTAAGACTGTTTTTCGAAGTTTTTGTGGCGCTGGCCCTTCATAAGGAACAATAAGCGACTCGAAGTCTGCGTAAACTACGTATGGAGAATGTTGCAGTTTTTTCCAGTTCTTAAAACTAACTTTAGATCCTGGCGGGGGCGTAATTAGTTCTGTATTACAGTCTACAGAAACTTTTACAATGTTTTATATGTTCACTCGCGGCTTGCACAGATGGCATTCTTGTTAAACATTTCTGCAGAATTCTGTTTGTGCCCATCTTTTGAAGTATGCTGCATTAGTTTACTCATTGTTCGTATCAATGTGTAATGTGGCAGCCCCGCTGGTGAAAACATTAGTAGTAAGTCAACATGATTTTTGTCTGGCTCGCCAATTGTTGGACTGTTCTTGGACACTTTAATCGGCTGTAGATTTGTTTCCTCATCCCATGTGTAGATATTGACGGTTATTGGTTTGTTTTGCTCTTCAAACTGATCAATTTGGTCTACACTAACGGGAAAGGATATTCCATTGAAGTTAAGATCTTTGGTGTATTGCCGATAGTTAGTCACTCTCTCTGCGTGGTCGCGGACATGATGCAGCCTTGCAAGAACGCCCCACATGAAACATTTGTTGTCTGAATTTTTTATGTTTAAAATGCTCTCTTTAAAACAACTCCCGAGGTAGCGGAATGTAAGCCTTGCCTACAATCGGTGCATACTTAGCCTGTTTTAATCTAATCTCTAAGACTGCGCCCTCTGACCAACCAGACCCTCTCATTTTGGCTTCTTCAGCGGCAGCGTCAAACTGGGGTAAGCAGTTCGTCTGCCCAACCGGGTGTTAAGTCATTATGAGAAAGAATAGTCTGTTGTTAGTCGAGACCCAGACTTCTAGATTTTCTTCATTTATTGTTACATAGTCGATTAAAACAGCTAACATTACTTTAACTGGCGGGTTCTATTGTTAGTTTACTTGGAACTTGAGAAATAGCATGAACAACGCTTGCCTGTACGTTTGTTGGGTCAATGACTTCTAAATCAATATCATTCAGTGCTCTTGATAAACGCTCTCTCTCAAGCATTCCTTCAAACAATTCGTCTTGTCCTTCATATATCTTAGCCATGCTGTCTTTCTTTTCTAAGCCAACATATTTATTTAAATTAAAAAAAATAATTAATCAGAATCAATATCAACGGTCTTTTTGCGCTTGGACTCATAAACTAAAGTAATAAACGCCCTTTGGCGTTGTTAATGTGAGCTGTTTAAAAACAGAGTTTAATGTCTCGTTTACTTTTTTTAAGCATTCCTTTTTTATCTGCTCGGGGTCTGGCTGTTGAGAAAAACTTGTCCTCGCCTTTCTTTGAAGATCAAACTTTTGTCTTTTGTAGTCATCAAAATCGGCCTGTAAACGATTAAATTCTTCATCCGTGATGTTTGAGTCAGCTAGTGCTTTATTTATTGTCAGTTTGAACGAACTAAGTTTAGCTGTTATTAGTTGAACCATAGCTGTGTGCTTTTGGAGTTTAGTTTTTAATTTTTTGCTAGCAGCCCCTACAGCTAATGAACACAGACCGAGAGCTAAAGACAAACCTCCTAGAGGTAAAGCTGCGGGTGCGCCTATGCCTGTTGCTAAGAGACCAACACTCGTTCCTGCTGATAGAGCACTTATAGTCGATGCTCCAGTATTAACATATGTAACAGCATTAAAGGCAGCAGAATACCTTCGTTTGGTTTTGCTGTATTTTGAAAGGTCTTGCTCTAGTACTTGCTGCATTTGTGTAATGTTGGTTAATCTGAAGGTTTTTATGTTAGGGGTTCTACTATCTCTTCTTTTGGCGGCGCTGTAGGCACGTTTGGATAAACCTGAACAGACATGCTTTTTATAAAATAAAAATAATTTAGTATTGTATATCTTTTAATCTGTTATTTTCAATATTCAGCTGCGCATCATATATTAAAACAAATGTACATTAAGTGGTTTATCGGCTTCTTCTTCTTTATCAATTTGAATGTTTATTACGTCTCTCACAGTTCTCCCGCTTCATGTAACTGATTATCCTCCGTTGACCTTAGGTCAATCCATAAACCGTATTTTGTTGTTAAATAATCATCAAGTCTTACACTGTGAAGGTGTAGATCTTTAGACACAAGGTCAACTGTTGGATTTCTACACCTCCCACCTCCAAACAGTTTTCTTATTTCATCAAAATGCTGATAAGGTTTAAGCCCGCTAGCATAGATTTGGTTAGGACTGCCCTCAATCGAACATTTACTTTCGTTATTTTTGGTTTTAAAAAAACTTTTCACTTCCTCTTTTGAATGGTTTCTTCATCTTCACACAGCAATAAAATACCTTTAAGCGATCTTGCTGAGACGCTAAAACTAAAATTCCATATAGTGTCTGCCCTGCTTCTAGGATATGTTGTATGATGAATCACTCTTTCGTATATATTACTAATTCTGACTCATATTGGTGCCCAATCAGCCTTGCTAAATTAGAGTTGCTAACAACGTCAAACTCTAACGAGATGTCAGAAATGCTGTACTTTGCTTCGGCGTCTGTTGATTTGATAACACGTTTGTATTCATTAAAAGTTAGTTCATATGACAATCTGTCTTTTAATGCTCCTTGAAAGTATGGCGCATGCGCTTTTAACAACTCAAAATCTAGGGGAATGGAAAAGCGATTACCATACGCATAACTTACAGCTAAAGCCTTTTTGCTGCTTTTACCCCCTGAGGCGAGTTCGGCGCCTATTCTAAGTTTTAGTGCTTCTTCATTGCCGATTCCTTGAAACGCAAGATCTTCCCTTTCATTCGCGGTTAGCCATAGATCAGAATAGGTTAAAAATATGTCTGCATTGTTTAAAGAAAATACTTCTTGCCCCTCAAGTTTTACAGAAATTTTCTTAACGATTGCCCGCCCCAAATTCTGTACAACTGTCCTGTTTGGGTCTGTTGTTGAATCGAGTACTATTTTGAAAGTAAGACGCGCAGAGCCTGGCACAATCACGTCATCTGCTCCTAGGTTGGAAATTTGACAGTAAGAATTTGATCTGCATCATAGTAGATGGATTATTTGGAACAGTAATAGTCCGCTTATTTCCCTTCACGCCAAAGGGCTCTTTCAGTTTTCTATGCGGGTTAAGAATCGAGCCATATGTTTGCTGCGCCATTTTTATGAAGCAAAATAAAAAGTTAATTATTTAAAAACATGGCAAGAAATGAAGGTGAAGAAGATTATGATGTTTTTGACCCTGGAGACGACATGAGTGAAATGATCCCTTTGACACAACATCGCTCAACGCTCTCAATGCGGCATGAATTAACAGAAAGTAAGGTTAAATCATTTTACGAAAGTTTAGGCCAAGAACCCCCCGAATTTATAGACCCAAATGATTTTGAATTAAAAGATGATCATTTGTTTGTGAAAAACGACCGAGGAGAACTTGTTCAGCTTACAACTAAAAAAGACCCATCAAAGTTTTTAGCCGTGGGTTCAATTAGAAATAGACTCAGTGTGAAAGATCAAAATCGCCTTGGTCTTGTTAGGCCGAAATTAAGGGCGGAGGCAGTTTTCTAAACTTCAAAACACACTACAAGAACTCCCGACAGATAACCAAATGCAAAACATGGAACTTAAAGAATTAAATCAATCAGCAGGCGAATTAATAATACAATAGAAGCAGAAACCAGTTTTTCAGAAGAAACAGCGTTAAAAACAATTAATGATTCCCCATTGCCTATGCGAGAATTATTAGCCCTTGATCGTACTTTAAGAACCATCAGAGGCGAATTAACAAACAATTTAGCAAAACTAGGGGGAACTAGATGGGCATATAAAAAGAGAAAAAGAAAAACTCGTTGAGGCTGATGAGCCAACTTAGGGCCTGATATTAAAGAAAGAATAACCCAAAGACTAAAAGATCTTGAACAAGAGAGATCAGCAAGACTAGAAGTGACGATACTAACCGAGACTATTACGAACTCAAGTGAATAGAATAAAGAAACTATCGAAAAAAATTTATATGAAGACGCAACGCTAGCAGAACGAATAAGAACTTGTTTAGAGAGCAGGGAGTCACATTGGCAAGCGTTATAACAGCCTTAGGATTTGCAATAAGTACACTGGTGATGGCTATTACAGGCGCGGTGGTCAAAGTTCATTACCTCCGCCGCCATCCCCTTTCCGCTGATAAATCATGGGTAAAAAAACAGCTTGATCATCTTGCGAATTTATTAAAAAAATTAGCTGGTAAAGCTATAGACTCTTTACCTAGCATATTGGGGGGCATTGTCAGCTGGCTTTTGTCTACTGCAAGCAAAGTAGTTGGCTTTATGGCCGAGCACTTATGGACATTAGTTCTTGTAATAGTTGGGTTACTATTTAGTAAGATAAAGACCAAGTAATCCTATGCCAGTTAATCCAAGAACAAGCGCTGTCTTTTCATATTCATGGTCATCGCGAACAGAGTCGCGAGCTTTGCTGAGTCTTCAATGACTTTGGGGGTTTGGACTTCGGGGATTGGATGATTTAATCTTGGGTGTTCTTTTATTGTTTGTAATATTACTGGCTCAGAATTTATGTCGTTTTTTCCCAACCTTCTGTTCATTGCCTGCTATAAGAATTTCATTATTATAGTTTATTATTGTACCCATCTGGAGTCTGAGGTCAGAAGGTAGCATGTATAAACCAGTGCCAACAGCAAAGTCTACTTTCGATCTTGCGTATTGTAAAACATGTTGGTACCTTTGAATGCTTGAAGGTAAATCAACTGTAGAATTAATGGCGTCCTCTAAATTTGCTAAGTATTGTTTTTGTGCGTCAAAGCCAGTAGAAGGATCTGTTATGTTCGATCTTGTCTGTGCTTGTGAACCTAGGAAACACCAAACGTAAGTGCGAACAGAGTCGTTTATTCGTTCTATTCCCGCTCTAGTTAGGCCCTTAGAAGTGTCTAAGATAAATGTTGTCCATGCTGTTTTATGCTCTTGCTCTATGGACCCGAGGTGAACAGTTGTGCCTGAAGAGAAAGATTGTGTAAGGAGGATTCCAGTCATACTTATACTTTCTGTGCACGCCCCAATAATAAGGGGTGCCTAAGCCATGATTAAGATCAAACTTTTGTCTAAAGTCTGTCTTGATGTTAATATTGAATTCGTTACAGATTCTTTCAAAAGCCTTCATGTCTATTCGGTTGCTAAATGGATTAAACGGTTTGTCATTTGGTAATGGTGCTTGCAGTTCAGTCAAAATACGTCTGAAGGTGTAATAGAAATGAAATCTGTACACTGACCTAACCAAAGGATTAGGATGATTTAAGTGATCAGCATACGACACTCCACACCCAGTTGATGCACAAAACACAGCAAAGTTTAACTGGTTTGATAAAACTGCATCGGATGACTAAACCACACTTTGCGATGTAGTCTTTTTAATAGGGGGGTTAAGATATCTGCTTAATGGAGTACTTACCTTTTTATGAAAGGTGTCAGTCTGGGTCACAGAAATGTCAAGGGTGTCAGTTGTTATATTTTTAAGATTGTTTGTGCGGCCAACAGAATATTTTGCATCAGTATATTTGAATGCACTCATTTTTTAATTTGTTTTAAAAAATGTTTGTAACAATAACAACTCAAGACCGCCCTTCGTTTTTAGAACATGCTATTAATAACGAATGCGGAACCAGAACGGTCGCGCTCCATGAAATATTCTACAAAGTCGTATGGTTTAATATAAGCAAAGCCAAGGAGAATAATAAGATTAAAAAAGTTAATAATAGAGGAACATTAGTTAGCCAGTTAACCATACCTGATGGTTATTACGGGTTTTGCTCGCTAAAAGAAGCAATGAGTAACTTCGACATTGCTCTCAACTTAACAATGCAAATTTGACAACAATGTTGACATTCAAACCTGAAAAAGAAGAAGTAGGTTACTATTTTGATGGAGAGCTAGCTAAAATGTTAGGCTTTGCAACTGACAATCGGGACATTCATAGTTTTAGAGGGTTTCGCCAGACAAAACTACTTATGAGGGAGAAAATCCGCTCGATCTTGCATTACATTCATTACTCTATGTTCATTTGGATGAGCTAAGCACTGATGAAAACTTATATGATGGAAGGCCCTCTACTGTTCTAAGAGCTCTGCCGTCAGGGAAAGCTGCATATTGCGATTATGAAATTATACAATTCCCTAATTTACAGTTTAAAAGATTAGTTTGTGGGAGGGTCGGATCATTTAATATAAAAATCAAAGACAAAATGGGGAAAGTCGTAAATGTGATAACCTGCACATTGTTTTGGAAATAAAATAATAAACTGTACTAAAAATGTCGCGTGGGCCAGAAGAATCAGGAGTTACATTAGCGCCTGTAAGGTGTATAACTTTAGAATTAAAAGACCTTGCAGACGTTGCGGACTTTGAACAAAATGGTGGATAGGCGCTTTGTATGGTTTTGAGTACACTAAAGACGGTGATTATAAACGCAAAGAGGTTGGCGACAGCAAAAAGTTTCCTAAACTAGAACAACTGCGCAATCTAGAGGCAAATAATGTTGGCCAGTATGAAATAAAATAGTTCGAAAACCTGACCTCAAATGGCACTTAGAAAACCCAAATTTTGAATGGGAAATAAAATTTGAATTCATAAGCCCATTTACATTTTTAACCATCAAAAAAAATTTCAGAAAAGCATTCAACTCTGGCCCTTTACATGTAAGTCTTATGCCGGACGACAATAGTCGGAAAGAGATTGAAATAAAGCCGTATGGGAATAAACAGTACATCCTCCACAGAAAGAGAAACGGTTTTAAAAGATGCTTCTACAAAATTACAATTCATTCCACAAATGAAATTAGGAGATGCGTTCACAATGATATTTGAAATTTCTGTCTTAAAAGATGTGAAGAGGAATGGGGTTGTGGGCGTTAGTGACGTCCTTCTAAAAGGAATTCTAATTAGCTGGCAAAACTTAGACGTTGACGTCTTAAAGTTACTGTCGTCGTTCTTAACAATGGTGAGGATATTAAGGTCATAACAACAAGCAACAAAATCAATATTAGTCTAAATAGAAACAATCTTACAGAACTGAATTGGATTAATCTTACACATTTAGGCCTCGTAGGGTTTTATTATACTGAACAAGTTTTGACGGAGAGTATGATAAAAATAATAACTGGATTAGATTAAGTTCTGTTATAAAACTATGGAGCAGTTAAACTTTATAACAAAAACTCCCCATTGCTCATTGATTTGTGGGCAGACTGGCTGTGGAAAAAAAAAATATTTATCCTCGACCTGTTACAAACAGTTTATCGCTATAATTTTAATCATATTGTGGTTTTCTGTCCAACACTTAAATGGAACAAAGCATATCATGATAGAAGGTTTATATGGACAGATGATGACATATATTTAGTTGATCCTAGCAATAAACTGAGTGAGTGTTTAGAACAGTTTTATAGACAGTTTGAAGGGAACGCAGACACTATTTATTATAGATGACTGTTCGGCAGAAAGAGACATAGTTAAAAAGAGAAACACTTTGTCGAAACTAGCTTTCAGCGGAAGACATGCTGGGATAAGTGTGTGGATTTTATGCCAGAAATATAACTCGGTTTTAAAAGACTTTAGAGAACAGTTAAAGACTGTAGTTTTATTTCACATGAAAGACAGAGACTCATTTGAAGAATGTTTGCGCGAAAATGATGTTATTGAAAATGATCAGGAAAAACATAGGATTAAACAAAAACTGAAATCTGAAAAGTTTAGTAAATTAGTATTAAAAACGGATAACCCTACACAGTATGTTTGTTTGTAGATAATCGTTATTTTTTGGTTATTGAAGCCTTACTTGGCAGAGAACGGGAAATTACCAATCCTGGGTTACTTTCGCCCGAAACTGGGTGAGGGGCGGAAGTGGCCAGGATTGGTATTTCCCCGTTCTCTACTGTTCTTTCAAAGGATCCTTGTCCAGAAAAGTTTCAGATGGCTTTTGGAGAACGAAAGCTGCAAGAAGATGCTGGAGCGCATCGCAGACATTAAAGAGTCTGTTCGTCGGGGAGATCTGGGGAAAACAGCGCAGTTCTGGATCAGTTACATGGACCGAGTTGGTTGGTTCTTCAGCTCCAAAGGGCGACCAAAGAAAACCCAATTTTGATTTGCATTTGGAAAGTCTCCAAGACATGTGCAAGCTATTTTTCAGCTACGACCACCAAAACTATGCGAAGTACACTGTGCTGTACCTCTTGTCAATGATGAACCTGACTGTGGCAAATCCAGAAGCAGACAATCTTCTACGGAAGAATGGATTCAGTGTCAACAGATCAGATGTGCCAACATCAAGATGTGCAGTCGACATCACTATCGAACAGACAATCAACCGCCATGCTAAATCACACGGAGGAAATAGTAGGCTTCAGCAGGAAATAAGATGCCTACTACAGATGGTGCCTCACTAGGCATATGAGAGGTTCCTACCAGCAAGCAGCATTGGCATTTGCAGGTCTTGACACTCAAGATAACACTTCACACAAAGATCTCAGACCTTCTCAGATAGCAGAAAGCGAGGAAAACATAAAGAACGTGGTGACTCCCTTTTGGCAATTACCTGAAACCATTTGAAGTGGAGACCAAGAGTTCCTTGTATTGCTTATCGTCAGGTGCACCAGTTTCAAAGGAAACAGAGCAAGATCTGTTAAATGCAACCAAAGCTGAAGAGGATGCTATGAACACTTTCATTCAGGAACGGATCATTGACAAGTCAAAAAGTTTCAATGACCAATCAAGAAGCTGAACCTTAAAACCTTCCCCAGTGCAGCAAAGTCAGCTAAAGTCACTGCAAAATCAAAGAAATCCAAGAAGATCACAGCTGAAAGCAATGTCGTTGGCCAGCTCATTATTCTTGAAGTGCAACACAACATCAACCTGGAGAGGATGCTTTGCTTCCCACTTGGCCCAGTTTCGTGGCCTCTTGCAACTGCAGATGGAGCACCGGCCAAAACAGACAAGTCAGTTCTTCTGCACTTTCTTGAAAAAGACGTTCTCTCGCAGAAAGCCATGTCCAAACACCAACACCTACATCATTGATGGAAATGCAATGTACCACGCACAAGTTGCTATTCGGCCCACTTTTGGGGAACTAGCCGAAGACATGTTTGAGCAACTTCCAAAGGACCCTTTTGTGTGCACTTTGTTACAGATTCGTACCATCCACAATCTGTGAAAGGCTTGGAGAGAGTTAGGAGGGGATTATCTGACAGATATGAGATCAAAGGGCAAGCACCAAGAACGCCAAGGGAGTGGAGCAGTTTTCTTTCAAATGATCAGAACAAACAAAACCTCACATAATTTCTTCTGAGTCAATGGAAAGAAGATAAGTATGCCACAAAATTACAAGGACGAGAGGTTCTCTTTGTTTGTGAAAACAAATGTACACGTCTCATTTCAGATGGAAGGACATCAGAAGTGACAGAAGTACGAGAACTTTGCTCTATGCATGAAGAGCTGACACTAAAATAGTTCTTCACTGCTTGCATGTTGCTGCTCACTCATCTGTTGACTCTATCATCTGTGTACGTTCTCCAGACACAGATGTCTTGGTCCTCTTGTTAGAGTTTGTGAAGGACACACCACAGAAAGTATTCTTTGTCACAGGCGTCGGTAACAAGAAGGCTGATTGATGTGAAAGGTGTGGCAGAGAAAATGGGACAGGAGATGTGCTCTGCTCTGCCAGCAGTTCATGCATTCAGTGGTTGGGATACACAAGTGCATTTTTCAGGAAAGGGAAGATTACTTTGATGACAACTCTTAGGCAGAATCCAGACTACCTTGACATGTTTGGTCAGCTTGGACTTTCTGAAGATTTACCTAGTCAGGTGTTGACAAGTTGGAACAGTTCACATGTCTTCTCTACAGAGGTCGGCAATCTACCACTGATGACATCACAGACCGCGCCACGAGAAGTTCCTGGAGCGCTTCAGAACCAAGCAAGGAGTACTACTAAAAAAATTCAATGGCATGGACATGAGACTTTTGCCTCTGTGCAAAGACTTGTTGCAAATGGACATTAAGAGAGTTAACTTCCAAGTGATGATTTGGAATCATGCAAGCATTGCCAAGCCGACGCTTTCTTCCCAATCGACAATGGATGGGAACACAGAGAAGGCCATCTTGATTTCAAATGGACGTCAGGCCATCTGATGCCTCAGGGATTGGTGGACGTCCTGCTCGAAGTCCCAGAGCAGCCAGAGGAGGACGATGAACTGCCCGAGGCGATGAATCTGACTGACTTTGTCTTTTCAGATTAGGTTCTGTCTGCCTTGTCATCAGACATTGCACGTATACCTGTGTCAGTTCTTTTAACTGTCTGTGTTACATCATTGGAACCCATGATAAAAGAGGACTTTCTGGCAGTGTGCATCATTAACTAATAAGACCAACAAGCATGCGAGAGAGAGAGAGAGAGAGAGAGAGAGAGAGAGAGGAGAGAGAGAGAGAGAGAGAGAGAGAAAGAGAGAGAGAGAGAGAGAATTGAGATTCATGTTAAATTTACATTTACTTTGGAAATGCCTGTTAAAAATATCTGAAGTTTGGAATGTCAAAAATGCTGCAAATGAAAATGTTTGCTGTTGTTCGTCTTAAAATGTTTTCAGCAGATATGGAATGTATAGATGTATCCATCTTTATCAAAGATTGCACGACAGTACGTATTTGTATTCACATTTGTTTCAACTCTGTAAGCATATATACAGTACTAGTTGCGAAACCTCAAATTCTAGATATTTCTGGAATATTCTAATCTTTGCTTCTTGGATTATTTTATGTTACATGTAGCATTTTTATATGTTTATTATATCTAAGGATATTAGCACAAATGGATACCTGTTCAGTATACACATACTTGAGTTTGCAGAATTCCGTTTAACATTACATATTGCCAGTCAACATGACTTTAAGGGAATATTTTGATTTCTTTGCTCAAATTACATTCAGCAATTGTGAAGTGAACACATGATGGGATTTCTTTTACATGTTTTAATCTGAGTAACAGACTGATTTATTCTTTTGATGTTGAGTAGAGTTTCAAAACGTGCTCGAAACTAGTGAAATTTACCATCACTTAAAGTTTTTTTTTTTAAAACCCAAAAATGGATGAAAATGATTTTGCTGTTGTTGCTGATCTGTTTAAAGCATTTCTAAACAATACGGCATCCGAAGTTGAGTATCAGAATAGTGTTAGCTATGACTTATTGGTACTATAATCTACGCTGTTAATTGACGTTTTCGCACCGTATATCGCTACGTATTTCAGACACCACAATATACTGCCACCAGATACGACTTGTAGACAAGCAGAAATGAAAAGCGCATATATAAATCTACTAAAAAATATTGCCAACAAAACTCCCTCATAGGGTAAAGGGTTTTCACTTTCTGGCCCATGGTCTATTTATGTGACGTCGCTCTTTTTCGGTTTGGTGACTGAGTACTTAATAATATCGAACGGTTTCTCTCACTCAATAACTTTGGATTTATGGTTTGAAACGACCTGTTAATTTTAAATATGTATGATAAATTGAGGACTGTCATAAAATTGCGTACAGGCACAAGAAGCTCGGTTGCTCGTCGCAATGATTAATTCCATGAACTTTGGTTCCATTCCATCTTCGTTTAATCGTTTGGGATTAACTGATGCAGTTGAAGAATGAATTTGACAGACGTGTGAACACCTTGGATGAAGCCCAGGCTAGCGTTGAGTTTGAACATAATGCATCCGA
>CM031622.1:9644710-9657996 GCA_018398815.1 Conus ventricosus
CTGGGTAAGTGGTTTTAAGTAGTTCGTACAGAAATTCTAACATCAATAACTTCGACAACTCTAATACGTAAACAAACACGGCTTGTCCACTTAACATCCTTTTCTCATCAAGCCAACCACTTCGTAAATCTTCTAAGTCTTGATTTAGTTAGAGCAAACTTAATTGCTTGGTTTTCTTTTGTAACTAATTTTACATCTTTACGTTTGTGTGGATTTTCCATAGTTTTGCCAAAACAGCTGTTGTTCATCAGTTTAAAGAAGTCTTTTTCTGAAGCATCAGTGGCTTGGTTCTAAGATCAGTATACTTCTTGATGTATGGTCTCATAAAGGCTTTTGGTCACAGATAATTATTCTGTGAACAGCTGTCAGTTTCAACCCGTGTCTTAAGTAAAACTGTAGGAGTCTGTAATGACACACATATTTAGTTTTGTGCCTAAGATTGGGAACAGGTTTAGGCGTTCTGTGGGCTCATCTTTAATCTTTCTGCAGCTAGGGGGTAATCGTTGTGGAGATCGTGTAATTCTTTAGGATATTCTAAGTCTACTTCCAAGATTAGTCCTGCTGGATTATCAGGCGAAAGCTGTGACAACACACCTAACACAGTATTGACATCATGAGGTCCTTTTATCATTTTAAAGTTTCTAAGTGGGAGTGGCTGGCTCATGGCCCATCCATGCAGATTGTTGGCGTCTAAGTACATTAGATAGTTGGATGGTTTAGTCAGATCATAATCATCTAAATATTTGTTGTTGGCTTTGCAGTAAGGATGTGAGGCCATGCTAATGCCTCCCCTTAGCCCATCTTCAATCATCGAAGTATGGTAAATCAAAATTAACTCAATTTTGATGTTTGTAGACTTTAAGAAAGCATCCCAAGAAAGTCCAGGCGCAGAGATGTAATGTGATGAGTCTAGACAGTAATGTTTCATGCATGTAGATCTGTAATTCTGAAAGACGTCTGCCAATAAACACACGTCAGCCATCAAGTAATGATCATGATAATCACCCATTGTTTCACAGTGTAATTCTGTCCAGGCTTTCTGAGCGTATTCATATTCAACATCAGTTATGTCTTTGCCTCTAAGACTAGAAAAGAAAGCGCCTTTAGGGGAAGTGAGTCTTCGTCAAACCTGTCCCACGAGTTCTTGTATTCATAAGGATAAACTCCATTGCGCACTAAATATGGGTCAAAGTATTGTTTAGTGATTGGAAAGTCTTGTAGCGATCCTGCTAACTTATCCAAACTTGCCATCAGATGTTGGGCAGAGTCATTAAAGGATAAACAATCGAGAGTAAAAGTCATGTACTTTTCTGAAGACTGTGCAATGCAGGTAACCCTCTTATATTCAGAAGTCACTGCTTGCATGATAAAATGAGAATCGTAGCCTCGTAGGTTATGAAAGAAGACAGGTAGTTTCCATGTCTTAGGATCAACCTTAAGTTGAAGATTACAATTGTTGTGAACTTTCCAGTAATGATCGTGGTCTCTTACTGTCACGTCTTTACTGTTAGGTGTTAGCTCTAAGCCGCAAATCCAGCAGTGTGTAGATGAGTCATAACGTTCTTGGTCTTCAGGAGTCATAACAATGTCTGAAAGATTTAGTTGGTTGGATAACTGATTGCGAAGTTGTTTCATCTGCTCTAAAAATCTACTAGCTGCGTTGGAACCTCTATAAATCTCAGGTGTCGTGTGTTGACCGTCTGACCTTACAACAACAAACGCATAAGAACAGATCTGATGGTGGGTTAATAAGGTTGTTTTTTGTTCTTGCTGTTGTGGACCGTAGTAGTGCGGCAAGATTGATTCAAAAAGGTTGCACTTTTTTTTGCAGAAGTTAGTTCTTCTTCTTTTACTGTGGGGGTTTGCGACTTTGTTGTTAGGTATGGTGTTAGGTATTTGTATGCTAAAAACCCCCCAACAACAGCAGCAGCACCTAATACATAATGATACATCTTATTGCTTGATTGTATTGTTGTTAATTGCGATTGCGATTGTGTTTGTTGTTGGTGGCGATGTTGTTGACGGCAATGTTGTATTACTATCTAACAATTTTTGTTTTGTTGATTGGTTTGCCTTTCTCAGTCTGTCCCATTCAGCTAGTTTACGCCCGCCTCAACACGTCCAGGATTTTTAGTCTTATTAACATTACTCACTTGTGGTACATTCACTTGCGGTACATTCTGCTCCTGCGGAGGGTCCTGCGACGCCTTCTTCTCCTGATCGCTCATTTTTTTATTGCGATTAAATTTAATATGATCAAAATTAATATGATTAAAAGTAATTAATCCCATGATGAATGGGCATAACATCATCCCAAATCTGTAATACATGTCACATGCAAGAGTTTCTAGGGACTTGTTTAAAACCAGATCTTGTGATAAGTCATATTTTAAATCTTCTTCTGAATCAACTGGCGCCATCTTACTTACTAACTTAGCATATAGACTAATCATTGTCTGCCCCACCGATCTAACCATATTTGACCCTAACTGTGCTTCGTACCTAGCGTAGTACTTCTCAACGTCTGAAATAGACAATTGCTGAATCTGTTCGGCACTTAGTTCAACACCTAAATACTGTTTAGTTTTTCCACACGCAGCCAGAGAGTATAATCTTTCTTTATGGCAGTGGTCTGCTGAGTAGCCTACGGAGTAGTTTGCTTGCTCCTCACACTTTAATAGTTCGTCACAATCCATTTTAAAAAGCAATAAAAGTAATATAATACTTTTAAAACCATGAGTTTAACGCTGGTTAATTATGCAGTGCCTATTGTTGGTGTTATAGTTTATTCAACCCTTGCAAAATGTTTGTTAGGAGTGAAAAACAGATTATTAATACGATTTTTTTTTTTTTTTTTTTTTTTTGCTGTCCCAACCTCTGCACCACCTCAGAGGCAGTGTACCCACGCCGCTCATTCTGACACCCCCGTCAACAGCCACAGCTCGGTCGGCCCCACAGCAGCCCCGGCACCTGCAATCCACTGGGGGCAGTCAATGTCAAGTCGTCAAGAGGCAACCCACCGGAGGAGACACTGCACTGCTGCCGAGTCACTTCGGTGGTGTTCAGTGGCGCCTGTTCTGATCTAACATACGCAGGACGCCACCTACTAAGCCCCCTACTGACGACAATAATTGCTTAGTCGCGGAGCCGGCGTGAGTGAGCTCTCCCTCCGGAGGGCACCACAACTTCTGTCCAACGACAGCCCCCCATGGACTCGCCGATACTGGTGATCCCGACGGAACCAAACCAAGGCCACAGACGTAGAGAGGACATCGAAACTGAGGTCACCATGAGAGCAGGGCATGAAGGGCCACAGAATTTGAGACTTTTTTTATGCTGATCGATGAGGATGAGGATGATTAAGATGATGCTACGGATTTCCATTTCGGTCTGAGACTACATGACAGGGCTGTACTCTACGCTTCCTTTCATAATATATCCCGGCGTCAACCAGGCCCGAGAGATACAGGCACCTACAGTGTTGGTCAGGAAATTTGAGCAACACTCTCAGAAACGCATCCATTAAGTGGATGAAACTCGACTGTGTGTCCCAGTCTTCCCACTGAGTCCGCAGCAAACTCAACTCTGGGTAGGAGCCCGGTCGGGGCAGAAAAACCCACATGACCCTGATGGGATTCGAACCCACGACCTCCCAGCCGGAGTCCGCGACGCTAACCACTTCGCCACGGCGGCTGGTATTATTAATACGATTTACCACTCTGCTGTAATTAGCGGCTTAGTATAGGCTATAGCGTGTTAGCAAAAAACATGTTTAAAATGAGCCGCTGACCTAGGAAGGTTAGATATTGAGGATGTTGTTAAAGTTATAGTGTAATTACTGCAGGATTGCGTCAAAAGAGTTTCTTGTTACACAGGGGATTATCCCAGAAAATATTAATGCATAGAAAGATTAATCTAGAAAATATTGATTATAAAAAGACGTCTGGATTAGTTCTGATGGTGGAGGAGCCATTGTTATAGCTTTAGCCTTTTCTGGAAGCAATTATATGTTTAGTAAATTGAGGTCCGATGAAGAGAGAGAACGTCATAACAAGGCAATAGAAGATTTAGCTAAGGCAAGAGACGCTTATGAGAAAAAACGAATTGCTCACTTAGACTTTATTACTAAAAAGTTAAGAGAACAGGGACATGCAGAGCACACATTTACAGACGTTGATGGCGCAATGAATGAGTATTACTTAGTGACAGGAAAGAAGTTTCTAACATCGCCACCGCCAGAGCTGTCTGACTTTTATGAACCATCTGAGGAACAGAAGACTGCAGAGATAGTTTTTATTGCAGTTGGCATGACTTCAGTCTATCTTGTTGCTCACTTCTTGTGTAAAATAAAATGCATTTAAAATAAGGACAAAATATATATTCTCCTAAAGGGTATTGGAAAGGAAAGACTGCTATTGAAAAACTAAGTAAAGCTGCTAGAGTGTCTGAATCAGATGCAAAAGACTGGCTTTCAAACAGGCAATTTGGCAAATATATCTGCCTGCCCAAAAAGAATAATAAGGCCTAGATTTGTTAACTCAGTTCCAAATGACACTACCAGATGGACTTGTTTTATCTTCCACATGACAAAGTTAGAAGAAAAAAGTTTAAGTATGCTCTGACAGTTGTTGACATGGCTTCAAGATACAAAGACGCTGAACCTTTTAAACAATAAAACAAACTGGTGGTTTGCTTTAAAACAAATAAACATCGGGGCCCCTTAATACCAGAGCCCCGGGTTATGAGGAAAGATTTAAAGGTTTCGTAAACCACTTTTTTTAAAAACTCATTTACAGTAAAGGGGGATCCCGGGCAACCATCGACCCAAAAGCCCTTAGAAAAACTTTAATAAGAATCTAGCTGAACCCCTTTTTTTACCTATCAATATCACAGAAAAATTTAAGTAAGAACGCAACCAGAAGGGGTTAGGAATTGCCAGCAGTCTTACGACCATAACAATAAAAAATTAAAAGCCCCGGGCCTTAAACCATAAACGCAAAAAATTAAAAAAAAAAAAAATTATTTTACTGAAGTGTGAAAAGGTAATCAAAAACCTTGCCGTTGGATTAAAAGTAAGAACTTGTATGCTCCTGGGGGGCAGAAGGCTTTTAAATTAGACCCCACAGCCCCCTATGGAGCGGGATGTATATGAATTAAAAAATTTATAAAAGACCCCCCTGATTATTTTAAAGAGACTCTCTCTTCTAAAAGCCTCCCCTAAAAGATCGTTTGTTCGTGAAGACTGCAAGTTGCCCCCCCAAACACAGTAAGTTAAAAAAAAAAAAAATAGTATTTTATTTTTTGCTATACTTTTTTTTTTTGGCTTTTTTTGGGGTTTAACTGATCGGTGTTTGTTTTTCAATGTTCTTTTTTAATTGCATCATGTCTACCTTCGTAAAGTCATCTTCCCACCCCTTTTGAATTCAATTTTTTTTGTCGTCATAATCCCACCGCAGCCATAAGTTTCTGAAATTCTTTCGCCTGTAAGGTTTTCATCCTGTAATATTTTTTATTCTTAATCTTAAGAACAAAGTTTTGCTGATCTAGGGCTACAATGCAGCGGCTTTTTTTTGGGAAAAATTTTTTTTAAATCAGCATTTACAATCATAACAGGGCGCCTAAACCAAAACCCAAAGGCCTCCTAACTAAAGGGGCGGGCGCCCCACCCCAGTCAAAAGAGCAACCAGACCCACACTTACGCTCTACACGAGAACCGAAATTACATAAAAAGAAATTTAAAGCTTTAGAAATTTTTCTTTCTGAAACCCCTATACTTACCAAGTCGCTTCTATTTCCTTTTTAAATTCATTTTTGTTTTTAAAAACCTAAACTTTGAATCTCCATTTTTAATCAAATTAATTTTTTTTTAATTACTTGTACATATCCTTTTTAATTCTTCGGCAGCATTTCATTAACAAGAAAAAACCAATAAAACAACATACTTAATGAAAATAAAGTCGAGTACTTTTATTTGCTTGCAACCATCACAGAAAAACCTTTTCAGATGATACAAGGGGGTTAATTTCGTCCCGTTTTTAGAATTTGCAATAACGAGTTTAAAGGGGGGGGCACCAAATTTTTTCACCCTTTTAATTTGTTCCCTCTGAAAACTATGTTCTTGAAAAACTATAACGCCCCCCTGGGAGAAAAAAATACAAAAAAATCATCGTCTTTGCCAAGGTGACTGCAGCGTTGGGTAAATTCTAACCCAACAGTGTCCCCCCCCACTTCGCTAAGGTCTTTTTTCTCTGTAGCATATATTCAGAACCCTGCTTATTTTTTAAATCTGTTTTTTCGTTTGTTCCGGGAACCCAGGCTAACAAAAAGGACCGCGTTCAAACCTTTCAAAAAATTGTTTTTTTTGCAAAGTATACCTTGGGCTTCGACTAAAATTTTAATTTCCCAAGAAAATTCGGAACAAACCCCCAAAGGCATTCCTCTTTTATGAAGTTTGTTTTCATGTTTGAAAAAAAATCGTTTCCCCTTTAAATTTCTTATTCTTCTAGGTGGATATGGCTGTTTTTTTTGTTTTAAATTCTGTTTTTTTTTAAACCCCCATCATCTTGTACTCAAATGCAAAACTTTTCCTCACTCCATTAGATCAAACTCGGTGTGTCTGCTAGTTTTTTAGCTCACTGCAGTGCATTAGGGCTAGCTGCGTTTTTTGATTCGGCCCTCGAGACTTTTTTTTTTAATTTTAAAATTATAATAAAACAAATTTTATGGAAATCAATAATAAAAAATCTACAATAAACAAACGTATGAACGGGGGGGTCATCCGAAAGCATACCCTTAGCGTGTTTAATTTTTTCTAACTTCTCTTTATTTTTTTTATCTCATCTTTGCCCCTTTTTATAAATTTTCATTTAAACATTCTTCAAAACTATCTTTGCCTTAGGAAAACAATAAAACCGATTTTAACTGCGCAAAAGTTTTTAAAAGACAGCATTAATTTTGATTTAAAGCCACACAAAACAAAGGGCGGGCGGCCACAAAGGTTTCTTTGAAAAGTTTTCTTTTTCCCTAAAAAATGTCTCGTTCAGCTGAACAGTCTAAAATTAAACAGGTTTCATTTTCCCCTAAAATATCAAAAATTTTCTAAACAGTCGCTCATTTTTGTCGCTAGACAACTAGAAATAATTCTCGTCTGTCCAAATAAACTTCCTTTCTTTGTAAGACTTTTTGTGCTTAATGGTTGTCAGAAAAAACAATGTGCTCAAATAAAACCTTATTTTGTTTGTAAAAAATCAATACGAAGAAAGTTTTTTTCCCACACCCAGTAAACCTGGAAAGAAACAGTGCGGTCTTTTGGAAAACTTCAAACATCCTCTGTTTTTATTAGAAATTTCTTCTGCATTTTAATAAGCAACATCTTTTTGCCTGTTTTCTTCAATTTTAACTGAGCATCACAAACCATAAAAACATGCATTTTATTGGGGGGGTTTTTCCCTCGCTTTCTTGAATATTTTTTTTTATACCTTTCCCCACCCTTTTTCCACTTCCAAACAATCTGTTGTCAAATGTGGACAAATTTCAGCCAGCCCATATTTGGTTATTAATATCTTTGAGTCTTACACAAAAAGACAAGTTTTTTTTCATACACACAACTGCAGGGTCTCTTTTTCCTACCTCCACGAACAAATTTCATTTCACGAAGTTTGTGAGTAAAAGTCCGCACCCGAATAAAAACGATCAACTTGCCCTTTATTGCACAGTCAACCTTTCAAAATTTTGATTATAAAACACTTCTGATTCTCTAAAAAGGATTGTTTCTTTTAACAAAAACAAAAATTTCCTTTTTGCTCAGGCCCATTTAGATTAGTTTTAAAAGGGGTTCTCGCTTGTTTCTATTTCTGTAATGGGGTTTTATAACCATTTTATAATAAATAACCTTTTTACTTTTTACTGGGTAAGATTTTCGGCCAGTTTGGAGTTTTAAAAACATCAAAATCAAAAAAGTCACTACTGGGTATTTGGGTCCAACTTCAGACAAAACGACAGAAAAACCCTAGATTAAATTCAGGCATAATAAGTTTTTTCCCTTTTTGTCGCCTTGGGAATATGGGAAAAAACTCTTTTAAAAGCTCAAAATCTAGAGGGGTGCAGAATCTGTTTTTCCCAAAAGGCTTCTCTACTGCCCCATCTTTAACATCATTTTTTTCATCCTCCCTTTTTTTAACCTGTCTTTAGCCGTTTAGGGTTTTTATCCCTGATAAAATTTTCTTTTCTTTCTTTTGGGGCCCCTTTCAAATAAGGGGAAAAATTCTGCCCTCTTTGTACAAAGACTTCTTTGCCCTCCAGTTTAATTGCCTATTTTTAACGATTTCTCTGCCCATATTAGCAACAACATAAATTAGGGTTTGTTGATTTAATATCTATTTTAAATGAAAGTTTAGCATCCTGGGATTTTTAAAAACGCAGCCCAAAATCGGGAACTTAACTATTAAAGTTTTTTCGGCAACTGTTGATGGAGTATTTACACTAATTTCACTGCCCTTTTACCTTTTTTCCCCTGGGTTCCTTCTCTTTTCTGAAGGATCAAGGGCACAACCAATGATTGATTTTTTATAAAACAAAAAAGAAATAAAAAAAACAATGGCGAAGATTTTTACGCAATTGACCTGTTGGGGAGAAAAGAAATGAAGAACTAGGGCCCCCCATTGCAAGAAGACTTGAGAGCAGCCAGCCAAGGGGTAGGATTAAGCCAAATACGACGCTAGAAGAATTTAATCATTATATAGCCAAAGGGGGGAGAGCCCGAACACTTAGGGGTTTTTATTTTTCAACAAAAAAAAAACATTTGTATGTAAAACCATAAAGGAAAGAGTTACACTTCCCCAAAAACCCAACCCAACCCCCTTTTAAGCAGGGGCACAATTCTTAAGCTTCCGCTTTGACCAAAGGCAACTAAAATTTTTTGACAATTTAAAGGGCCGAGGCTGTTAGTCTTTACAGAACTTGGGGGAAAGTTCCAACACAACTAAAATACAAAAAATACCTCTTCAAAAATTAAAACGAACAGCAATGAACCAATACAGAAATTTAAACGATTTTAATGAGGAACACAATAAAAAAAAAATTGAAAATTCTTCATTGCCTATGCGTGAAATCCTGGGGGTTAATGAGGCTCTACGGACAAAAAGGGGTGAACTAACAAACAATTTGGGAAAACTTGGGGAGCTAGAGAGGAGAAGAAGAAGAAAAAAAAATAAACTGGCTGATGCAGATGATAACAATTTAGGGCGAGAAGAAAAGGCTAGAATACAGCAGAAAATACAAGATTTAATGCTACAAAGGGCGGCCAGGTTAGAAGTGCTGTCCACTAACAGAGCGCAGCTGGCATCACAAACAAGCAGAATAAGAGAAACTATAAAGAGAATACTTTATGAAAACACTACGCTAGCTGAAAGAATAAGGACTCTTTTCAGGGAACAGGGGATTACAATAGTAAGTATATTAACAGCTGTTGGGTTTGCTATCTCTACACTCGTTTATGCTTTAACCCGGCAGTGCACCAACCGGACCAGTAACTCCTCCAATGCCTCAGCCTGGTAAAAGTTGGATTAGAAAACAATTACATCATCTAGCAAACTTATTAAAGAAGTTAGCAGCTAAAGCGCTTGATGCTCTGCCTGGCATAATAGGCAGTGTTGTTAGTTGGGTTTTGTCTACTATAGGCAAAGTTGCTGGTTATATGGCTGACCATCTGTGGACATTAGGAGTGCTAGCTGCTGGATTAATTTTTAGTGAAATAAAGTATGGCCAATCCAGTAAAAGTTAAAAATACAACAAGGGCTGTCTTTTCGCTGGTATGACTGTCAGTGTGAGGTAGATCAACAGGCGGAGTGCTTTCTGGGCTGCTTCTGGCTGTGGAGCGCTTATAACTGGATCGCTTTCTTCAGGGCTGGGTACTTTTTTTAAAATGGACGGAGCAGGCCTTGTGTTTAAGCATTGATTGTGTCCTAAGTTTTGGTCGTCTCCAGCTATGAGGATTTCATTATTATAATTCTGTATCATGCCAATCTGTAGTCTAAGGTCAGAGGGTAGCATGTATAATCCATGACCTACAACACAGTCAACCTCTGACCTAGCATGTGCAAGAACGTCTTGATACCTTTGTATGCTGGCAGGCAAATCAACAGCAGAGTTAATAGCATCTTCTAAATTGGCTAGAAATTGTTTTCTGGCATCAAAGCCTGTAGATTGATCTACTATGCTAGACTTGGTCTGTGCTTGTGCTCCTAATAGACACCAAACGTACGTCCATATGGTGTCATTAAGCCTTTGCACTCCTGGCATTGTTAGGCCTTCACTTTCATCAAAGATAAATGTTGCCCAAGCATTAGGATGTTTTTGTTCAATTGACCCTAATCGAACTTGTTTGTCTGGTTGAAAAGAGGTGTGACCAGGCCAGTAGTGATAAGTATATTCTCTTTTTACACCCCACAAATACAATGTGCCTAACCCATGATTGCGGTCTAACTTTTGTCTAAAATCAGTTGAAGGATTAATGTTAAATTCGTTGCAGATTCTTTCATATGAATTATTGTCCATTGGGCTTTTAAATGGATTAAACGCATTGTCGCTGGGGAGGGGCACTTGTAGTTCAGTTAGTATTCGTCTGTACTGGTAATAAACATGAAAGTTATATACTGACCTTACTAAAAGATTGGGATGGTTTAAATGGTTTGCATATGAAACACCGCAGCCAGTAGTTGTGCAGTAAACGGCAAAATTTAACTGATTCTGGTAAAACGTCATAGGGCGGGAGACCATGCTGATGGCACTCTATCATTATTTATTGGCGGATTTAAATATTTAGTTAGTGGGTTTACAAGCCTGACTTGAAAGCCATATGATTCATCTACTGTAATGGTTAGTAAACTGAAGTCCAAAGATTAGGGTTATAAAACGCTCCTACATTATAAGTGGCACTTTCGTTATATTTAAAAGGTTCCATTTTTTAAATAGTTTTTAAAATAGTTATAAAAAGATGTACATCTATATAAACCAACAAAACAAAAGTGTGTTCTTAACGTACCCAATTAACAATAGGCGCGGTAATTATAGGATTGCCCTTAAGGAAATTGGTTTTAAAGTAAAATGGTTTAACATATCTGAAAGAGCTAAGAATGAGTGGATGTTAAGGACGAACAAGGCAATCTATTAAAACATTTAAAAATACCCGATGGTTACTACAGCTTTTGTTCTTTAAGAGAAGTATTTATCAATTTTAACATTAAGTTAAAAATTAATGAGGCAAATCTTATAATTACTATGAATTTTCCAGAAGAAAAAAGGGAATACGTTTTTCCTAGAAGCCTTGCTCGAATTTTAGGCTTTTATGATAGTGGTGAAACATATCATTTTAAAACACATATGTACTTAAAAAGCGGTCTTTATGAGTATGTTGGTAGTAGACCAGCCGATTTTCTCATGTACCCAATGTTGTATGTCTATTTAGAAGAGTTAAAAAGAGACTGCAATTTCTTTAATGGGCAGCCCTCTACAGTTCTACGAGCACTGCCGTCAATTACGGCAGGGTTTTGCGATTATCAGTTATACAGGTTTGGCGGAGACAGTCATTTTAAATAATTAGTTAACTTAGACATAAATTCATTAAATATAAAAATAACTAGCCAAGATGGAAAGCCGGTTGTTTGTTCTGATTTATTAATAGTGCTGGAAGTAGAAGTACGCACTGTAAGTCATTAGATTTTTATATTATGGGAGAGAATGTCTTTATGCGGGTTCGCGATCCCCAGATCTTATCTTGCACGTAAGCCCCCCCCCACCCCCCACCCCCATTTTAATGTGCTGATTACGTCAATTTTTGCAGTTTTTACATGTTAATTTTGTTTAGAAACAGACGCTAATTTTGGAAAAAATCAACATCAGATGGACGTGATATGTATGTAAAAAGGGGGGTTTTCGTGCAAAATAGGATGGGTGAGCGTGAACCCGCATAAAGACATTCTCTGGTGTAGAAAGAAACATCATGAGAGAGATACAGAGCGCTAACATCTCTCATTTTTGCTGTAACTGTAAGCGGTCTTCCAGCGGTCTTCCAGCTCTGGCAGCACGTGGTCAAATTTTGGTTGCGCCGCAGTTTAGGCAGCCAGTGGGCTGCCAGAGGCTTTATTCACAGTTATTCCGTCTGGTGTGGGGCCTGGTGTTGAGGATGGTGGTAGGACCAATGGCAGACGTTGTTTCGTTCTGGCCAGAAGCTATGCAGTTAATTAGTGATGACTTTTAAGAAATAGCTATGGGCATTGTTGCACTTGCTGTGGGAATGTAGTTTGTTGCTTTGTTGTCACTAGCGCTGCTTTCCATTTAAAATTTGTTTATGTTGTATTATGTGTCTGGTATAAGTCGTGAACATGTCTACTTACATTGTAATGTCCCAGTCTGATGTTGGCTGTTCAACTGGTTACACACCACAGGGACTCTACATGTTTTGTCAGATCAGTATACAATTTATGGTTACACACCACAGGGATCCAACATGTTTTGTCAAATCAGTATACGATTTATGGTTGCACACCACAGGATCCTACATATTTTGTCAGATCAGTATACGATTTATCTAATGCTGTTGTACTGCATTGTCGCTCCTTTGTTTGTTTTGTGTGGGGAGTGACTGATTTGAGTGCAACTGGGTCTGCGAAATAGCCGGAGTTACTCCAATTACGTACTTCATGTCCTAAGTGTGGAGAATGAAGTGATCTTATAGAATTCATGCTAGACAAGGAGCCTAAAGGATGTGTGCGAAATGCGCCAATCGTCAATTGTTTAGAATTGAAACGAGCTGTATTCCGTATATTTGAAAACAAGCTATGCTTTTTTTCTTTTTTTTGCGGGGGGGGGGGGGGGGGGGGGGGGTGCTGGGGGAGGGGGCTGTGCCATCTTCTGTGCCACCTCAGTGACATTGCATTCACGCTCCTCATTCAGCATCCTGGAGGGATCGAACTCGAATTTGGAAGCAGGCCTGTTTTTTCCCCCTAGCGTCTGTTTCGTGTTTCATTATAGCAGTATTGCAAATTGCATCAAAGATTTTTAAGTGGACTGCACGCGAGGAAAGTGGAAACACCATTTATGAATTTTGCTAACATTCAGTTCGCTTTTGATCAGTAACGTTGTGCAATGGTGAAGTGTTTTTATCGAGATGTGTTTAATGACAACGGAAACAAACTATCAAGAGGCACACTGTTCACGTTACTTTATGTTTTTTTTTATATGGATACAAGGAATACTAAGGTAGGGCAGAGAAAAGAGGTGTGGGGAAA
>CM031622.1:9666130-9713630 GCA_018398815.1 Conus ventricosus
CTTCAAAAACCAAAAAACGATCAAAACAACTGTGTAGGTTATCCGTTTTAATACTAATTTAAAAACTTTTCAGATTTTAGTTTTTGTTTAACCCTATGTTTTTTCTTGATCGTTTTCAATAACATAAATTTTCGCGCAAACATTCTTCAAATGAGTCTCTGTCTTTCATGTAAATAAACCAGTCTTTTAACTGTTCTCTAAAGTCTTTTAAAACCGAGTTATATTTCTGGCATAAAATCCACACACTTATCCGATCATGTCTTCCGCTGAAAGCCAGCTTTGACAAAGTGTTTCTCTTTTAACTATATCTTTTTCTGCCGAACAGTCATCTATAATAAAGAGTGTCTGCGTTCCTTCAAACATTTTATAAAAGTATTCTAAACACTCACTCAGTTTAGTGCAGATTAACTAAATATACTCATTGTCTGTCCATATAAACCTTCTATCATGATATGCTTTGTTCCTTTTAAGTGTTGGACAGAAAATTACAATAGATAAAAATTTATACGATAAACTGTTTGTAATAAGTCTAGGACAAATATTGTTTTTCCACAACCACCCTGCCCACAAATCATTGAACAATGAGGGATTTTATCATAAAGTTTAACTGCTCCATAGTTTTATAACAGAATTTTAATCTAATCCGTTATTAATTTTATCATACTCCCGCAAAACTTGTTCAGTATAATAAAACCCATGAGGCCTAAATGGTAAGATTAATCCAATTCAGTTCTGTAAGATTGTTTCTATTTAAGTCAACATTGATTTTGTTGCTTGTTGTTATATCTTAATATCCCACCATTGTGAAGAACGACGATGGTAACGTTAAGGCGTTAACTCTAATTTTTTGCCAGCTAATTTTAAATTTCCCTTTTTATAAGGACGTCACTAACGCCCACAACCCCATCCCTCTCCCACATCTTTAAAAGACAGAAATTTTTATCATTGTGAACGTGTCTCCTAATTTCTGCTTGGAAAGAACTGTAATTTTGTAGAAGCTTTTTTACAACTGTTTCTTTTCTGTGGAGGATGTACTGTTTTTCCCATACGGGCGTTATTTCAATTTCTTTCCGACTATTGTCGTCCGGGCATAAGACTTACATGTAAAGGGCCAGAGTTGAATGCTTTTTCTGAAACTTTTTTGACGGCTAAAATATTAAATGGCTTATGAATTCAAATTTTATGTCCCATTCTAAATATGGTTCTAATGCCATTTGAGGTCAGGTTTCGAACTATTTATATTCATACTGGCCAACATTATTTGCCTCTAGATTGCGCAGTTGTTCTAGTTTAGGAAACTTTTGCTGGCGCCAACCTCTTTGCGTTATAATCACCCTCTTTATTGACTCAAAACCATACAAAGCGCCTATCTCACCGTTTTGTTCAAAGTCCGCAACATCTGCAAGGTCTTTGAATTCTAAGGTTATACACCTTACAGGCGCTAATGTAACTCGATTCTTCTTGCCCACGTGACATTATTTTTAGTAACGTATTATTTTAATTCCAAAACAATGTGCAGGTTTCTCAACATTCACGCCAACTTCCCCCGCTTTGTCTTTGATTTTTATATAAATATCCGACCCTCCCACAAACAAATCTTTTAAAACTGTAAATTAGGGAATTGTATAATTTTCATAATCGCTATATCAGCCTTCCCGCTGACGGAAGAGCTCTTAAGACAGTTGAGGGGGCCTTCCATCATATAATTTTCATCATTGCTCAGCTCATCCAAATGAACATAGAGTACTGAAAGTAATGCGAGATCGAGCGATTATTCTCCCTCATAAGTAGTTTTGTTGACTATCTCTAAAAACTATGAACGGCCGATTGAGGGCAGTTGTAAAGCTAACATTTTAGCTAGCTCTTTATTCAAAATATTACCCTACTTCTTCTTCTTCTGTTTGAAGGTCAACCATTGATTTTTTCAGATTCGCATTGTTTAAGTTTGAGAGCAATGTCGACGTTACTCATTGCTCTTCAGCGAGCAAAACCCGTAATAACCATCAGTATGGTTAACTGGCTAACTACTTGGCCTCTATTAATTAACTTTTTTAATCTTATTATTCTCCTTGGCTTTGCTTATCTTAAAACTCATAACGACTTTTGTAGAATATTTCATGGAGACGCGACCGTTCTGGTCCGCATTCGTTATAAAAGCATGTTCGTAAAAAACGACGGGCGTCATGATTGTTATTGGTACAACATTATTTAAAACAAATTAAAAATGAGTGCATTCATATATACTGATGCAAAAATATTCTGTTGGGCCGCACTACAATCTTAAAAAATATAACAACTGGACACCCTCGACATTTCTGTGACCCAGACTGACAACCTTTCATAAAAAGTGATACGCCATTAAACAGATATCATATAACACCCCTGTTAAAAAAAGACTACATCGCAAAAGTGTGGTTTCAGTCATCCGAAAGCAGTTTTATCAGAACCAGTTTAAACTTTTGCTGTGTTTGTGCATCAACTGGGTTGGAGTGTCGTATGATGACACTTAAATCCATCCTGATCCTTTGGTGAGGTCATGTATAGATTTCCTTTATTCCACTTCATACGTATTTGACTGAACTGGTGGGAAAACTGCAAGCACCATTACCAAAATGACAAACCGTTTAAATCCATTTAGCAACAATAGACTTGAAGGCCTTTGAAAGAATCTGTAAACGAATTCAATTTAACATCAAGACAGACTTAAGACAAAAGTTGGACCGCACTCCAGGGCTTAGCACGCCATATTATTGGGCGTGCACAGAAACTATAACTAGACTGGAAACCTCCTTACACATCTTTCTCTTCAGGCACAGCTGTTCACCTCGGTCCAATAGAGCCAAGCATAAAACAGCATGGACAACATTTTATCTTAGACACTCTAAGGGCCTAACTAAAGCAGGAATAGAACGAATAAATGAAACTCGATTCGTCTTACGTTTTGGTTTTTGCTAGGTACACAAGCACAGGCAAGATCCGAGTCATAACTGATCCTTCTACTGGCTTATGAATCACAAAAACAATACTTAGCAAATGTTAGAGAGGATGCCATTAATTCTACAGTTGATTACCTTCAAGTATACAAAGGAACCACCAAGATGTTTTACATACGCAAGATCAAAAGTAGACTTTGCTGTTGGCACTGTTTATACATGCTAACCTTCTGACCATCAGACTCCAGGTAGGAACAATAATAAACTACAACAATGAAATTCTTGATTGCAGGAAATGAACAAAGGTCGGTCAAAACGACATAAATTCTGAGGCCAGTTAATATTGCAACAGTAAAAAACAAGAATGACCACCCCAAGAATAAGTCATCCAATCCCGTGGCCAAAGCCCAAAGGCCCATTTTTGAAGCTCAAGCAAAGCACGCGGACGTCTGTTCGCGATGACCATGAATATGCAAAGACAGCGCTTGTTCTTGATAACTGGCCTAGGATACTTGTCTTTATCATACTAAAAATTAACCCAACTATTAAGAGAACTAATGTCTCATGCAGTGCTTCGGCCATAAAGCCAACTACTTTTGCTTGGCAGCAGACAAAAGCACCAGCTAACAAAACCCCCTAATATACCCGTAAAGAGTCTATAGCTTTACCGGCTAATTTTTAATAAATCCGCAAGATGATCAAGCTGTTTTTTTTACCACATGATTTATCAGGTGGAGGCGATGGCGGTGGAGGCACTGAAACTTTGACCACCGTCGCCTGTAAATAGCAACACCAGAGTACTTTATTGTCAAATCCTAAGGCCGTTATAACGCTTGCTAAGTTGACTCCTTGCACTCTAAACAGTGTTTCTTATTCTTTCTGCCAGCGTTGTGCCTTCAAATAAAATTCTTTGGATAGTTTCTCTTATTCTGCTCACTTGTTTGTAATATTTTCGGATAGTAGACAACGCTTTTCTAGTCTTGCTGATCTTTCTTGTTCAGATCTTTTAGTCTTTGGGTTATTCTTACTTTAATATCAGACCCAAAGTTGGCGTCATCAGCCTTCAAACGAGTTTTTCTTTTTCTCTTTTTAAATGCTCATCTATTTCACCCATTTTGCTAAATAGTTTGTTAATTCGCCTCTGATGCTTCTTAAAGCATGATCAAGGCCGCTATTTCTCTGCATGGAGCTCGGGAATCATTAATTGTTTTTAACGCTGTTTCTTCGGAAAAAACTGGTTTCTGCATGCCTTACTTTGTCCGCTGTTTGACTTAAATCTGAAGTTCCATGTTTTGAATTTGGTTATCTGTTTGGGATTCCTGCAGTGTGTTTTGAAGTTACAACTGCATCCCTATCTAATTTGGTTTAGTAAGCCAAGGCGATTGATCGCTCACACTAGAGCCATTGTCTAATTGTACTTTTCTTAAAACTTTGATGAGTCTGGTTTTAGATGTAAGCTAACAAGTTTGTCCTTGGTCGCTCCTCACCAACAAATGTCATCTTTACTTCAAATCATTAAGGGTCTAAAATCGGGAGTTCTGGCCTAAACTTTGTATAAATGATCCCCTTAACCTACTTTCTGTTAAAGCACGCCGGCAAAGAGAGCCCGATCGATGTGTACCAAAGGAGTCCATTTTTCACTCATGTCGTCTCCAGATCTAAAACATCATAATCTTCATCTCAATGCCTCCATGTTTTTATTTTATAATTAACGATTTTTATTTTGTTTTTTATAAAAAAATGTCCACAAGCATATGGCTCGATTCTTGACCCGCATAGAGACTGAAAGAGCCCTTTGGCGTGAAGGGAAATAAGCGGAATATTACTGTTCCAAAAATCCATCACGAATTGATGCGGATCAAATTCTTCTGATAAATTCCCGGACCTTAGGAAGCAAGATAAGATATTGTGCCAGGCTCTGCGCGTCTTACTTTTCAAATAGTACTCGCTACAACAACCGACACAAACAGGACAGTTGTCCAGAATCGGGGGCGGGCAATCGTTAAGAAAATTTTCTAAAAAAACTTGAGGGCAAGAAAAATTTTCCTTTACACAATGCAGACATATTTTAACCGATTCTGATCATATGGCTAACCGAATGGAAAGGGCTGATCTTGCGTTTTCAAGGAATCGAAAATGAAGAAGCACTAAAACATAGAATAGGCGCCGCAGATATTTAAAGACGGCAAAAGTATGCAGACTGTACATTTTGCGTATGGAAATCGCTTTTTCCATCCCCTTGAGATTTTTGAGTTGTTAAAAGCGCATGCATCCGTACTTTCAAGGAGCATTAAAAGACATATTGTCAATATGAACTAACTTTTTAATGAAATACAAACCGTTATCAAATCATCAGACTACCGAGCCAGTACAGCAATTTCTGCATCTCGTTAGAGTTAGACGTTGTTAGCAACCCTAAATTAGCAAGGCTGCTTGAGCGACAATACAGTCAAAATTAGCAAAAATTTCGAAAGCGTGATTCATCAAACAAACAATCCTAGAGCATGGCAGACGCAATATGGAATTTTAGTTTTTAGTGTCGCAGCAAGAATCGCTTAAAGGTGTTTTATTGCTGTGTGAAGATGAAGAACCGTTCAAAATGAGGGAAGTGAAAAGTTTTTTAATCCTAAAATAACG
Source organism: Conus ventricosus (assembly GCA_018398815.1). NCBI lineage: Eukaryota > Metazoa > Mollusca > Gastropoda > Neogastropoda > Conidae > Conus > Conus ventricosus. The sequence goes on from CM031622.1 coordinate 9,671,701, forward strand.
AAAGTACAAGTCGATTGAGGGAGTCCTAACCAAATCTACGCTAGCGGCTTAAAACCTTTATCAGCATTTTGGATGAAATAAGAAAACTGTTTGGAGGCGGGAGTGTAGAAACCAACGAGTGACCTTGTGTCTAAAGATTTACATCTTCACAATGTAAGGCTTGATGATTATTTAACAACGAAATACGGTTTATGGATTGACCCTCTAAGGTCAACAGAGGATAATCATTTGCATGGAAGCGGGAGAACTGTGAGAGACGAAAATAAACATTCAAATGATGAAGAAGAAGAAGCCGATAAACCGCTTAATGTAATTTGTTTCATATATGCATGCCAGCTGAATATGAAGATAACATGATTAAAGATATACAATACTAAATTATTTATATTTTATAAAAAGCATGCTGTTCAGGTTAATCCAAATTGCCAACAAGCGCCGCCAAAGAAGGGATAGTAGAAAGTCCTAACATAAAAACCCTTCAGATCAACCAACATACGCTACTGCAACAAAAACTAGAGCAGGACCTTTCAAAATACAGCAAAACCCAAACCGAAGGTATTCTTCTGCTTTAATGCTGTTACAAATGTTAATACTGGAACATCGACTATAAGCCTCTATCAGCAGGAACGAGTGTTGGTCTCTTAGCAACGGGCATAGGCCACCCCATCTTATTACTCTAGCGGTTTGTCTTAGCTCTCGGCTGTGGTTCATTAGCTGTAAGTGCGGCTGGCAAAAATTAAAAACTAAACTCCAAAAGGCACACAGCTATGGTTCCAACTAATAACGGCTTAAACTTAGTTCGTTTAAACTGACAATAAATTAAAGCGCTTGTTGACTCAAACATCACGATGAAGAAAGAAAAAAAAAAAAAAAAAAAAAAAAAAAAAAAAAGAATTTAAAATCGTTTACAGGTCGATTTTGCTGACTACAAAAGACAAAAGTTTTGATCTTCCAAGAAGGCGAGACAACTTTTTCTCAACAGCCAGACGCCGAGCAGATAAAAAAGGAATGCTTTAAAAAAGGTAAAAACGAGACATTAAACTCTGTTCTAAACACTCACATTAACAACACCGAATGGGTGTTTATACGTTAGTTTTATGAGTCCAAGCACAAAAAAGACCGTTTGATATTGATTCTGATTACTTATTATTTTTTTTTAATTAAATAAAATAATTTGAGTTAGAAAAGAAACTCAACATGGCTAAGATATAGGAGAAGGGCAAGACGAATTGTTTGAAGAAATGCTTGAGAGAGAGCGTTTATCAAGAGCACGACTGAATTGATTTAGAAGTCAATTGATCCCAGCAAACGTGGGCCGGCAAGCGTTGTACATGCTATTTCACAGTTTCAAGTAAACTAAACAATAGACCCGCCAGTTAAAGTTATGTTAGCAGTTTTTAATCGACTATATAACAATAAATGAAGAAAATCTAATCTGGGCCTCACTAAACAACAGACATATTCTTTCACAAAACGACTAACAAACCCGGTTGGGCAGACGAACTTCTTGCACAGTTTGCCGCTGCCCGCTGAAGAAGCCAAAATGAGAGGCTTCGGTTGGTCAAAGGGCGGAATTTTTAGAGATCAATAAACAGGCTAAGTATGCACCGATTGTAGGCAGTCTTACATTCCAACTTGCCTCGAGAGTTGTAGCGAAAAGAGCAGTTCTAAACTAAACATAAGAAATTCAGACAACAAATGTTTTCTGTGGGTGTGTTCTCGCAAGGCTGCATTATATCCGCAAAAAACGCAGAGAGAGTGTCTAACTATCGTCCTTACATCAATGATCTAACTTGAGAAGGGGTGTCCTTATCCTGTTATGTAGACCACATTGATATCGTTTTGGAAGAACAAAACAAACCAATAACTGTTAATTATACACGGATGAGGAAACAAATCTACTGCCGATTAAAGTGTCTAATAACAGCCCAACAATTGGCGAACCAGAACAAAAAACATGTTAACTTACTACTGATGTTTTTCACCAGCGTGCTACCGCATTAACACATTAATATACGAACAATTAAGTAAACTAATGCAGCATACTTCAAAAGATGGGCACAAACAAGAAAACTGTAAAAATGTTTAACAAGAAAGCATTCTGTTCAAGGCTGCGCGCGAACATAAATACATTGTAACAAGTTCTGTAGACTGTAATACGGAACTAATAACACCTCCACCCCGGATCTAAAGTTAGTTTTAAGACTGAAACGAAGCAAAATTCACCATATGTGTTTTACGCAGACTTTGAATCACTCATTGGGGTTGCCTTATGAAGGGCCCAGCGCCACAAAACTTCGAAAAACAGTCTTAAGAGTAATCAACAAAATTGTTCATTGCTTTCTCGTTGTCAGGTCGGATGTGTTCAATCAGAGCCAAGAATTATAAAAGAGGGCCTAATGCTGCAAAATACTTCATAGCAACCCATGCAGAAAGTGCGTAATGACTGTTTCTAAATAAATCAAAACTTATCTAATCATAATGACACCTGAAGACCAACAACAGTAATGACTCCAGACCCACACATTGTTGGATTTGCGGTTTAGGTCTCTCTCATCCCACGCAGATAATCCGACAGTAAGAGACCATGATACATAGCGGAAAAGTTCAGAGGAGCAGCGCACAGTAAGATCAATCTTCAACTAAAGTTATGATCCTAAGACATGGAAGCTGCCCATCATCATTCACAAACTTGCGAGGTTTACGACACTCAACTTATAATGAAAAGCATTGGACGATGCCTTCAGGAGTCATGCATTGCACAGTCATCAAAAAGTACATGTGCATTAATCTAAATAACAAGCTTTTTATGACTCTATGCAACACATGATGGATCATTAGAGTCCACTGGCTATGTCCTTAAAGACCTGCCCAATAACAGAAGAATATTTTGACTCAACTCTTGTTTAGAAAGGGCGTGTTATCCTTATGAGTACATGAACAGTTGGGAAAGGTTGACGAAGAAACACTTCCCTCTAAAGCGCGTTCTTTTCTAGTCCTAGAGAAAGACACAGTGACTCTGATTACAGCATGCTCAAGAATGCCGTGGCAGAAGTTAGAGTGTAAAAACGATGGAGACTATCATGATTCATACTTGATGGCTGATGTATGTTTGTTGGCGGACGCTTGAAAACTATAGAAAAGACCTCATGAAACATTAATACCTGGAATCCCCGCGCATATACATTTCTGCCACCGGATGAGTGGGATCATTCTTAAAGTTTACTGGAGTACAGATTGAATTATTGTCTGATTTACATGATTCAGATGATTGAAAACGGATTAGCTGGAGGAATTAGTATGGCGTCGCATCATTACTTGTAAAGCAAACAACAAATACTTGACGATTATAAGTATGGTGCGTCGCATCAATACTGGAAAGCAAACAACAAATATTGGACGATTAATTATCCCATAAAAAGGTCTAACTATCTTATGTATTTAATGCAAAACAATCTGTATGGATGGCCAATTGCGCAAATCACACTTCCGTTACGCAACATTAAAATTACACAGCGGCGATCCTGAATAATAATCTAAAGGCATTAAAGTGGTTGGGCAGTTTTAACGCCTGACCAGGCAGCGTGGTATTCATTCTAGAAGTTGATTTATGTCGGAATATCCATCCTCATGAACTCATGACCTGCATAATGAACTATCCATAGCAGCAAGAAAGTCTAAAGATGATCCAGAGAGCCGCCAAAACTTGAGACTAACCTTCGGGCAAAAAAAATATGTCGACATTACAGACTTCTACAATTATATTAAAAGACATGGTTTGAATTGACTAGCTGTTCATCGAATATTTGCTTTGATCAAGAACAGTTTCATAAACATACATCAAGAGAACACTGATCTCAGAACAAAATCCACAATGCTTCAGAAAAAGACTTTACAAGCTGATGAACAACAGCTGTTTTGGAAAGACTATGGAGAAATCCGCACAAGCGTAAAGATGTTGATTGGTCCACTCAAAGAGAACGAAGGCAATTAACTGACTTCAAACCTAATTATCAGGACTCAAAGATATCAAGATCACTTTTGGCAAAATGATGATAAAAAAGAAAGTCAAATTGACAAACCAGTTTTTATCGGGTATTACCGTTTAGAATAATCAAAGCTTTTTGAGTTAGAAATTTTCTTTAACGACGAAACTTAAACCCGTGGTATCCAGAGTCCAGAGTGCTTAACACAGATACAGATAGTTTTGTTATAATCTCCCAACAGAGACAAACTATAAAGACAAGGAATTAGAAGTAGCTAAAGGGATCGGGATAGGTATGATACATCTGATTACCCTAAAAGATTCGCGCCTTTACCATTCAATTACAAACAAGAAGGTTTTAGGAAAGATGAAGGGAAGAATTCTCCGGAGGGTGAATTAAGGAGTTTAATGGCTTAAGGTCGAAAGTACAGTATTTTTCGAGCCAGGAAAAATTCATTAAGAAAGCAAAAGGGAATATCTCGCAGGCGTTGTGCAGTCAAACATATCACATGACAACTACAAAGAAGCATTGTTTGGCATAAGACTTTTCCCATCATTGGACAACGTAAAACTACCGCGATCTAATCTACTGAGATCAACACAACGGTTGTAACAAAGAAGTCGTTAGATAGAACAAAACTACCAAACGTGTGTTGTTAATCCAGAGTTTTCATATGCAATCGGGCACTGGAGGACCGCATAAACAGGGGGGTTTATATTCTTCATCACCTTTTATTATAAGAATCGATCATAGCTTCATCCAATCATTTAAAAACATCTTTCTCATGGTTGCTTGACGCGTTCGAATTTTTTTATTATTTCAAGATATTCTTTTTCCAATTTTGGGGTTGAGTTGTAAGTCAATCTGGATGATTTAGCACGCATTGATTAATCCGTCGAAAAATGTTCCTTAATAACAATACAACCAAGAAATGATTCCCGTATCATTTTCAAGTCTCTTCTTTGCCATTCTTGTTTCATTTGCGCTTTCCTCTTACTTCCATTTTAAACTCAAATATATTACGTAAATTAACAAGCAAACTGGAACTGTGTCTGGAGGGATTATCTGCAGTTCTACTTTCAAATATATCTTTGAGGAGCTGGTTGTTTTGTTGTGTCTTTCTCGTAAATAATACACGGCGGATCATTTTTACAATTCTTTTATTTTCATATGGATCAACACCCAAACTGGATCGTTGCCCTGATGCGAGTGTCCCCTTCTGCTTCCCCCGGTAAATAAAGGAACCTTACTTTTAAACCAAACGGTAATCGTTTGCCGATGAAAGACTCTCCTTCAACAACATCTATTGTTTTTGCGTTTTTGATTTGCTTGTACTGGTTTTAGCCCTTAACCATTCATCATTATTCATTGCGCGCAAAACTGAGGGCAGTCTTCTAACCATTCTGTGTTGCGAGAAATGTCAATAAGCTCTTCCTGTGATACTGGTAGAAAAAAGCCTTTCGGATAACTGTTTGTTATAGTTTTCAACTAAGCCCCTGATCAGTGAACTCCTGGAATGCTCTTTAATGGTAACTCTATGTTTTAACAATATTGATTCACTTGGCCTTTAAATTCTTTTCCATCATCAACTTGAAACATGCAGGGTAAGTTAAGACGGGCCTCGTTGGTATATCAGCGCTATGGCGACAGCAACAGCAGAAGCACACTTTTGTGTTAATGGTTTCGCATCTTTGTATCTTGAAGCTATGTCAATGACTGTTAGTGCGTACTTAAATCTTTTTCGTCTAATCGTATCAGAGGAAATAAGAAGATCATTTGATGGGTGTCGTTCGGTATTGTATTCACAGAAGTGCGGTCGCTGTATTCGTTTGGGCGCAGGTAAATAAAATTTGCCAAATCGCTTGTTTTAGATAACCATTCTTTATGCTGTTATGTTCACTGACTCCAGCTGCTTGGCTTAGCTTTTAATTGCTGTTATTCCCTTCCAATATCCTTTGGGGCGAAATAATAGATTTGTTCATTTTTTATTCAGCCAAAATATGTCAAACACAAAATACACAACGGTCATACCAAGACAATAAAACCCAATTTTCTTGCATCTTTTGTTTTTCTGATGGGTTGATAAAAGTCACTGAAATTTTGATGGGGCAATGTCACGATTGTTGCCTGTTACACGATAATATTGTTTTTATTGCTTGATCAACCAACTTTAAATGTGTAAAGCAGCATGCCCTAGTGGTTTTTTTTCAGTGTGTTAATAATAAAATCTAACTGCTCAATTCTATTCCTCTGCTTTTTCAATAGCGATCTCTTTTGGAGGGCTGCTAGTTCCTCCACAGCTTTGTTTATGTCCATTTTCTCGTCGCCTTCATCCTCGCATTTAACTACTGCCGTAATTATTCCACAAAACGCGCGCATTAACCACAGCGCCGCCTACATCAATACAAGTGAGCCATTTTTTATAAATGTATTTTTATTTACATATTTATAACTGTCTGGAATAAAGTCCTTGCTTGACTAGAAAATCTTTTTCGTGCAACGAAGCTGCAATAATAGCAATCAGCTTTGCTGAATCCACAAAGTCTAGTTTTGCCAAGATCTGCTGTTTAATTCTTAACAAAGCTTTTACCAAGCATTGAGTATCCTACACTTAGGCACCAATAACAGCAGAATGGTATACAAGAGTAATGCAACAGTTTTTTTTCGTGCTCATTTTTTAGAAAATAACAATAATTATAATTATTAAAAAACATGAACAGTGATGATCTACAACAGCTACAAGGTGGCCCTAATAAACCTTCCTGAACTTATGAATGACCCAAGCAAGTTGATGCCCAAGCAATTATGCCCAAAAAGGAGAGGCTGTATTCTTTGGCAGCATGTGGAAAACAAAACTTCCTCTGAACTGAATTCAGCATTGAACAGATACAACATATGGTCGCCACAAGACATTATAAAGTAACATAACAGGTATGAAAGCGCAGCAGGGGTCTAGAATGGTGAAAAGTGTGGGTGCAAACGGTTATCTTAGTTTGTAACTAAACTAGTCATAGATTTGCCTCCCATTGATTCTGAACCAAGATCTTACGTATGAATTAACGCAAGATCACAGTTTTCAACAAAGTCATTAGAGTCTCTAGGATGTGATTATACTATAATATTTGGAACATTGATAACGCCATTAATCATGGATTAATAACGTTTAATCTATAGATTTTGTTTTCCCTTCAAAATGAACCGAGCTGGAAAATCATCATAACCAGCATCAGGAAACATTGAATCAGTGGAGAAAGTAACCAAGCCAGAAAAACAGCAGAATCAGAAAACACAGACCAGGTGGGGGCCATGAAAAGCATCCTGGCCGTGTTAAAGCAGGAAAAAAATAGCAGAGTGGAACAGACAAAAAAAATTAAATGTTACAGAATATAACTCATCATGAAAACATAACACAAGCCACGCCATAACAAGTTGATTCAATGTGCCCGCAATAAAAACTCCTGTAATACAAGCCTACAGCACCAAAGTCTTCATGGAATATTTGAACTTTAAAACTGTTGCCTATTTTGGCGCCATTGCTGCTGTTGGGGCAGAATATACGGTTATAAAATATATAACCAATGGCAACAAAAACAAAAGCACACAAAAAAAACTGAACCACTAATACAGAAAAAGACAACTGCACGCCAAAACCGCCACAACAAAAGACATTTTGATCCTTTCAAAGGATAATATTTTACGAACTTATTTTAAAATTTTTTAATAAAAATAGATCATGGCGTATAATAAAATGATGAAGTCAATAAAAAAGACATGGAGTCCTATAATAGACATTTCCAGATACCAGAATTGTAAATCAATGCGGTTGCTTAGGATGTAGAACATCATTAAGAACTATGCTGACCGATCTTGCGCAGAGAACGCTGGAGGCAAGACATCCTCAACGATGACGCGTTTTTTTAGGCGTGTGTGTACCTAATAAAAAAAAAAAAATTTAGAGACATCTACTATTTAATGATAAAAACATAGATTGTATTTTTTGATACTTATAAGATAACTTGAATAAGAACTTGTTTGTACATAAAGGATGACTAAATCAAGAACTTATAATAACTTGAACACGAACATATTAAAAACTTAATTAAGACTTGGAGTAACTTAATTACAAACATAAATAAGGACTTGGAGTAACTTAAATAGACTTGTGGTAACTGATAAAAAACTTAAAAAGTGGCTTAAGTGTGTGCATTGCGTTGGGTGGGGGTGTGCATGCGTGGGGTGGGGGTGGGGGTGTGCATGCTTGGGTGGGGGTGGGGGTGTGCATGCGGGTGGGGAAAAGACAAAACCAACAAACAACAAACACACACAAACACACAATATACAGGACAGTGCTTGGTTCACACTTGAACGTCGCGGTAACCCGAATGCTTAGCTAATTTTTAGAAGCCCGTCATACAAATCGCCGTTAGTCTAAATACTACAAGGCTTGCCAAACCAGTGACCGTTTCCAAAACTGTTATCCCCACCTCTCTTTCCTGGGGGCGCTTGGCTCCATGCCCAAGTGGCAAGTGGGCCCGATCAAGCCAGCCCCGTTTTGTAGCGCAGCAACAGCACATGCTTTTCTCCTCCTGATCGAGTGGGGAGAAGGTGTATTAAGTTTTTGTCCAACAAATTGTTATAGAAAGTGTCCAATTAGATGGGAATCCGAGAGTTCCCAGAGTCTGACTTACTTAGAGAAATAAAACAGAGCAATCAACAGGACATAGCCAAGAAATAGAAACAAATGTGATCATGATGATGAAGAAGACTTAACTATTGAATTTGGTAAGATGAAGCCACTGGTGAACCTAACTACGACAATACAACAATAGAATTCAACAGCACCTTGACTATTATGCTGCTATTCAACAACATTGGAAAGAAAGTGCAATCTTTTTTGAAGCAAAGAGGAATTAAAGAGGCGAACGTTACAACAAAGAACATAAAAAACAGTTACCAAAGTCAAACTGCTGCTGTCTTTCCGACAAGAAGGAAAAGAAACACGTGAATAGTTTATACACTTATCAGAAACATCTGTTCTAGGAAAAACTAAGATTTCGAAGGTTTGAGACAGGCTGATAGTTTAAAACACATTGAATGGCAATTCCAGAGTATGATGAAAGCAAAACGTTGAAGAAGTAGAAACAATCATCACCACAAGTCAAAACAATCCTTAAATTGAAGGAAAATCAAAATCTAAGAAGCTATCTAGCATATGGCAAGTGGTTAGAAAGGCTGGTGTGAAATTGAACGAGACGAAGGAAAACAATTTTATGTAACTTTGTAGAATCCCCCACTTCAGCATCTCTCAGATGGATAAATATAACTGAGGAGAAAACAACAAAACAAAAAACAAAAAAAAAACGCACTGTTTGTGGAAAAGTACAAGCAACAATTCCAAACTAGGCAAACAAAACCTAATACGAAGCTGTCCACCTAAAAAAAACAAAAAAAACCCGCTCAAAAGAAAGATCTTCAAAAATCTGCACTTTCGAGAGAAATCCCGCATGACCAAGCCAGCTTGGAAGAAAACACACCCATCACACAAACTGGCTTAATAATGGAAATAACAGGTAGATTAATCTCTTCCTTCCACACACCCCCTCGAATAACTAATTAACACCAAATAAACCTCACGTTTGTATACCAGTATAGTATTAACGCCCCCCAAAACGAACACAAAAAAAAAACACACACCAACAGAGAAAATAAACAAGAAGGCACATAACGTCAGCATATGCGTGAGTGAAGAAAGTATGTAGGCATTGTTTGGGAGTATGTCGTCATAGACAAACTAATTGACTGAGTGCTATGCTTCTGTTTAAACGAAGCCCACCTCTTGGTCTGATGCGCTGTGGCGCCGGTCCGAAATGAAGAGCCCTATTCATAAATAAGTGCACATGTTACAACCTAATGAATGGGCGGAATGGCGGGTCTCCTGCAGTATTCCTGATAGTGCGGATATCCTTTAGGCATGTCAACAATTAAGCAATTAAAGGCTTTGCCTGCCTACAAAACCCGATATGTGGTACGGGGAGCGTTCAGCGACTAATGCTTTATCTCCCTTCCCCTTAACGATACGAACTCTATGGGGATGAGTTCAGCCCCCTGGCTCCTGCTTTCTCCCCTACGTAACTCTCTGACAAGTTTGTAGATAATCGTTATTGAAGTCTTACTATTACAGAGAAGAGGAAAAAAGAAAAACCTGTACCTTCAATTATTCTGCATTTCTGGGTCAACAATTTCGGCCCGACAAACTGGTGGAGGTGAGGGACGCAGAGATCAGGATTGGTAAAAATGCTTGCTGCCTGTTCTCCACCTCTCCTTGTTTTAATTAAAAACTGGTAATATTTATTTTAATTAAAAAATATAAATATAAATATATATATATATCTATATATATATATAATATATATATATATATAAGAAATATCTATAAGAGCCCACTCATAAAATGGCTACAAGGAAAAGTAGCTCAACCAAGTAGGGAGCGAGGGGAGGAGTCGGCATAATACCAGTTATAAAATAAGATTATTAAAATAAACATGGAAAAAGTAAAAAACCAACAAATTGTTTCTGATCGGATTATTCGCGTCGTCGAGCTGAATTGCACTGTAACTCTCCTCCTCAGGATGTACAAATCAGGGTCAACGAACGGCCACATTGGTAATAAATAAAGTGTGTTTTGTGGGTAGCGTGAGCTCTGTCGGGCGTGTGGGCAAAGGCAACGTGGGCCTGTAGATATTTTTATTATCTTTTTTGGGGTGGGGGCAGGATGGGGTGGGGGCGCGGGGCGGGGGCTTGGGGGCGCCGCGTTCACCCCATGAGGGGGATGGACGCGCCAAGGAATTGTTGCATTTGACAAAGAATCCATTTGTGCCTGCAATTGTTTTACCAAATTTCTTTTCTACTTTTCCATTTTAAAAATCTTATATTAAACTGGTAAAATAACACACCACTACCCACACACATATATAAATATATATAAATATATATATAAATATATAAATATATATATAAAATATAATATATATCTATATATATATATAAATATAAATAAATATATATATATATAAATCAAGAAACAATGAGGAAAACGTGCCAAGGAATGGTGCATTTTCTTTAAAAATGTAAAATGGAAGTGATGAAAAAATCTTGCTATCCTAGAGTTTTATTTTTGTTCCAAACCAAAAAATATTAAAAATTAGAGTTAATGGCGCCCCTCAGAATGGCTAAAAGTGCTCAAAACCCAAGTCAGGGAGCGACATACCAGTAACAAAAAAGAGTAAACCCAAGTTTAAAAAAATATCTAAAACAGAGAGTTTAAAAAAAACACACAGACAAGATAAAAAGAACTTACCCAAAATTTTTTTCGGCTTTAATGCCTTCCTCAGTGGTTGAGTTTAACTAAAGACTGGCCAGCAAGTCACAACAACACAAAAACATTTATACTGCACAAAAAGAACGAGAAATAAAAAAAATTTCAACTCTGTCTTAAAACAATAAGCTAACAGGTAAAGGATTACAACGTAACCAACCAGGCAAAATCTCTTTCAAATGGAAGGGGAGCAAAAGGACCGTTGTAGTAATATAATTTCCAGTTATCAAAGAAAAAGCTAGCTCGCTCTCCATGTCATAGATTGAAGAAATAGGGGGAGATAGGCATTTTATATCTGCAGTGGTACCATAATAATTCCCTGCCTAACATATGTTGCTTGATGGGTGAATGGGGAATAATAAAATGCCTTCTCAAAAAATGATCCTTCAGCAAGCTTATATCCTCGGCAAGGGGGAGACAATCTCCAAAGAGGAGGAACGTCACTAAACATATAACACTAAACACTGTATAAGATTTTTTGTATAGACCATCTTGTATCTAGAATTAAACGGTAAAATGAACAAAGTAATCGCTAATATAGATTTCATAAAAGGCGGTTCTTTAGCCGCAAAAGGAAAATGGATATACGGTAACAACAGAAATGAAAGTTAACAGTTATAAGTATTAAGGCCTGTGTATTTCAGCTTAAACTTTTTTCTATACAGCATCTGTAGAAATGGTGAGCCAAGCTAAAATAGCAGAAGTGGGGTTCTGAGAACATCGTAATACACAGACGAAAAATTCACCTGAATTGTTTTTAAGCTAGGTAATCCCAGTTTGCAATTCTCAAATTACCGGACGGTCCGAAATATAGAGGCGTTTGATTTGGGCTCTTCAGAATTAGAAAAGGAACAGCACAAACATATGGAATTAAAAATTTTTAGTGTAGATAAAAGAAACAACCAAAAACATTTTCTTGACTGGGCGACTAGGTGAGAAACTCTATTAATTAAACTCAAAGTATGTTGTTATAAAGACTTAAGAACAAAAGTTGACTCGCATGGGTAGACAGATTACCATGATATAAAAGCACACATGAAACAGATAGGTTCTCTTCATTTATAAGGGTAGGCAAAACGTGGTTTTAATAAACTGTTACGTATACCTTTAGGCAAGTATGTGGTTTTTCTGAACTGTTTGGGATAATCAGGTGTAAATTGTGGTGTTTTCCCAACCCCGTTCAAGAAAAATTTAGACAGAGAATAATACATTGCATGTGTCAAGAATGGACAATTATACTCGCAAACTTGTGAGAGATACAGATTTTATAGACACGCTTAAAAACAATTATTTAAAGTCCTTATGGTGTCTATTTATATAAAAATATTTGTAAAGAAAAGACCTCTAATTAAATTTAATTTTTGATTTCATTTATATTTAACACATTTTGTTTAAGTTATACAAAACAAATGATCCACAGTTGTTTGGGTCTATACTAAGATCATCAGCCTGGGGAAGATGAAATCCATTTTGTCCCTTTAGTGGCCCGCTTATAGTGATTTAAGAAACGAACTTATCCCAAGAAATACTGAATGAATCCACGAATGTTCAGATTCTAGCCTTATACTGTCATCACCTAATGTAACAATGCTAAACTTGTCATTATATTTGTATAAAGCGTTTGCAACACGTGCCGTCGCCACATGTTACACTGAAAACAAATTCACTCACACACACAAATAGAAAAGAAAACAAATGCAAACATTGTATACAATAAATGATTAAACTAAAATTTTTTTTCCTTCCCTCAACCCTTGAGGGTACAAATCAAAATCTTTTTTTTTCCCAAATGAAAATACATCTCTTCCTTTTTTCAGGCCCCCGAGGGTACAAATAGAAATCTTTCCTTTTTTCCAGGGGGGAACAAAAAACAATCGTAGCTACGTCGGGGTCACCACTGTCAAACTGTCATTCTTGCACACACGCATTCATGACAGTATTTATTCCATATGCACACGCAATCCCTCCAGTCAACCAAAAGGCGCACTACAGAATGTTTTTTCTTCTCCCCCTCGCCTCCGGGGAAAACACTTTACTAAATGAATTGAACAATTCCGACTATGTTCATCACACTCCAGTAGTTATCAAACAAATTCTATACATGTCTCTCTCTCTCTCTCACTCTCTCTCTCTCTCTCTCTCTCTCTCTCTCTCTCTCTCTCTCTCTCTCTCTCACACTGAGAGGTAAATCAAGTAACGAATTAATATGAAAAAAGTCTTGCTAGATTCCTCCTCCATGAACGAATACACACATCCACCAAGAATATAGTCATGGCCTTTACACAGCATTGACCCAAGATCCAGACCAAGAGAATAAACAATTCATACCATCATGATGCCATACTTGCATCAGAAAAAGCGCTTGCCCCTTGAACTCTCCTGTCACTGAGGGAACGATGAGATCCGACTCCTCTACCCAGGGTCTTCAATTGCTGGGGCTGAACTATCGGTGTGTTCCCCACACCATGACCATCGTTAAACACCGTCTCAGCACTTAGGAAAACGATGCCGTCGCAGCATCAGAGGAGGAATAGCTGACGGGGTGAAGGGTGAAGGGCCGAAACACGAATAAGGTTCGTGTAAGTAACCTGCTTCCCAATTTAACATATGAATTCTTTCTTTCTCTTTTCTTTAGGCTTTCCCCTGTACCTTTCCCCAACTATCTATGGCTCACCTGGTAATGACTGGTCAGCGGTAAGGACCCCTTGACCAACGTCCTGACGGGTTCAAGTCTTTAGGTCAAAACACATGACCAGCACCTTACCAGCCCTTATTAAACTATCTCTCAGTGGTCAGTTCACCCAATGACCAACCCTTGTCTATTTTACTGAGTGATCCTCACAATTATTGGGGACGCCGGCTACACCAGTCAAGCCACATGAACATTCTTCCTTTTTAGTTGTGGCATGGGGAATATGATTCATATCACTAGACTAAACGTGATGGAGCATCACATGCCTTGATGTGAGGCTACGTCACATGACACACACACACACACACACACACACACACACACACACACACACACACACACACACACACACATATATTATATATATATATATATATATATATTGAATTATAAACAAAGCTTGCTCTTATGTCTTAGATTGAAGAAATAGGGGGAGATATGCATTCATATCTGCAGTGGTAGATGATTCTGCCTAACTAACAGTATGTGCTTGAGTGGGTGAATGGGGAAAAATAAAATAAATGCTTCTCAAAATGAGCCTTCAGCAAGCTTATATTCTCAAGGGGGGAGACATCCTCCAATAGGGAGGGAAACTCACTAACATATACTCCTGGTCATATACCGATATTTCGAAACTTGGTGGTTTCTCCTCAGTGACCGCGGAAAGTGGTAATTTGACTCCTCTCCCTTTTCAGTTTAAGAAGAATGCAATCCCAGAAAAGGTTGGTGTGTAATACCGTAATATGTTTGTTGAGTTTTCAAAAAACCAACCAAAGGTGCCATCTAAGAAGCAAAATAAAATCATAAAAGAGCAAAACAAGCTACATTTTCTGCTCTGTAAGTTGCTGGAACGGTGCGGTACTTATCATTGGAATTTATTAGTTTGTTGTATTTTAGTCCCTTTCGGATTCATTCCAAAAACTTGCCCTCAGCACTTGTGTGTTTGAGGATATCTTTTTATAATTTCTACTTTTCACAAGAAAATGTAGCTTGTTTTGCTCTTTTATGATTTTCTTTGCCTTCTTAGATGGCACCTTTGGTTGTTTTTTTGAAAACTCAACAAACATACTACGGTATTGCACACCAACCTTTTCTAGGATTGCATTCTTCTTAAAACTGAAAAGGCAGAGGAGTCAAATTACCACTTTCCGCGGTCACTGAGGAGAAACCACCAAGTTTCGAATTGCGGTATATGACCAGGAGTTATATGTTAGTGAGTTTCCTCCCTATTGGAGGATGTCTCCCCTTGGAAAATATAAGCTTGCTGAAGGCTCATTTTGAGAAGCATTTATTTTATTTTTCCCCATCACCCATCAACATACTGTTAGTTAGGCAGAATCTTACCACTGCAGATATAAGGTATCTCCCCTATTTCTTCATCTAAGACATAGGCAGCTTTGTTTATAATTTCAAATTTCTTGCAGTCATTGCAACACCAAGCTGCTTGTAAGTTGCTGGATCGGTGCGGTATTATCCTTGGAATTTATTAGTTTGTTGTCATTTAGTCCCTTGCGGATTTCTTCCAAAACTTGCCAGCACTTGTGTCTTAGAGGATATCTTTTTAATTCTATTTACCACAAGAAAATGTAGCTTGTTTTGTCTATGTCATGAGTTTTTGTTCATTGATGGCCCCTTTGGTTGGTTTTTCAAAATAAAAATACTACGGTATTGCACATAAACCTTTTTGGATTGTTCTTCTTACAACTAAAAGACGAATTATTAGCAGACTTTCCGCGGTATGAATGGAAACCCCAATTTTCGAAATCTAAGATACGAGTTATGTTTAAAGTGAGTTTTCCTCCAGTCTGGCTGTCACCACCTTGAGTAATTGCTTGCTGAAGGCTTATCTTTGGATGCATTATTTTTTATTTTCATTCACCCCACCAGCCATTTTCCAGAACATGACCTCACCGTGCAGATTGAACGTATCTCCCCCTTTCTTTTCAATTAAGACATAAGCATTTTTTTTTTTTATATTTCATTTTTCTTGAGTCATTCGGACTGTTTTGAAACTAATCGGACAGTGCGGTATTATCCTTGGAATTTTTAGTTTGTTGTATTTTATCCCTTGGATTCATTCGAAACTTGCCCTTCCCGTTGTGTCTTAGAGGATTCATTTTAAATTTCTTATTCCAAGAGTAATGTAGTGGTTTCTCTCTTATTTTCTTTTGCTCTTAGATGGCACTTTGGTTGTTTTTTGAAAAGCTCAATCAAACATTATTTATTGCCCACCCAACTTTGGGATTGCATCTTCTTAAAGCTGAAAAGGCGAGGATCAAATTACCACTTTCCCGCCTTTTGAGAAACACCAAGTTTGAAATACGTATATACAGGATTATATTTGAGTTTCACCCTATTGGTGGTTGTATCCCTTGGAGAATAGTAAGCTTGCTGAAGGCTCATTTTGAGAAGCATTTATTTTATTTTTCCCCATTCACCCACTCAAGCACATACTGTTAGTTAGGCAGAATCATCTACCACTGCAGATATGAATGCGTATCTCCCCCTATTTCTTCAATCTAAGACATAAGAGCAAGCTTTGTTTATAATTCAATATTTCTTGCAGTCATTGCAACACCAAGCTGCTGTAACAGTAAATTTGTGAAATCAGTAAATTCGAGAATTTCCTGACATTTTCAGTAAATTCATGAACTTACTGTTTCACTCCGGGAATTCACGAATTCCCTGTAAATTCCAGGACATTCACGAATTTCCTGAAGCAGAGGTACAGTAATTTCATGAATTTACTGATCTCTCTCTCTCTCTCTCTCTCTCTCTCTCTCTCTCTCTCTCTCTCTCTCTCTCTCTCTCTCTCTTCTCAAAGGTACGGGGAAAATGCGATGTCTTTAAATCAGTATTAGCAGAAGAACGTGACTTAGTCACTCTGTTACAGAGTGATAGTGAAAACAATTTAAAATCTATTGCTAAATTTATCGCAGAAGCAAATATTCTTCGAAAAAGGAAGCTTTTCAAGTCCTATTGTCCTCTCAATTGATTGACTAGGCTGTTGGTCGCTTGCTATTTATGATGTTTACTAATTTCTATTTGCTTTCTGATTCTCTTTAATTTTGATTTTTTCTTAATTTTGTTCAAGCAGTGTTCCCCATGTCAAATAGCAGGTTTTGCTGATGACATTAAACTGTATTCATTGTCATTGTCATTGTCTCTTTCTTTTAAACATATCTCTACATGCTTGATTAGAAGAACTCATCACATTTGAGTATGTGCAACATATTTATTCACTGAAAAACAATTAAACAACGTAAATATAAAATGAACAGCATAGATATCTACAGAGAAGCAATTAAAACAGCAGAAATGTAATGCACATGTCCAGTAGTTTTATGAATCTCTCTCTCTCTCTCTCTCTCTCTCTCTCTCTCTCTCTCTCTCTCTCTCTCTCTTCTCTCTCTCTCTCTGTGTCTCTCTCTCTCTCAAGGTCAGAGACAAAGGTAAGAAATGGCGCGGTTTACCGAGCACCACATTAAAACGGTTTAAGTGATCCGAAAAGTGTCCATAGCGTCACTCTGCTCAACCACCCATGTACTGAGCTGAGCTTACTTGTTCCTGCAAGTGCGGCTGCCATGACATTTTGAATTACACAAGGCATTCGCTTTGAAGCATTTGCAACGATTGTTCTGACATTGTTTCGGGCCATTGCAGTTGCATTTAGCGAAACCTTGTCCTCCTGTATGCGACTGGAATTTGACTGCCTGTCTCAAAGTAACCGAGTTCTCCAGGTTAACGTCGTCCTCGGTTAGCAGTCTTTGTGGACAGAAATCAAACTGGTTTCTTGAATAACCAGTAGCCGAGATGCCCGCTTTTACGGCGATCCGGTAAAGATCAGTTTCTGTCTCTTTTTAGCAAGGGCCCCTAAATGTTTCGGGGATCCCCCTCGACCGCGATCGAGAAAGGGAATTTAGGACTGCGCCCATTTCCCCAGGTTCCGCGTTTTGAGTTCAACCCCGGTTTTCTCTTTCCCATCCGTTCTGCTTGGATCCCCTTTGATTTTCATAAGTTTCTGCATGGACCCGTTGATTCTGGCACATTAAAGGGTTTTTTCACTGTTAAAAAAAAAGGGGTTCTAACAATTTTTTTTCCCAAAAATTTTATTTGGAATTTTGGGGGGGAATTCGGGGAATTCCCGGGTTGTTAAGCAGTAAGTTAAAATTATTTACTAAATGATTTTTGGTGGGTTCAAAAAAAAATTTGTGAAAAAGGCCCCAAATAATCAGGAAAAAATTTTGGTGAAATTCCCGGGGAATTTTCGGGGGAAAATTCCCCGGGAATTTTCCCCTGAGTGAAACAGTAAAGTTCAGGGAATTTTATGAAAATGTCGGAAATTCACAAATTTTTCTGATTTCAAAAAATTTTTACTTTTAACTTATATATTTTTTTTTTATATTTAATTGAACAAAACAAGGAAAAAAACAAAAAAGAACCGTTTCTCCCCCAAATTTTTGGCAAGGGCCTTCCCCCGGGGAGTTTTTTGGGATTAATGGAAAACGTCCTCAACATGTTTCTCTGTACAACTTTTAAATTTCACTGGCGCTCCCACTTTGCAACCCCCCCAAACCCATTAAAAAAGCAAATCACCCCAACCGCACTTTCCCCATACCCATCCGTGTGAGTAAACCAAAATGCCCACACAACACACAAAACCACCAAAACACACGCAAATACCCCCCCAACTTATAAAAAGAGGGGATGAGAGAGAGAGAGAGAAAAAAGATTGGGAGAGAGGAAGGATTGGGGGGGGGGGGGGGAAAAGGGGAAAAGGGGTTTTTGGTGTTACATGCTTTCATATGGCCCACTCTATTTGGGGCTACAAAAATCCGGGAATTTTTGCTTCACCAAATCGTAAAGGAGAGCGGGGATAGAGAGGGGAGGAGAGAGAGAGAGAAAAGGGAAAAGAGAGAGATGAGGAGGGGGAAAAAGAAAAAAAAGGGGGAGGGGGGGGTCAGGGGGAAAATGGACGCGGGGCAGAAAAAAAAAGCCCTTCCGAAAATCCCCACCCCCCAAAGGGGGCCAGGGGAAGCTGGGGGCCCTGCTTCCCCAGATCCGAAAGAGAGGTGAGGGAAAGAGAGGGGGGGGGGGGGGGGGGGGGGAGAGAGATGTGACCGTAGTGTAACCAGCTATCAACAGCCCCCAAACCTCACGGGGCCACAGAAGTCCAGGACTGCTCTCCCCGGGCCCGGCCCACAGAGAGGGGAGAAAAAAGAGAGAGTGAGAGGGGGAAGAAAATAAAAAAGGAGAGAGAGGGGGGGGGCCCTTGGGGGGGGGGGGGGGGGGTTGGGGAAAAAAAAAGAGGAAGAAAAATTTGAGAGAGAAAAAAAGACGGAGAGAAAAAAAAGAGGAAGGGAGAGATATTGGGGGGGGGGGGGGGGGGGAAGAGTTTTTATGGGGGGGGGGGGGGGGGGGGGGGATTTTTTTGGGAAAGTGTTCGTAGTGGTAAAACCCCTTAATAAAAACCCCACTCTCACTGAGGCAACAAAAGTCGGGAACCCTCCCATCCCCCCAATCTGAAAAATTGTGAATTTGTGATGAGAGGGATAGGGAAAAAAACAGGAGAGAGAGAGAGAGGGAGAGGGGGGAGAGAGGGGAGATGGAGAGAGGAGGGAGAGAGAGGAGGAGGGAGAGAGAGAGAGAAAAGGGGCGGAGAGGGGGAAAAAGAGGAGAGTAAAGGAGAGGGAGAGGGGGAGCGAGAGGGGGAAAGGAAAAGAGAGAGGGGAAGAAGGAAGGGGAGGGGAGAGAAAAAGGGAAAAAGAGAGAGGGAGAGAGAGGAGGGAGGGGAGGAAAACGAGGGGGAGGGAGTGAAGGGGAGAGAGACGGAGGGGAAGAGAGGGGAGGGGAAAAAATAATCTTTAGCATTCAAAAAATGTCAAAATGCCCCACTTAAAATTTAAGGGCCACGAGATTTCCAAAAAACCTTTTCCCAGTCAGGCCCGTAACCTTTTTAGTTTTAATGAAATGAGATGGGGGGGGTTAGACAGGAGAAAAGAGAGAGAGGGGGAGAGGATAGGGGGGGAAAAGGGGGAGGAGGAGAGAGAGAGAGGGGTGAGAAGAGAGAAAAGAGGGAGGAAAAGAGAGGGGAGAGAGAGGAGAGAGAGAGAGGGGTGAGAAATGGACGGGAGGAAAGAGGGGGTTGGGGAGAGCCGTAAAAGAGGGGAGAGGGGTAAGAGAGAGCAAGAAAAAGAGGGGGAGGGGGAGAGGGAGAAAAGGGAAAGGGGGAGAGAGAGAAGAGAGGAGGGAGAGGAGAGAGGAGAGAACCCGGAGAGGGGGAGAGAGAGAAAGTGAGAAATAAAAGACAGGGGAAAAAGAGAGGTTTGGAGAGAGAGGGGCTTTGAAAGAAGAGAGGATTTAAGAGAGCGAAAGGGGGAAAGAAAAAAGGAGAGAGAGGGGGGGAAAAGGAGGGGGGAGGAAGGGAGAGAGAGGGGAAGAGAGGGAGAGGGGAAAAAGAGGAGATGAAAAAGGGGGAAGGGAAGGAGAGAGATAAAAAGGGGGGAGAGCGAAGGGGGGAGAGGGGAGGAGAGAGAGAGGGGGAGAAAAAGGGGGGGGAAAAAACCCAACGGCGAAACTGACAAACCCGATAGGAAAAAGGGAAGACAAGTCATACGGTGCAGTAAGCAGTTAGGGGAAGGGGATCCCTCAGCCCTAAAAGTTTTCCCAGACCTTTGGGTTGAAAAGTCATTAGTTTTTTAAACCCAAAAAAGTCCTCTCTTGAGAGTCTGGCTTCCAGTTTGTGGAGTGTACTTTTTCGGGGGCCCAAAGCCCCTCTTTTAAAAACTAGTTTGTTAGGGGGTTATTTTTGTTTGGGAAGTGTCTTTTTTCAGGGGGTTGCCTTTGTTTTTGGATTTTGCGTGGGTGTGGGTTGAAAAGGTTTTTTTTTGGAGTGTTTTTTTTGTTTGCCCAAATTTTTGGGGCGGGTTGGGGCATTTTTAAAGAAAAAAAAGGTTTGTTTTAGGGGAAAATTCACAGGACTTTCCGGTAAAGGGATTGTGAATTTTAAAGGTCCCCGGCTGGGGGAAGGGGGATTGTCTCCACCAAATGGTTTTTCACACCCCACAAACCTTTGCTTTTTGGGGCAATGGAAACACCCGGTTGTGGACCCGGGGGGGAGTGGGCACATGGGGGGCATCGCAGGGGAACTGAGAAAATTGCGGGCCCCCGCTCCCCGAGGATTTGGGGGCCCTTTGGGGAGGGCCCGGACGCACCCGGGGTGGGGGTGTGCAGGACAGAGCTCGGGTTAGTTTTGATGCCTGTCGGTTAGGGGGGTTGGGATGGTTGGGGGGTTGCGACCAGGGGGCTCCTGTCAAGAGGGTTGGGGGTTTTTAAAAAAAGAAAGGCTTGGGTTTCCGGGGAGTAGCTTTTCCCTTTGTCCCTGCTATCTTGATATTTTTTTGGGTTTTCCCCCCGTTGTAGGAACCAATTTACCTTGTTGTCACATCGTTTTTCAAAAATGTTGTCATGGGAAAACCACGTTCCTAAGACGAAAAAAACTGCCCTGAACGGCATGTTACGAAAAAAGGTGGCGTGGGTGACAGGACGAGCGTGTAAATAGGAAGGGTTTTTATCAGTGGGTTTTAAGTAAACATCTGTCTTTTAAAAAACCCTTTTGTAGGAAAAAGTTGATACCCAAAGAGGGGATTTCGCCCGTGGGGAAACTTTTAGGTGAATTTAATGGAGTCATAAAAGTTGTTGAAATTCGGGTAAATTTTTTCCCGTTTAGCTGTGCCTTAAAAAGGAGCAAGAAAATTTTATCAATGTAACGTTTCCACATGGGTTTTTGGGGTTTTTGGGGGAAAGGAGGGTTTTTCGAAGTAACCCAAAAAAAGGTTTGCTGCAGAGGGGGCAAAAGGGGGGTGCCCCAGGGGCAGGGGCCGTGTATCTTTTGGGTTTAACCCTGTTTTCAAAACAGAATTATTATTGGAGAAAAAGTGGTTGGAAAACTTGAAGGACACGTTCGTGGGGGGGTTTTGTCGGGAGAATCCCCGTAATTTTTTTTTCTTTATAGGAATTCCCCCAAATTCCCCAAAACGTGAGGGTTCCCCGCTTTTCGAACTTTGTTCTGTCATTCTCCTCGTGGTCCCTTTCACTTTTTGCAAATTTGGGGCAGGTCTACTGCTACCTGAGACAAAAAGTGTGTAAATATGTGTTTTGCCTTGCACAACATGTTTTTTGGGATTCCGGGCATTTAAAAATTCCCAAGGGACTTTTGCCGACAAAAAAGAGTAAAACCTCGTTCTTTGTTTTTTGGGGGCAAGGTTCTTTATTCTGTTTTTGAGGAACAAGCCCTTGTCGTATGATTCTTGGAAAGACCCTTTTTTCGTTCGGGGAAAAATATTTACCGGCAATTACATGTTTGGATGGGATGGCAAGCCCAAGGGGTTTTCCCTTTTCAATAGGGTTTAAATCTTTAGGGACGTTCAATTTTTCCCAAATTTTTTTGGAGGGTTCCAGTTTTCTGCTCTTTTGTTGTGAAAGGTAGTGTTGTATCTTTATTCTTCCTGTATTTCGGGGCACATTTTTCCTTTCATGGTTTGTGATTTCCCCTTTCTTTCCCTCCGGGGGGTGTTTTTTTGTCATTTCCTTTCGTGTTGGAGTTTTAAACAAATTCTGCTGCGGATGGAGTGAAATTTTTCCCCCTTTTCCGTAAAAGGGAGAGTCTTAAAGGTTTTTCAAATGAATCTTGTTTTCCCTGCTGTGCGAAGCAGCTTCTTTCACTCTTTGTTTTTTTGGAGTTTATTGAGGGCCTTTTTAAAACGGGGACATGTTACGGGAACTTGCCCACTTTTCAAAAACGTGATTTTGATCCCCCTTTTGGTAAAAACCTATCCATTCCCAATTCCCAAAGCGTCAGGTTTTGGAGGGAATTTTTCGGTTCAGGGTTTGATTTTTGGGTTTGTTATTTTTACCCTCGTTTTTCACTTTATAGTGCCCCCAATTTGGTTCCAGTAAATAAAGGTGAGGGTTTTTGGGTTCGTTTCTTTTGGGGGATTATCGTCCCATTTTTTGGGGCTACTGCCTTTGACTCGTTCTTCCCAGATTTTGAGAATTTTTTTGGTCAACTTTCGCAGGTAAATTTACTTTGTAAAGCTCGACCCCCACTAAAGGTATTGGGAAAAAAAGCTATGTCAAAAGGGGTTTAAAATGCATAACCCATTTTTTTCAGACTCCTTTTGGTTTGGGTTTCAGGGCCCTTTGGTTATGACCCGGGGGGTAACCCGTTATTTTTTTGGCAAGCTGTACGGTGTTTTAAACATCTTTTTTTTGGTATTCTCGGGAAGGGGGTGGGCCCTTTAACACCGGTGGAAATTTTGGTGGGAAGTTTTTTCCCCTCAAACTAGGAGTGTTACAGCGTTTTACCCCGGGGTGAAAAACCTCTTTTTTGGGGAAGGGGAAAGGGCCCAACGATGGGGGAACATTGTTAGACGGGGGCCCCGCCCGGAAAAAAGATTTCTCCCGTTTTAAAAAACGAATTTTTGTGCCCCTTTTCCATTTTTTGAAGTGTTTGATGCGGGAAGTATATTGAAAATTTCGACTTAAAAGGGGCCCGAGAACCCAGGGGGTTTACGGACGAATGTGAAAGTTGATCTTGTTTTCCCCAAATCGACAAGGTTGGGCTGCCCCAATCTGCGTGTTGTTTTTGCCTGCGTTTCCCTATGCCGGGGGGTCGTTTCGGGAATTGTGGGGAGAGCTAATTGGTGTTACGGAGCCCCAACAAGAAAGGGAAGGGACGCCCCGTCAAAATGTTTTGCTGGGGGCACTTTCCTAATGGTTATTTTTCCCAAAAAAAGTGAAGCTGATCTTCAGAAAAAAAAGTTCCCGGGGGAATAAAACGGGGGCGGGGTTTCCCCTTGTTGTTTGGGTTTGCATTGATGGAACTCAAAATTCGAAAAAGGCACCGCCAGAAACGACCCATGATTAGGGAAACAGAAAAAATTACCCCCCTTTAAAAGGTGCGGGTGATTTTCAAGTCAAACACTTTTAAAGACAATTTTCCCTTTTTACAAAAACCACAAAACAAAAAAAACCACCCCACAAAACCCACACCCCCCACTCACACCACACCCACACCACCACACACCCACTCCCCAAAAACACACACCATTTTTTCTAAAAATTCGCGCCCCCCAACCCCCACACTTTCCCATTTTAAATTATATTAATTTCATTAATTAAATTTGGCGTTTAAAGGGCTTTGGGGTTTTGTGTTGTTGTTTTTTTCACTTTTGATCCGTTCCTTTTATTAAAAAATTTAATTTTGTGTTATTCAAAATTTTCTGTTCTTTTTTCCCCCCCTTGTCTGTTTTCTTGTAAGGTTGTACTAAAACCGATTTTTAAAATCAGTTTTGTTATTTAACATGTTTACTTAGGTAAAAGGTAAAACATTTTTGGGAAATTGGGGGAAAAGAAGCAAACCCCGGCAGGTTTAATTGTATCTTTTGTTCAAGAAAATTTTTTTCCCGGACACTTTTTTTTTCTCTCTTTGTTGTCGATTTAATGAATGTATAAAAAAAATATGCCAAAAAAAAACGAAAGTGTTTTCGGAAAATCCCCTTTGTCAACAATACACATTTTTTCGTTTTTGAACCCTTTTTGGAAAATTTTTGCTTTGAACGCTGCTATTCCCAGGTAAAAAATTGAGCAGAAAATAGAGAAAAGTTCATCGCTGATCTTTTTTGGGCCCCAGCAGCCTCAAAGTTTAATTTTGATCACTGCAATTTTGCATTTATGAGCTCTTTTAGTATTCTTTGAAGCATTTTATAGTTTTGTAAGAAAGGCGGTTTCAGTTTTTAGTAGTGGCGGTTTGGGGTTGTGTACTGTTTGTTTGTGTGTTGTGTGTTGCTTTGTGCGCCCCGCGCGCGTGAGTGTGTGTGTGTGTGTGTGTGTTTGTGTTGGGCGGTGTGTGTGGGGTGTTTTGGGGGTTGTGTTTTGTGTGTGTTTTGTGTGTGTGTGTTTGTGTGTGTGTGTGTGGTGGGGGGTGTGGTGTTTTGTGTGTGTGTGTGTGTAAAAGGGGTTGGTGAGGGGGAGTATATGGTATGGCTGACACTCAAAATTTTTTTGAAAGTTTAAGGGGAAAACTGAGGGGGGCCCCCCGGCAAGGTGTATTTACTTTTTTTAAAATTTTTTTCAAAAGTTGAATTTGGCTTGAGGCCTTTCAAAAAAGATTAAATTTTAGTCCTAACGGGAGGGGTTCACCTTGCATGGTGAGTATATCTGAAAAGCTTTTGTGCATGTATCTTTATGAATGTGTGATGATTGAGTCTTTTGCGCATGAGAGAGAGAGAGGAGAGGAGAGAGCGAGAAGAAAAGAAAACCGAGAGGAGGGGAGGGGAGAGACGAGGGGAGGGGAGAGGAGAGGGGAGAGGAGAGAAGATTTTTGTGGGGTGAGAGGAGAGAGACAGTGTAAGTGTGTGTTGGGGCTCATGCGCGCGAAAAGAAAAAAAAATTTAAATTTTTAAAAAAATAAATCATGCCCGGGGCATGTCTCAAGTTTTGTTTTTTTTTGTAAAAAAAAGGGTTAGACAAAAACTAGTATGAAAAAAATGTTTCAATGAAATTTGTTGTTACACATTTTTGCTTGTGGCTTGTTACAGGTGGTCGGAAATTGCAGACATGGTTTTTCACTGTTGTTGTTGCGAGAGGGCCCGGGTTTAGTGTTCATGTTTTGCCGGGAATTTCTAGCCAGTTCCCCTTTTTGCGTTTTGAAGCAAAACCCGCCACCAGTAAAATCGAGTCCTTTTGGGGGGACAGGGGGTATATGCTGAGACACTGGCTGATGACTCCCTTTGCCAACCCTCGAACGCGGCGAAGAGAGGTAAAAACCTACCCAGAAATCGGACCAAGTACCTTGAAAGAACGATAGGCTGTGAAAAGAGGCGATGGCATTGTTTTAAAAGGGTTGCGTGTGACTCCAAAAAAGGCCTGCAGTATCAAAACTGGGTGTATGACCCTTCACAACCCCCCCTTCCCCACACCCCAAAAACCGGTTTTTCCCCCTTTTTCTTTAAATAGATTGGTGGTTAGCTGCCCCGAGGTGAATTTCCCCGTCCAAGAATACGGGTGTTTAAGTTGCAACTGGTGTTTGGTGCCAGGTGGCAGCTATCCCGGGGTAAGCTTCCCACCATTTGGCAGCCAAACCACCGGGTCAAAAATTTACGGGCCCAGTAGAATAAAATGCCTGGGGGTCTTCAAAATCCCCTTGTACTTTCGGTGCAGGGGATGCATAAGTTGACCCCTTCACGAACTGTCTCCCTGTCGGTTTTTTTTTGAGACATCCTCTTGGTCTGTTTTTTCTTTGGGGAATCTTTATTTTTTTTCTTCCCGGTTGTTTTTAAAACCACAGGGAAGCTTTTTGGTCCCTCCCCGGGGTTAAAAAAATTCTTGCAAAAAATTTTTGGCAGTTTTAAAATTCCTTGGGTTTGTTGTTTCTGGGGGAAATTTATACCCCAAGATTTTAAAAAAAAAGGGTTTCAGAAATTCGGTTTTTGGGAAGAGCCTCTACCAGAAACAAGTGCGTTTTTTGTTAGGGTTCAGGAAAAATATGCTCTCACTTGGTAGAAATTACTGTCCCTTCGTTGATTCACAACAGGAGAAAAAACAAAGAAGATTGTGTGGTCCAATAATTGCCCGCAGGTCTTGAGAAGGTGCAGGCGTTTCTCAGTCTTTTCCCCGGTGCTGCTATTTCCCCAGCCCTTTGGAAGATTTCATTCCCCCTTTACAGACTTTAGTGTACTGGGGGGTGTTTGTTTGCCACGGGAAAATTTTGTTGTTTTTTTGCACCCTGTTTAGAAAGCCAGTAAAATGTGTTACAGGTCAGAGCGTTACTCTAAAAATTTGAGAAAGGGAAGTGTTTTTTGCTATTGTTGGGGGTCTTGAAACATTTGCTGCTTTTTGGGCCCTAACAGAAATTCGCCCTTACAAACGGAATCACAGGCATTTGGGCCCCTTTTGGGTTTTCGGGTTTTCCAAAAACAAAAAAACACCCCTTCCCTTCTCAGATGGGCTTTTTTGAGTATGGACTACAGTATTTTTTTTTCTGTTTTTTCCCATTTCTGTTTCGGCAATAGATTAGCCAAATTGTTACCCCTTTGGACTGAGTTTGTGTTTTGGGACATGTTTTTTGCTGTTTATGATGGGTTTGTTTGTGTTTTTGTACCTAGCTACTCTGTAAAAGCAGCTGTAGGTATTTCCTAAAATTTTAAAAAAATGAATGTCATTGGATAAAATGTTTTTTTTTTTTTTTTGAAGTGTGAAATGTACACTGCCCTTCATTAACCTGTTTTTGTGGACTTTGTTTTTTTTTTAAATTGAGTTAAATTGATTTTAGTTTGTTTTGTATTTTGCAAGGAGAGGAGGAAAAGGGAGAGAGAGAGAGAGGGGGAGAGAGGGGAAGAGGAGAGGAAGAGAGAAAGGAGAGAGAGAGAGAGAGAGGAGGACAATGAAAGAAGGTGGTTTTAAAAATCTTCCCCCTTTTAAACCCTGTTAGTGGAAAATTTCGGGGGAAACTGCCCCCCAAACATAAAAAGTTATCGCGATCTTTTTCCCCCATTCCCAATACAAATTTTTAAAAAGGTAAAAATAAATATTAAAAAATTAAAATCTATATCTTAGCGATTTAAAAGTTAGGTGGGGCACCCTCAAACAGAAAAGGAGCGCATACAAATTTCACTTTTGGAAAACTCTCGCTTACCACCACACACCCCACACACCACCACACACACAACACACACCACACGGCAAACCCCAAAACCACCAAACACACCCCCCCCCAACAACTACACAACCCCAAAACACCACACACACACCAAAACCTTTAGGGCCAAAAAGGCAACGCGCTCGTGATGACAACACACACACAACCACCCCAACCCACACACCAACCGCGGCCGCACGCAGGGCAGGGCACGCACGCACGCCACACACACACCACACAACCCCCCAACACACAAACACACACACCATACCTCCCAGACATCAACTCCCCACATAAGAAAGTATCCCCCAAAACCAATCGAAACCCGGGGCGTGTCACCTTCGGGGTGGGAAAAACGTGGGTTTTTCCCAAAGGTGGGTCGACCCCCCCTCAGGGAAAATTCGGGGGCCCCTCGCTCCAGACTTGGAATTTTCGTTCTCTACTTGGGGTGATTTTTTTTAAAAAATTAAAGGTGACTTGAGTAAAAACTTAAAGGTCACGGGTTAAGAACTTAAAGGTCACTTCTCCCCGGAAATTAATCAGCCGCCCCCATGTTTTTAGATTTGGGGGGGTTTGGGTTAAATGTTTGGGGCCGTTTTCCCACTTGCGTGCGAGCGGGCCGTGTGTGTGTGATAGGGGGTATGCGTGTGTTTTGTGTTTTGTGTGTGTGGGTGTGTGTGTGTGTGGGTGTGTGTGTGTGTGTGTGTGTGTGTGTGTTTTGTAGCGCCCCGGGGTTTTGTGTTAGGTTGGGGTTTTTAGTTAGGTGGAGGTTAGGCAAAGTTCCTCGGGGTTGGGTTTGGGAAAGGTTGGGTAGGTAAGGGGGGGGGGGAAAGGGTGGGGGAACATAAAATTTTTTTTGGTTTTCCCGGTTTCACTTATTGAAGGGAGTGGTTTAGCGGGGGGGTTGGGTTTTTCTTTTCCCGACTGTTACCCTTTGTTGTTTTGGGCTCTACCCCAGAGGGGGGGGGGGGCCCAGGAATTTTCGGTTTGTTGTTGTGTTTTTCAAGCCCAGCTGATTTGTTTTTAAATTTTTCAGTTTTTTTGCCCCGAGCAGCAAATGGGCCTTTGGGTCGGGGGGTTTTCAGCTTTTGCGGGGGGGGAAAACCATGTTCGGGCCCAATCCCCCCTGCTTTGTGTTGTGATGGGCTCACTTGTTTCCCGACCAGGGCGGAATGCTTTGGGGGTTAGCTGTACTTCGGTTTCCCTGGTGTTTCTTTGGGAACGGGGGGTTTGCTCTTTGAAGTGCGGCAAAACAGGCCGTTAGTTTTGCTAAAGTGAGACTTCGAGCCACAGCGGGGCCCAGGCCCTCGTCGGGTTTGGTTTCCCCTTGGCCTGTGCTGGGTCTGTGTCGTCTTCTTTGGGCAGACTTTCAGCCGTTGCAAAAAGGGTTTGGGGTTTTGATCGTCGGGTTTTGTCCGGTTGGTGCCCTGTTTGTTTTTATTTTTTGTGTTGTCGTTTGGTTTTGGTTTTATGGCGGTTGAACTGTATTTGGGTCTCTTGTTGTGATTAGTTTGGTATTGTTTTTTCGTTTGGGGGTTACGGGGCCCACCCTGGTATGGTGTCTTGGTTCCTTTGGTTTTTGAAATTTGTTGCCCACCCCGGTTTTTTGTGTTGTCCCCGCTTTTTCTGTATATTTTGTAGTGTGTACTTTGTGGTTCCAAAGGGTCGATTGTCACAGGACAGTTTGGTAGACAATGGGGGGTTCGTTTAAAAAAGTTTTCCCCTTTACACTTTAGAAGGGTGGCTTAGTGTGACATGTCTAAACGTGCGTTTTGCTATTCCTGGGGGTTTGGGGGTTTTTTCTCATGCCACAAAAAGCCTTCACACGCCACAGTTGCAACTCACCCTGCGTATGGAATGGCGATTGGGTGGTCGTCTGTGGACACGCTCTGTCCAAAGCCGAGCTTGGGAGCTTTCCTTGAGGGTCAAACAGCCCGCGGCGCAACCAGGGGGGGCGAAAGGGCCCCGTTGGTTCCCCGGTATGGTGGTTGGTTCAGGTGGTGTTGTCTCCGGATGCCAAAACGTCGCTCCCTTGGCCTTTTAAGTAGAGGACGGGCCCTCTGCAAAGGTCTGGTAGCTGTTTGGGTGGCTTTGAAGGGGAGTTGGGGGGCTGGATTTGAGGGTGGTCCTCACTCGACGGGGGTTTTACGGGGTCGAATGAAAACCCGCTTCTTCCGGCCCCGGGCATTTTGCTGGGGAGTGAGAATGTCATGCGAGGTGCCCCCCCTTCGGTTTGGTGGGGGTAAAGAGGTGTTTGCCACTACACTCGTGCGTCAAAACTCCCCCCGACTTTATGAAAAAAGCTTTAGTGAGTGTAGTTCCCCCGCAAGAGCCCCGGTCGGCTAGCCCGCTTTGCCCTAACAGCTGAAGAGGGACAGAACATTGCGGCAGGGACCGGTCCAAAAAATCCTCCACAGGATCGACAGTTTTGGGGGGGCCCCCACTCGGCACCTGGAAGAGTGGTTGGGTGCAGACCATGGCTTTTGGGGGCGGAATTATGGAAGGGAAACCCGTCCCAGAAGGATGTGGTCCCCCGGGCCCTCCACCAGGGCCCCTTTTTCCCGCTAGGTTAAAGGACCCCGGCTAAACCCGGGGTGAACCCGAAGTGGAATTTGGGGAACCCCCCCCCCACGGTTCATGGCCCTTTTCATCCCCCCCCGAAAAAAGTGTAATATAAATACGTGCTCAGGGGGTTTTGGGGCCTTTTCCGGGGCCGGCCCGCATTTGGGGTTGGCCTCGCCCCATCATCCCCCGGCCCCTCCCCCGGCGTTTTAGTACAACAACATGGTGGGGTGAAAACCCAAAGGGGGAATCCCTGGAGATTTTTCCCCGTTGCCCGGGCCCGGTCTCAATTGGCTTGCTGTGGTCGAGTCCCAATCTCGCCCCCAGCGGCCCACCGTGGGAATGAGACAAGTTCCCCCGGGTAACGGGGGCTCTCCCCCATATCCGCCCAGCCCGTGTCGCCCCAATGTTGGGAAAGAAACCCAACACCACCACCATATCCCTTTGGGGGGCCCAACAAGATTCGGGGAGGGGTAGGAGGGCGGGATCGCAAAAGGGGCGCCCCAAATTCCACCCAAATTTGGGCCCCTTTCTCCATCCCACGAAGGGGCCCATCCGCACGGCCCGGGAAATGGGGGTCCCGGGAGGTGCATTGCTTTGGCCGGCCTATCCAGGTGGAAGTGTGGTCAATTTCCCCCCGGAAACGAGTTTCGGGGTATCATGGCTGCCCCGGGGGGCTTTCCCCGCCCGGCGACCCGGTTTAAAGTTCCCACCCGTCCCCCACTTCCTGGTGGTCCATCCCCGCCACCCGTAGCGCCCACCCCAGTGGACCCCAGGCTGGTGACCCCTGCGGGTAAGCCCGGAAAGGTTTGTGGGACCGGCTCCCCCAAAGTTTTGACAAAAAAACTGTATAGCCCCCTCCCCCCAGCCAAAATTCGTGCCCGCGCTTTTTAGGGTGGGGAAAGGGGAAAGCTGCATGTTGAGGAAACCGAATCCAAAATCCCCCGGACCAGACGAATGATCGCCAGTCCATGGCCCGCAAAAATGCCTTCCTCCCCCACTTTAAACTTTTTGTTTTTGGGGGGGGGAGCCCTTTTGTTTAAAAACCCCAGGGGGGGTGATGTGTGAAGGGGATGCACCCTTTAGGTCCCCCACTAGCTCCTCGCGCCGGGGAACCCTTCACCTTTCCCCTGGGGGCTCGGGTGGCCGAGTGTGACTGGCTACAGGGACGGCCTCCCTTGCCCCACCGAAAAAGGGGGGGAAGGTGGCGCTGGGAATCGCCTTAGGGGGCTTTGCCTGTTTTTCTCTTTCCCCCCTCTGGCGGGAAACCCCAAATTTGTTTTTTTCCCGCCCCCTCCTTTCAGTCCTCCAAATAGTTTCGGGAGGTGAATGAAAGTCCACTTTCTGGGGGGCCAGCTTTGGGAAACCCTTTTTGAGCCTCTCGACGTGCTGAGGTTTCCCAATTTTTCCCGACGCCCTAGAATTCCGGAGGCTCCCGTCCCGGGAAAACCAAACCTTTTTGGGGGGGAGGCTGACTTTTGGCCCCAAATCCCGTGTCGGTCCGTCCCTTTCCAGGCCCGGCCCCCTCCCAAAAATGGGAAGGCAACCCCGCAGTGGTTTTTGGGGGTTTTCCCGGGAAACGACCCTCTGGGCGACTTCATGGGGGGAAAAGCACCCAAAAACAAACTTCCCCAGGGTTTCCCTTACGCTGAGGATGTCGGGGTTTTAAAACCCCCACTCTGGGGGAGGTCATCCCCCGCGGAGGGCCCGCTCGGGTATGGCATTCCAAAAATTTGGGCGGGTCAGCAAACGTTTTGGGTTTTGGCGGCCCCCCCCCCCCCCCCCCCCCCCCCCCCCCCCCCCCCCCCCCCCCAAATTTTCCCCCCCCCCCCCCGGCTGGTTTG
This sequence comes from Conus ventricosus, assembly GCA_018398815.1. Lineage (NCBI taxonomy): Eukaryota > Metazoa > Mollusca > Gastropoda > Neogastropoda > Conidae > Conus > Conus ventricosus. The sequence goes on from CM031622.1 coordinate 9,703,859, forward strand.
GATTTGCCCGGGGTTTCCAAAACCCCGAAGTTTTCAGGTGCCCATTTTCTGTGATCCCCTATCTTCCCCCCAAAATGGTTTAAATCTGCAAACGCCCTGGGAACCTTCTTTAGCCATCCTTGAGAAAAGGGGCCCCCCGCTGTTTGGGGACCCCGCGCCATCCCGGGGGCAAGTTTCTTCACGCTCTCCCCGGGGCGCCCTTGGTAAGCCCGAGGTCCTTTCACCAATGGGGTTTTGTGCGGGAAAAAAACCCGACCTTTCGCTGAAAACCCATCAGCGCGCTCCAGGGGTTTAATTTTTTCCCGGGGGCCATCTGAAACAGAACCCTGTCTAAAAGTTCCCCTGCCCGCAAGCCCTGCACTTTTTACTTGTCAATATCAAGGGGCGTCAGGGCGGTGACGTTAAAACATGATTCCCTGGTTTTTCCCTCCTGGCCCAAGTCGCCCCTTGGATCATGAAACGTCCCCCCCACTGCTTCCTGCAGACGCCGCAAACCCCCCGATTCCCCAAACCCCGGGACTTCCCTTTTTCTTCTTCTGGATGGGATTGAAGCTGGAAACCATGCAGGCAGTTTCCCGTCCCTGCACGGGATCGTCGGTATGGTTTGTCACGAAAAAAAACCCAGTTCCGAAATTTGAACCTTTTTACAGGTAAAGGGAGGGCGCTTTCTCCCGATGACCCCCGGACCTTTCCAGGGTGAACGAGTTTCCCGCCTTTTTCCCCCTTTGCAACTGCAGTATCCAAGAGTTTTACCCCCCCCCCAAAATTTTCCCCTTTGGATATGGTCTCAAAAAGATTCCCTTTAGATTTTTTAAAATTTTTTTATGCCCCGAAGGGGTGTCTTTTAGATTCTCTCTTGCAGGGTGGGGGGGGCATCCGGGAAGGACTGGACCCCAAGGGGGGGACAGTACTCATCCTCACACTCGAACCTCTGGGCCCGGAACCCGGGGAAAATTTAGCTGAGCTGGTAGGGTTTTACTTCCCCCCCCAACAAAACAAAAATGTTGTTTTGGGCCTTGTGAATTTTTTAATGGTGGCACAAAAGTCGAACAAAATTGCTTTTTAAAATTGGTCCCCGGTCTGAGAACGCTGGACCCGGGGAACCAAAAGTTTAAAAGAACCCCTCCCCCGCGCTTTTGTGTTGGGCTCGGCCCCTTTTGAGATGGGGAAAGAGGGACGCCTCCCCATTTGGTGAAATTTGGGCCACCATCATGAGGAGTGCTATTTCCCTGTGTTGTCCCGGGCAGGGGGCCCAAAGAAAACAATAAGGGGGCACGTTCCCTTTGGGGCCCCCGCGTGGCAATTTTTCAATGGGGGCTTTCCCATAACGTTTGTTCTTTTTGTTTTTGATGCAAAAAAGTTGCAGGGGCAAAAAAGGCCCCCGGCATCGCGAGCTAAAGCCAAAACCCAAAAAAAGGGAAATTTTTCCTTCAGTCTGGCCCTTTTGTCCTCGCCACGCCCTTTGGGGTCTGCTGAGGAAGGTCTGGTTTTCCACTGAATTTCTTGTTCCCCGGAGGGGAAACGGGAACTACCCGTTCCCAAATCCCCTTTGGGGCTTTGCTTGTGCTTTAAAAGCAAGCCTTCCTTAAGCAGGGAAAAACCTCTGTTCGCCAATTTGTATTTTTCACTTGGCGAAACTAAGAAGAGTTCCCCCTTTTCCCGGTTCGTCCCCTCCCCCGAAGGTATGGAGGGGGAGGTGGGAGATCTTTTTTCTTTCCCGTGCTGTCCGGAAAACTCCTGAAAATGGGAAACCCCCCGGGACGAGGGGGTTTTTGGGTAGCCCCTTGTTGCAAGACGACATTACAGGTCCCCCGCTGCACCTGTCCATCCCCAGTCTCTATCTCCCAAAACTTACGCCTTTAGTGCTGCCGTCTCCAAAAATTTTCCCGACCGGCAAACTTTCCCGCCCCTGCCCTTTTAAAGGGAGTTTAGGCACTCTGGTGCCCCCCGGGGCAGAAATTAATGTACTCGTGCTGGTCAAAAAGCTCGTTGTTTAACCCTTAGACACCTGGGTGTTTCCCCCCAAGGTGAACCCAAGATTGGCCGGGCCCGGGGCGAAAAAATTTTGGCGCTTGGTTTTGTCCGAAAAATGGCGGGGCAAAACCCTTGAGGTGCCAGAAAACTGTCAGGCCCCTTTCGGGCCCGGGAAAAATGCAGGTTTCCCCCTGCGGGGGGGAACCAGGAACTGGGAGGCCCACTCTGCACCCGGGAAAAATGGCAGGATATCCGGGGCTTCCCGGAAAAAAGGCCGACCCCAGAGCCCGAAGCCCTTCAGGGCCCTCCCCCCTTTGCACCGGACACTGGGCATGCGTTCCCCCGGGTTGGGGGCCCCCGAGATTGGGGCAAAATGTCCAATTTTCCCCTTTTTGGCGCATGGGGGGAAGCAAGACTTTGGGAAAGCGCAAGGAATTTTGCCCCCCTGTCATTTCGATCCCATCTTTCAGAAGTAGGACACGGCCCCTCATGACTGGGAAAAACCCCCTGGTAAACCCCCCCTCGGGGGAAAGTACACGGCCTTTATGGCTGGCAAACCCCATGGCACCTCTTCCCTGACTCCCCGGAGGGGACCCCCCCAAAGAAGCTACTGTAGGTCCATCCGGCTGGGGCCCGGAAGTGGGCCCCACGGCCATTGGGTGGGAACCCCCTGGTACCCTCCCTGTGGGGAAAAATACACGGGGTGTGGCTGGCAAACCCCTTTGGGACCTCTTCCCTGACTCCCCGAGAGAACCCCCCCCCCCCCCCTAGAAGAACCTGTAGGGCCATCCGGCTGGGGCCTGGAAGGAGGCCCCATGGGCCCTCATGACTGGGGAAACCCCCTGGTACCCCTCCCCGCGGGGGGGAAAAGTTTACCCGGCCATGATGGCTGGCAAAAACCCCCTGGCACCCCTTTCCCCACTCCTGAGAGGACCCCCCCCCCCCCCAAAAGAAGCCCCTGTAGGGGCCCCCTTCCCGGTGGGGCCCCTTATCCTCAGGAGCCAAACTGTCAGGGTTTTCCCTCAGGCCCCCCGGGTTTGTTTCCCAGCCTTAATGAAAAACCCCCCCCTTTCGGCGGGGTCCCCTTGCAGTATTTTCAAAACCCCACAAGGCAGACTTTTTTGGGCCCAATGCCAGCCACAAAAGGGTGGAAAAAGGGGGAAAGCGTCGGATTTCTGGATTTAAAAGCGTCGGCGTTCTGTTTCTTTGCCCTGGCCCGATGTTTAATAACCCCTTTTGGAAATGTGACTTCCTCCATCCATCGGGCCAATGTCCCCCGTGGGTGTTTAAACCCCGGAGCCCTGTTAAAACTTTAGGGTCGGTTTCCCGATGTTTAAAAAGTAAATTTGGTAGTTTCTTAAATGCCTTGTAAACCCACGGGTTCTCAACTGTTTTTTCCCGGGTTTTACGTAACCTTTTTTTGTTCCGGAGGGGCCCGGCGAAAATTTCCGTTTTCGCCCAAACAAACCCCCTCCAAAAACCTCCTTGAATAACTGACTCAGAAAACCCCCCCGATTGCCAAAACACTGGGGACCGTTTTCCCAAAACCCCAAAAGGACCCGTGCGTTTGGGGAATTTGGGAGGGGGGGTTCAGTAAACCTCTACAGAGGGTATTTAAAGGAATACTGCTTTTCCTATCCCAGAAGAAACCCTTTTTTTTTCCCTTTAGGCTATCCCAAAAGGGTGCGCCAACGCTGCAAAAGTCTGGAAAAAAACAGGGGATGGTAAATTTGCAAAGCCAAGAAAAACCTCCCAAAAACTTTTGAAGATTTCGGGGGCCCTCCCCCCGTCTGGTATCCCCGGGCAGACATTGCAATTTTTTGGGTTTTTTTAAACCCTCCCCCGGAATCAACTTTGGGCTGGAAGAAAAGGGCCTTCTTTGGGTTGAGTTAAGACCATGCTGTTTGAAACCTTTGCAACGCCCCTTCAAATTCTGCAAAAGATTCCAAAGGCCCGTCCCCCAACACCAAAATTTTCGTTTCCCGGAAAGTAGCACGGTAAATTCCCTGCAGACCTCTTTAGGGGTAAAGGGTTTACCCCCGGCCGTGAGAATTTTTGGGGTGGCGCATTGGTGAGCCCCAATTTCCCCTCCCCAAATGTTCGAACAGACCGTACTTGGTCCCAAAAAAGGCAAATTTTTTTTCTGTCAGCCCATTTGACTCTCACTTGCCAGTACGATTTTGGATCCCGCTTTTTTAAAACCAAAGTGCTCCCCCCACAAAGGGATCCCGACAGTCTTCTAACCCAAAGGCAAGGGGAAAATTTTTCCCTTTACTGTGACCTCATTTAGGGGCGGTAATCGTGCCCCCCAGGGACTGATCCGTTTTCTTTCGGATGAGTAGGGGGGTTTACGCCCCCTAGATTTTGAAACCCGAATTGGGCACCGCCTTCAGCATTTTCTGTAAAAATGCCCCCCTCCCCTTTTGCGTTTTTGAGGCGTACGGCGATTCTTTTCTTTAGGGGGTTGGCCACCCGTGTCAATTTGGGGTGCTCGTTTTGGTGAAGTTTCCCCAAAACAAATTCTTTTGCCCGCAAACCCTTTCCCGAAATCCCATTTGGAGCTTTGTCAAACTCCACCCCTTTGATTTCTTTTCGGGGAGGGGGGGGCTGGAAGGGCACTAGGCCCAATTTTGCAAAATGCTTTCCGGTACTTGGTTTCCTTGGGGGTGGCCCCTTTTCCCCAACATGGACCCTTTGCCCGCTTGTTCCCCCCTTTCCCTTTGTTTTCAGCTTTTACTTTTTAGAGGAAATGTTCTGCTGTACCGGGTCCATAAACCTTTCCGGACTTTTTTATGCAGTGGCTAAAAAGCCCCCTTTTTGGTTTGGGATGGTACCTGTCATGGGGTTTTTCCCGGGGGGGATTGGATGTCCCCGGATTTCCCCCCACCGTCCCGGGAAATTAAAAAGGGTCAGAGCCCCCCAAGATCTGTGTAGTAGTCCCGAAGGACTGTTTTCCAATCTGCCGGGGTTTCCCCCCACAAATGTTTGGGGGGGTACCACAACTTTAAGGAGCGTAAAACCCGGTATTGGGGGGGGTCCCGACCCAAAATCAGTCTAAAGGGATAAATTTTGTCCCCTTTTCCCAAAAGGGGTTTCAGCTCTCAGTCATGAATTTCCCCCCCCAAAGATGCAGGGGATCATGCCCCTAAAAGCTTCGTCAGCAAAGGGCCACTTTTTGCCCCTCTCTGGGGGTTTGGGCTGGCCAAAACTTAGAGGTAAGGTAGGTGCAAAACCTCAGAGGGGAATCCCGGTCGCCATTTGCCCCACCACTTCCTTTAGGGTTTCTTGGTTTTTTAGGGAAAACCTAGTAAAAACAGAAATGGCAACAATGGTGATTTCCCCCAGAATTCCCCCCTGGGCCCAAACCCGAATGTCCCCCCTTATGTGTACCCCGGGGAAAAGGGCCCGGGGGGAAAAACGATTGACTCGTTTTTGTTTTTTAGGCTGTCGGCCCCCATTGCTTCGTTTAAACCCTTTCTCCCGATTGCCCCCGGGGGGGATTTTGGGGCCCGGGGCAGTTTTTTGGGCTAAAAGAATCCCGCGGACCCCCAGAAAAAGCCCGGTGTTTTTCTTGGCCTGTTAGGCCCTTGGGGGGGAGCCCAAATTTTGGAAGTCCCCTTTCGGTGGGCAGGGTTTAAAGGGGTGACACGCCCTTGGAGTGGTGACCCCCAGCCAAAAACTTTTTAGGGGTTTCAACTTCAAATATTTTTGGCCCCGGGGTATTTTCGGCTCAAAAGGGTCGGGGGCCCCATCCCAAGGGTTAGGCGTTTTTTAAAGCCCCTTTTTTGGGATTTCCCCTTTTTTGCCCCCCTTTGCAGCCCGTTCCGATTTAAAGGGGGGGGGTCCTTTTCCCGGTGGCCTTCTGTGACCAAAAAAGCTTTTTTCCCCGGGAATCCTGGGTGGGCGGTAGCTTTTTGGGGTTCCCGGGAAGAAGTAGTTTTTCCCTTTTTGTTTCCCAATTTCGAGAGCTGCAGGTAAACCCCTTATGGCCCCTTTGCAGGCCCCCCGAAAATCTTCCCCGGGGGACAGGGGGAAACTGTCCCTACCTGTCCTACCCAAAGGGTTTTTCCGGGAATTGCGCCCCCCTGTAACCCAATCTTGGGGGATTTGTTTCTGGGAAATGTTTGTTTTTTTTCCAGCCCCCTCCATGGATTTTGGGGGTTTCCCCCAAACAGAAAGCTTTCCCGCCCCCTTTTCCAAACTCCCCAGGAGAAAATTTTGACGGCTTCGTCTCCGGGGCATGGTTTTCAGGCAAAGGGGATGGTAATTTTGCATTGCCGCGTATCACCCAAACGCCCAAACGTCCCCAAAATTCCCCCGCATTCTGGTGGGGCTGTTGGAAAGGGATCCCCGGAAGTCCCCACGTACTCTTTTTGGGCCCCAAAACGAGCTGCCAAAATTCCATCAAAAGATGGTTAAAAAAAACCCCAAAAACCCAAATGGGTGAGCGTTTTTGAAGGGAAAACTGGGGCCCTTTCCCCTTTGGCAAACCCAACCCCCAAGTTTGTCCCCACTCTCCAGTTTCCGAACCCGCGGGGGGGGACTCACCGGGTTTTTTGGTCGAACTTTTGGGTGGAACGACTGCCAATTGGCCATCCATGTACTGAAGGGTTTTTTTGGCAGCCTTTAGGGGGTTTTCCCCTTTTGGTCAGAGAGGGGGCTACCGGGAGGGAAAACCCCTACCCTACCCCCAGGTTTAGGAGGGGTATTGCTCCAACCTGAGCCCTTTACCTTGGTGATAGGGGAAAAAATTTGTGGGTTTACTGTCGGTGCCCGGGCGGCATGCCCATAAGTTTGATCCCGAGGGGGGGGAAATTTTTACCCGGTTCACCCCCTCGCCCCCACCGCCCGGGTCATTTCCCCCCGCCATCTGCTCGTGATCCCCCAGCCCTGGTCGTCCGGGGGCAAAAACTTTCCCGGCCCCCTTAAACCCCCTTTTGCCGGTTTTACCTAGATTTCCCCAACCGGGGGCTGGGGAAAGGGCCCCGTTTGGGGTCAGGACCCCATCACTCCCCCAGCAATACGGGTATCGGGTATCCGGGAATTTCCCTTTTTTGAGGTAAAATTTCCCCGGGAAAACCTTCCCCCCGTGTGTGTTTGGGGCCTGGGGTAACGAGGTGTTTTGATCCCTTGGGCTCCGTGGGGTACGGGAAAAGGGGGAAAAGTGATAACCCGAGGGGGACCGTTGGCCCGAATTTTTCCCCCATCCTTTGGGCCATAAACGGAGGTGTTTTCTCCAAACCCCAAATTTCTGTTGCAGCCTTTTTTGACTCACGAAGGAAAAAAACTTTTGATTCAACGTAACTTGAGGGCCGACGGGGGGCGGGGACAGGCTGTGGGGACTTTTCGGGGGTTTTTTGATTGACTGGGGGGCTTGGGGGGGACTGGGGTTTTGGGGTTTTTATCTTTAATGTGGGGACACCAGTCGCCCCGATCCTTTTGTAATTTCCCCCCCCGGGCCCCAAAATTAAATTTAGAGAGAGAAAGGGCCCGGGCCCCATTCTCCCTGCAGCCGGACGTCCCAAAATTGGTAAAGGGCTTTTCCCCCCCTTCCCCTTTTCTAATTTTTCCAATGGACAGCCCTCTTAGGCCCTTGGGAGGGATCTGACTAAACTGCCCAAGCCCGTGGCTAAAATTTATATTCAGAGCCATTAGGGGAGTGACCCGTGTTTTCTGGGGTTACTCTTAATGTAGAGTATGCCCATCCCTTCAATGCTAACTGCAAAGGGGTTGGGCAGTATTTGATGTTACTAGTATCTGTGTAAAAATAGTGCTTGGTGTGCGGGGCAACACAATGCCAATAACTAGGGAAATAACACTTGAAGGATGCCAACTAAGCTACGGGTAATTCCCCTTCGGGCACCATTAAAAATGTTTACCCCACACTTTTGAAGGGTGGGTTAGTTTTGGAATGTCTAACTAGTGCCCTTAGTATTCCTTTTATTGGGGGTTTTTTTTATGCACAAATAAAGCCCTCACACGCCACGTTTCAAAATCACCCTGCAGTATGGAATGGCCCAGTGGGTGGTTTAGTCGTGACACGTCTTCCAAGCCGAGCTTGCAGCTTTCCTAGAGGGTCAAAAGCTGAAAGGCGCAACCCGGGAAAGGGGAAGGCCCCGTCTGGTTTTTGCAGGTATGGTTTTTTGGTTTTCCGGGGTTGTGTCCCCCGGGGCGCCACCCCGTCGGGTCCCCTTTGGGTTGAGTTTGAGGACGGGCGTTTCCCCAATGGTTGGTTTGTATCTGGCTGGCTTTAGGTTGTCGGGGGGGTGGATTTGAGGTGGTTTTCCCCACTCGAAGGGGGGGGGACCGGGGTCGAAAGAGCCCCCCTTCTTCCCCCCCTGTTGTCTGTGGTGAGGGGCCTGTAAGCCCGGGGGTTTACCTTCCCGGGTTCCCGGGGGTGAACCCCCGGGGGGTATGCGCACTAAAACTCGGCGTCATACAGATATAATAAAAAATTGATGGGGCGGTGAAGGGGAGATATTGAAAGTTGGTTTTGTTCATGTTTAAATTTTAGTCGGTTCAGGTTTTAAAAGGATAAAATGAGGTTGAATTTTGTTGAGGTCATAATATTTGGGCAGGTGCAGATTTTGTCTGCGGGGAATCTTAAGGGGGTTTTATTTACTGTGTTTAATTCCCGTTTGGGAAACGCAGTACTGCATTGAAGTTGGGTAACGATTCCAGAATTCCCTGCACAGATTGGAATCGGTTTAAAAATGGTTTTTAGGGCCAAGGCCCCATTTGTGGGTGAAATGGGTTTTTAAGGGGGTAAGGTCGTGACCCTTTGTTTTTATTGGTGTTCCTTTCTTTTTGTTACGGGGTCTGGTTCTCGACGCGGGTGTGTGCGGGGGGGGTGCAGACTGTATCTTGAGTACGGAATTTTTTTACAGAAAAGGTGAGGGCCATTTTGGTTGGAAGTTTTTTTTTTTTTTTTTTTTTTTTTTTTTTTTTGTAAAAAACAAGTGCAGTCGTGACAGTTGGGGATTATAAAAAATTTTAACAAAAAAAGGGTTGGAAAAAATGCCTTGGTTGTGGGGGAGAGAGCCCCCTTTGAATTTTAGTAGCCGGGAAGAAGGGAGAGGTAATGTTAAGGCGAGTGGTTTAGCAGTATGTATGATAAATAACGGATGGTGTGCAGCATGTAATATTGTATGAAATGTGGTTATGTTGGCATAACAGGGAATATGAACTGGGTTAACTGACAAGATATGACATGAGAGTGAGGTGCTGGATGGAAATTTTGTCGAGCAAGTCATGTTTTGATATATGATTATACTTGACAGTGCAAAGAGGGGTAAGAAAGTGAGGGATTGTGGCTACGAGCCGATTCTCTTGTGTAAATATGAGTACAGTGGTAAGTTAAGTTTTGTAGAGATATACTCATTGTTACGTTTTGCGTGAGGACATCTCCTTGTGAAGTTGCCTATTTCCTAGATTTCTTAGGGTCGCGTTAGGGTCGCTTGGGTTTGTTTCCTTTCTCCGAGTTTTGGGTGTGATTCATAATTTCATGTGTAATAACGTGGATTGGCTCAGGGAGAATATTGCTTCACTACTGTCGTAAGGGTTGGCAGGAAATGGGTCTGATAACCCCAAAACGAGCAACGGGTTAAGGGGTTTATTCGAAATTTAAGGATTCACTCTCATGCCCAAGTGGAAAGTAAGCAGGGAGATGGAGAGTCAAAATCACACCATGTAGGTTATATGCGTTGGCTACTCAGTAGCCACACTATAGTAGTGGCCTACAGTTGTTTCAGTAGGTATCCTGTTTCCGTCCTGAGGCTGGGGCCAGATCACCGCAGCC